>OY796891.1:1380510-1569869 GCA_963680785.1 Diplosoma virens
ATCATTAGTGCCCGGTGTACCAAAGTTGATATAAGATTTGTTTTTTGTTTAGTGGGACTGAAAGATTCCCAACGTAAGTACTGTCCAGTAAAGGTAGGTTTTCTATACACACTTGTTTCAAAACCGGTAGCTGTTCGTTCCACGTTAACGTCGAGAAACGGTAAACAATTATTTTTCTCTTTCTCAAAGGTAAATTTGAGAGAAGAATGGAGACCGTTTAGTTGTTTGAAAAGTTTAGTTGTTGACGATACATTTGCTATGTTTCGCAATGAAGAAGAGTCGGATAACTTTTTCAAACAACTAAACGGTCTCCATCCTTCTCTCAAATTTACCTTTGAGAAAGAGAAAAATAATTGTTTACCGTTTCTCGACGTTAACGTGGAACGAACAGCTACCGGTTTTGAAACAAGTGTGTATAGAAAACCTACCTTTACTGGACAGTACTTACGTTGGGAATCTTTCAGTCCCACTAAACAAAAAACAAATCTTATATCAACTTTGGTACACCGGGCACTAATGATATGCACGAAATCTAAACTAAACGAAGAAATTAAGCATATCAAGAACATTCTATTGGACAATGGTTATCCTGAATCTATTATTGACTGCAACATTTCCAAGAAAATTGCTCAGTTTTCTATGCCCAAACGATTTGGTCCTGAGAAGTGTCCCGTATATTTGAGAGTTCCTTGGATAGGGAAAGCTTCCATTGGTCTTGATAAAAACGTCAAAACGGCTGTTGAAAGCTGCTATGGCTCCGTTACCACCAGAGTTGTATTTACATCGAAACGCATGTTGCCTGTAGCCCGCAAAGATGTTTTACCTACCACGCTGAAAAGCTCCGTTGTTTATGAATATTCGTGCCACTGTGACAGTAGGTACGTAGGACGAACATCACAGCGACTACAAGATAGAATCAAGCAGCATGTTCCTAAATGGCTACAACAGCAAACGAAGCGCCCTACACGATCTCAACCTGGCAGATCCTGTAAGCTAAAACGTAACAATCCAGATTGTGACTCTGCCATAGGACAACATTTGCTTGACAACGAACAATGTGCTGCAAACTATAACGACAAACGTTTTAAAATTCTTGCTGTGGCACGCAACTCGTTCCATCTGTGTCTACTCGAGGCAACTTTTATCAAAACCAAACATCCGGTTTTATGTAAGCAAAAGGAATTTGTTTACACATTGAAACTTTTCAAATAACCTAAGTTGCGAGTAACAGTGTTTCTCCTGGGTAATTGCACATAGTGCGTTTCTCCTTTCCGAGAACATCCTGTATTGCACCACACTGTGCAATTGTGCCTTTCTCCTTTCCGAGACTGCAGCACCTTTCTCCCAACTGTTGAGACTATAAATACTTTGATTTTCTCTGGTTCGTCCCATTTTGACGCGATTGCCACTGATGAGAGCGTCACGAAAAGCTTATGGCTCCGAAAAAATCGACTTTGTTTAAAGCGATATTAAAATTCTGTACCACAAAGAAGCTCTTAACAATGCTAGACTTTTACCGTTCTGTCCAACCCCTACTTATCCTGGGGTAAAACTGGACAGATCGCTCACGTTTCGTCACCATCTAGTGGCATTGCACAAAAAACTATCCTCGCGCGTCACACTGTTGAGGCGACTCGTGGGCTCGAGATGAGGTGCTGGTGCTAAAACACTACGCATAGCCACCTTATCTCTGGTCTACTCAACAGCTGAGTACTGTGCGCCAGTCTGGTGTCGCAGTGCTCATGCTCGCCTCATCGACAATGTCTTGAACGACGCCTTGCGCAAAATCACTGGATGTCTGCGTCCCACTCCAACAGACCACTTACCCATACTCTCAGGCATCCAGCCAGCTGAGCTTCTCTGAATGGGAGCGACACTCTCCTTGGCTCACCCTGATCATATCTTATATGGTCTTCTAAATAGGTCCTCAGATACTCGCCAAGTGAGACTAAAATCCAGACGCCCGTTTGTGTCAGCTGCGCGGAATCTTTTGGAAGAAACAGATGATGATAGAATGTAAAAAAAATTTGTTATTAAAAGATAAGACGAAAAATAAAAATAATAAAACCTGTTCTTCATCAGCTGTTTAATCAGCTGATAAAATTGTATAGTAACTATTGAACATATCAAATCTATGACGTCTTATGATTCACAATAATAATGGTGTTACTTCCACAAATTTTAGTTTTCTAAATTTTGGAAAGTTTTTTGAAATTTTTTAGAATTTAGTAAATAGGTTTTGAAAATTTTGTTCCGATGATAAAAAGCTTTTGAAATTTTGTAGCAATTTTATTCGGTAACTTAGCACGTATTTAATCGTCTACCTTTTCGGCGCCTGTAAAGAAAGGCTTTCACCGATAACGCAATCTAGGTGTCTACTAATCGATAATTCTTAATCTTCTTGCTGGATCTGACCTTCGAACCAGCGACAGCAAAAATATAGTCTAGCTAAATCACAGCTCAGACTACCACAATATCTTCTTTATTAAGAAATATGCTCCAATCCACTTAGGAGCCCGAATAGTATAAATCAAAGCAACAGGTTAAAGCTCAATAGCTTAATTCTTCACAATCACGTAGACCACCAAAGACTTGCGACCAAAAAACTATGACTTCACACAGTTAACAATTTTCCAATTTTAAGTTACCACAACGAAACATCCAATTATTTAATAATACTGCTTTTCAGCGAATCGTATTTATACCATTGGTAAGGTTGCTCGAATGTTCTGAAATTATCTCAATGAAGCCAATCACATATAAGCATTATTGCGTCACATGCAAAAACAAGTCAAGCGGAAATCCAGAATGTTCTCAATAAAGCGAAATTATGCAGTGTTGCCATATTTTTATAACTAAATGTAAAATATTTAAATTACTTACAAAACTGTTATTTCTTCGGCTATTTGAGCCGGACCAAAGCGAAATCAAAGATATTTTTTATGAGATTGTGAATCTACATAATTTGGGCGATTTTTAGGAACGGAACAAATGGAATGTAACAATTATTGTTAAGTGGCAATAACTTGTATAACTTCTAATAATAGATTAATTTACTAAACTGTTTTATGATCTGACGACTAAAATATATTGCATAAAAAACGTAACAAGCAAAAATAAAGCAATAAAGTATAAAAATAAAAATAAATATTTGTAGGAAAGGGGCGCCAAAGAACAATACTCGATAATGATCTTTTTTGTTGAGACCGTGTTTTGAAGATTGGGATATAAATCTAGCTTCCAATTGGTGCATAAAAATATTAACGTACTTGAGGTGCCATTTTCATTCCCATTGCTGTTCCTTGCATTTGTATATAGACCTAGTTTGATTTATTGAAAGTAAAGTTGTTATTTTTTAGAATGCACTTAATGCAGCGTGAAATCCAGTAAGTTAATTTGTGGTCCGTGTTGTATTTGTTCATTATTTAATTTATTGCTAATAATGAACCAAGCAATAAAGCAAACTAGCAATTATTTGCTTTTACGAACACAATACGGACCCCAAACTAACGTATTGAATTTCACGCTGCATTGAATGCATTCTAAAAAATAATAACTTTATGTTCAGTGAATCAAACTATATACAAACGCAAGGAACAACAATGAGAACGAAAATGGCACCTAAGTACGTTAATATTTTTATGCACCAATTGAAAACTAAATTTATGTCCCAATCTTCAAAAAAACCCTTACAATATTTACGTTATATGGACAATATTTGGGTGGTTTGGACACACGGAAAAGATACCTTACTCGATTTTATTGTTAATGCCAACCATTTACACCCTATCATCAAGTTCACTTACTCGTTTCTCCTGATAAAGTAAACTTCCTGGACACAACGGTACATTTAATCAACAATCACATCGGAACTGAACTTTACACTAAACCCACTGTTACCCACCAATACTTTCTTCCCAGCTCTTGCCACCCACGTCACATAATCAAAAATTTTCTAAAAAGTCTAGCATTACGTATCAAACGCATTTGCTCTACTACAGCATAGACTTTGCAATACTTAATTTAATTAAAATACATTTCGTCTACATATCTTTTAGCTTAAGATTAGCATCCTTTTTTTTCAGAGCTTTATAGGATTTCTTCACTGTTCTGTGACAAATCGGAAATTTCTGGCTGCATTTTTTAAAAAAAAGTTTATTCAATTCATCATAATTGCCTTTTGTTTTAATAATAAGTTCGATTATAGGCCTATTGACTTTTGTAAATATCTCTAATTATACTTTATAGTTAATTTCATCTCTATAGTTATCCTCCTGACTAGCAGGAAAGCGACGGAGGCGCTAATACGTAGGGTAAGCAATTACCCCGACCTGCTTCCGGAGATGCCAAGATATTGCTGTCTGCTTGTAATTTAATAGAGATATGACTGAAATTTAAAACTGCTTGCCAAGACCACCAAGCAGGGGAATGTGCCGTAAAGTGTCTCTCCCAAGGACACAACAGAATGGCGCGAGTCGGTTTCGAACCGAGGCCATGTTGATCATAAGCATGGCGCTCTAACCACTCGACCACACTGCCGACACTAGTAATAAGCAAGATTTTTAAAACAGCTACGACTGATACTTGGGGCAAAAACCAAAAGTAATAAATCTATATTTTGTCATGCTATTTCTATAAGAAGAGTTGTCGTTGATATGTTTGATAATCAATACCGCTATCAGGCGCATAGTGAACACGCAAAAAACTTAGTTTGATGTCTTGTTATTGTAGAGTCTATGACTACAGCCTATTTTGAAAAACATGCCGCTTGTCTTACCTCATACTTAGTTTTACGATCCTATAAAGACAAGCATATCCGGAAAATAATGGATGAAGTCAAAACTATACCGAGGAAAAACTTAATAAAATCTACCCCAAAATCAGTTAGCAAAAAGACACCTTTTATTACTACTTTTCACTCAAGACTATCTAAGTTTAATTCATTCTTTAACAAACTTAACAACTTACTATCAGAAGATTTTTGTTTAAAAGCTATTTTTTCGAAAAAACCCATAACCACTTATGGAAGATGTCCAACTCTTAGGGATGTTTTAGTTAAATCGAAATTAAAATCAACATGTACGACTTTTTTAGCGCACGGATTTTTTCGTTGCGACAGACATAATTGTTCTACATGCAAATACTATTCCGAAAATTCAAGCTTTCGTTCTAACCATATTAGTAAAACATTTAACATACACGGACACATTACTTGCAACAGTAGTAACTTAATTTACAGTAGTAACTTAGCTGCTCCGAATTTCAAAAGCAATACGTAGGTGAAACTGGTAGAAAATTAAAAACACGGATAACAGAACATCTTCGTAACATTCGCCCTCATACAAACACTATTATCGGTCTACGAGGTGTGTTTGAAAAGTATCGGGACTGTATGCTTTGCACAAACAACACTTGCAACAGTGATAAAAGCTTTGTTTTTTAAGATGGCGCAATGTCTTGTGGTTGTAAAAATGTAGTTTCAGCGTTCTGTGACAACCATATGCTTTTTTACAGGCTTTTCTTGAAAGGTGCTTTACTGTAGTTCGTTTTGGGATAATTTATTTAGTAAATATTTTTTTCTTTTTTTTTCTTCTTTTGTTAACAAATAATGAGGTTGCTGAATGATGGGCAAAAGGAAAATCGTGTGCAAGTGTGTCAAGACATCCTGAAACAACTTGAAATTACACCAGATCTGCTGAGTAGAGTTGTTACCAGTGATGAGTCGTGGATCTTTGAGTACGATCCACTCACCAAACGGCAGAGCCTTGAATGGAAGAGTGCAAACCTCACCAAGACCCAAGAAAGCAAGGCTGTTCAAGTCCAAAATTAAGGTAATGCTGATTGTTTTCTTTGATGTTCATGGAATTGTTTATCTAGAATTCTTGCCACAGGGCCAAACTATTAACCAGAATGTTTACAAAGACATCTTGGGACGTTTGATGCGTTCGGTAAGGGAGAAAAGAAGAGAATTGTGGGAGACAAAGTCATGGCTGCTTCATCATGACAATGCTCCTGCTCACAATGCCTTAAGCATACGACAATTTCTTGCAGAAAATAACATTGCCGTGCTGGAGCAACCACCCTACTCGCCAGATCTGGCTCCCTGTGATTTTTTCTTGTTTCCTAAGCTCAAGGGAGTCATTAAAGGAACCCGTTTTCAAGACTCAAAAGCCATAACAACAGCCGTAACAAAGGAACTACGAGCGATCCCAATGGAATCTTTCCAGAAGTGCATAGAAGCATGGCAGCAGAGATTAGAAAAGTGCATTCGAGCTCAAGGAGATTACTTTGAAGGGGACAAGTTGTAATTTTTACGTGGCATTTCAAATAAAATAATTATTTACACAGTCCCGTTACTTTTCAAACAGCCCTCGTACATTTCAACACTACAGATCATACCATAAAATGATAAAACACATACAAGTCAATACCATAGAAAAACTCAATAAATCTAGTAATTATCGGAAAGCTGAAGAACTATTTAGGATTAATAAACTACAAACATTAAAACACGATCTCAACAAAAAAGATCATTATCGAGTATTGTTTTTTGACACCCCTTTCCTACAAATATTTATTTTTATTTTTATACTTTATTGCTTTATTTTTGCTTGTTACGTTTTTTATGCAATATATTTTAGTCGTCAGATCATAAAACAGTTTAGTAAATTAATTTATTATTAGAAGTTATACAAGTTATTGCCACTTAACAATAATTGTTACGTTCCATTATTATTGTGAATCATAAGACGTCATAGATTTGATATGTTTAATAGTTACACCCTACATATTCTTCAGCGTCCGAAATTCTTCTTAATAATTTGCCTTTTAATTTTAATAGTTAGAGTTCCAAATTTTCAAAAGAGTTGCATTGGAATTCTCATAGTTCATTGATTTTCTCGTCGATTTCTTTGGCTTTTCATCAGATTTTACTGCAATGAATTATTTCGACATGGTATCATTTCCAAATTTACAACGAATTTTCTACTTGTAATCGTAATTATATATACCTGATGAGATCAAATAAGATCGAAACAGGCGCTTGTCGTATATTATTATTACAATGTTGAATTTAAATTAAAATTGTGAATATTATGTTTCATTGATTAGGTGCCTTCACCAATAAGGCATTTAGATTAATTTAGATTAATTTTATTAATTAAAATTTAGATTAACGCACCGGACTGATGATCAACATGGTCTCGGTTCAAAACCCACTTGCGCCATTCTGTTGTGTTCTTGGGAAAAACACTTTACGGCACTTTCCCCTGCTTGGTGGTCTTGACAAGCAGTTCTAAATTACAGTAATATCTCTACTAAATTACAAGCGGACAGCAATATCTTGGCATCTCCGGAAGCAGGTCGGGGTAATTGCCTACCCTATGTATAGCGCCTCCGTCGCTTTCCTGCGAGTCAGGAGGATAAATATAGAGATTAAAATAAAAAAAAAAAAAAAAAGATCCGTGTTATACCAAATAATTTTGTTCAATAGTTACTATACAATTTTATCAGCTGATTAAACAGCTGATGAAGAACAGGTTTTATTATTTTTATTTTTCGTCTTATCTTTTAATAAAAATTTTTTTTAAACATTTGATCATCATCTGTTTTTTTTTTATTTATAGATATCTGAAGAAGTTGAATAAACGAAAGCTTATAGAGCTGAGTGGTATTAAGCTGAGATTTTTTTTAAGAATAATTTTTTATTATTTGCAAATTGCACTTTGTTAATAAAAACTTGACTTTTCACGTCAAAAGTTGGGGACATTGCCGCTAGTCTTCGATGTAGTCTCTGCTCTCTAGTTTCAAGACCACTAAGCAGAAAAAAAATGACATAAATTGTCTTTTTGAAAATAATAAAAAAAGGACGAGAGAAGGTTGAAGCTAAATCATTTTGATAGTTAAATTTGGTCCAGTCTAATTCGAAGAAAAACTGATTGGAGTGAGAGTAAAAAGGAAACAAAACAGGTTGCTCTGTGAGATAAAAAGAGAAAAAACGCCGCGCAAATTGTATTCGCGGTTCAAATTTAAAAAAAGTTGTTTTAGAGCTTGAGAAGAACTTAATTTTTCTTTCATTCAACCAATTTCTCTCGAAAACTAACTCTGTTTTTTCCTTAAAACTAGCTCTCACTCTAATCGATTTTTCTTCGAATTAGACTTCACCGTTAAACTTGTTCAATCCGATTTCCATCTAGGTTCCATATACCATTTCATTATTTTCCTAGTTTATCTGGTTCTATTACTTAATTGTCACGGTTGGTTGATTGCTAGGCTTCTAAAATCCAAGAAAGTCCTTGGTGCAATTGCAAACTTTACGTTTTGTTGGTTTTGATCGCTTAGCATTGTTAGTGTTAAGGTTTCATCTACTTAATAATATTTATATAATTTGTATGTTTCATGTAATGCCTCAATAGAATTCCTATGAGCAAGCAATAAAATTTTGATTGATTAAATTAATCCTGAATAAACTATTTTTTTATTTATTTTTTTTTATTTTTATCTCTATATTTATCCTCCTGACTCGCAGGAAAGCGACGGAGGCGCTATACATAGGGTAAGCAATTACCCCGACCTGCTTCCGGAGATGCCAAGATATTGCTGTCCGCTAGTAATTTAGTAGAGATATTACTGTAATTTAGAACTGCTTGTCAAGACCACCAAGCAGGGGAAAGTGCCGTAAAGTGTCTTTCCCAAGAACACAACAGAATGGCGCAAGTGGGTTTTGAACCGAGACCATGTTGATCATCAGTCCGGTGCGTTAACCACTCGACCACGCTGCCACTAAGAAGGGTTCAATTGAAGAAACATTAGGCCTACTGTACCGCCACTTGCAATGACTAAATTGATAAAAAAGAAAACTTAGAAGTTCTACTATGCCTAGGAAAGACTAATTCTAATTTTGCAATTTACAAAATAACACTAGAAATTCAAAAAATGATTTATTTATAGATTAATAGGTTGTCCTTCACTATTTGCTGTGCTTGATACTTACTTTAATTAAATTTTTAAGAGCTTGTGACGTTGGCAAAGGCAATACAACTGGTACCAGTATTTTGTTACTTTGTAGAAAAAAGTTTTTTAAATAATCTCTGTAATGTTATATTATTTATAAAATTAATCTTAGTTTAATCATTGAGTTTCATGTCACGTGTTCACAACTTGGCTTCATCATCTTTTAAATCAATATATTCTGAAAAATTATCAAAGTCTTCTGATAGTAAAGGTAAAGTTTTTTTTTTTAAATCTTTCAAAGTAAGGTTTCTTCAAGAACTCACTGTATGCAATTTTTTTCGGTGAAATTTACCTGGAATGCCCCACAGCACCAGGATGGAATAAAAAAGAAACCCAGAGGAAAAGGATCTCTTTAAAAAGCAATATTAACCATGGAAAGATTGGGGTTAGTTTTATGAACAAAAATCATGTACGGTGATTTCTTGAAAAGACCCCTAAGTACACTTACAAGCTTGTTTAAATCAAAAAGTTTTTTTGGTTGCTTTTTGTGTTTTATTGAGTTATATTTTAATGTTGAACAACAACAAGAACAACAACAACAACAACAAGATTTTAAATGTTAATAGTTCTTGAGTTTTAATGCTTTCAAAAATATTTTAAAGCTTATATCAAAATAACAATTGCTACATTTAGATTCTGTTGAAAATTTTTGCTTAATATTGTATTATCTTGGAATCTAAATTTAAACAAGAGTATTGTATGATTTTAAAATTTGCATCTTATTCAAAAATCTTGTAATGACTTGTGGTCTTATTTTACCTGTTACATTTTTTTGAACCTAAGCAAGGCATATAGTTTATTCAGGTCTCATTTACCTGTTGCCTAACCTTGCAGGCTTTGGAGTTTTTCCAAAATTTAAAGTTTATAAAGTAAGCATTGGCACTAAGGAATGAGATCTGTTTATTTCTGTTTTTAGTTTAGCAAGTACCTTTAATCTTCAATGGTATCGAGTTATATTTAAAAGAAGGTTTCAGATAAACTGCATATCTTGACATCTTAAAAAGCATGTTTTAAATTCTTGTTGCAAAATTAATACTTTTGCAAGATAAAAAATCAAATTTTTAATAATGTTACAGTTTGATTTATAATCTTGATCTAATTTACATTTAATTTAAAAAATTTCTCCAAGAATATCTTGAAAAATCCATGTCTTAACCCTTGCAGCTTGCCTAGTTTGTAACATATGAACAATTCAAATTTTGTAAGTTTAAAGTAAAATAATTTATTATTATATAGTTTTTGCATAAATTTTGCTAATTCCAGATTGTAAATGTTTTCTAGTTTAAAAACATCCAGCCCTTTATTCATAAAATCGACCAGTGTCATTGTAAGTTGTGTATAAGTTACATATGCTCACTATATGAAATGTCTTATTTATATTCAAAGCTACTGCTTCAGTGCATTGTTGAGGGCTTGAATTACTGCAGTTGACCTTATATAATTTAATGGCAGTTGTTGTGTAAAACAGTGTGTGTTGAGTGTTTATGTTTAAATATATGTTGATGAGAGATGACTGGAATGTTTTCTGTTTTATATGATAATAGTGTTTTCTTTGTTGTTTTGGAAACAGGTGATAGAAGTGATATGGGTTGGTGGTTTGTGCCAATGCTGTAGTCTTTGTTTGGTTTTGGATTGAGTATCATTGTGGCATGTTTCCAAAAATGTGGCATTGTGTTAGTGTTAAGGGCAATGTTGTACTTGTTTGTGAGGTATGTGATAGCAAATGTTTTAGGTGTTTGGTGTTTATGCCATCAAGTTCAGTGGAATTATTGTTTATGCTGTTTGATATGATAAGTAGTATTTTATCAATGGAAATGTCTGTTGATTTTGTTTGTGCTTGTGTGGAGTAATATTTGTTAAATTATTTTATTTATTATTTTACCTATATATTTATCCTCCTGACTTGCAGGAAAACAACAGAGGCGCTAATACATAGGGTAAGCAATTACCCTGACTTTCTTCCAAAGATACCAAGATATTGCTGTCCACTTGAAATTTAATAAAGATATGACTAATTTAGAACTGCTTGCCAAGACCACTAAGCAGAGGAAAGTGCCATTCTTCCCAAAGATGCAACAAAATGGCTTGAATCAGTTTTGAACCAAGATTGTGTTGATCACAATTCTGGTACTCTAACCACTCGATCATGCTGCCAACACTTGACCACACTGTCAACACTTGACCATGCTGCTGACAACTATCCAATTGATTATTTGAAAATTTTTGCCATATGGCAGTGATGGCCATTTTATTTCTGAAGCAAATGCTTCTGTTCTATTGTGTGGGTGTTTTTTATTGGATAGTTCTGCTATGGTGCCCCACTGGGAGTGTAGATTGTGTTAATGATCAATTTTGTCAAGATATTCTTTCCAAGTATTTGTTTGTTTTAGTGATTGTTTAAAGTAGTAATTTATGGGGCTGATCTGTTTGTTTTCAAGTGTTATTACGATGTTGAACAAGTTGTGGATAGGCATGGGTAAGTGAGTGTGATTTGTGCTGTTGTGATCTGGGCTGGGGAGCTAGTCTAATTGTTTAGACTCTGGCTCTAAACTCAATTATTTTTTAAAATGCATCTCCAGCTTCGAAGCCAATGTTGACTCTAGCTCTGGATCCAGTCAAATTTACAAGTTCAATAATGCTGTTCTTTGTAGTGCAACCATTTTTATTGTCAAGTTTGATGTCTGTCATTGTTGTTGTGGGTTAAATTGCTACTTTTATTGCCTTTATCAGATGTCATCAAAACTTGGGTCACATGTTCTATGTGTTCAGGTACGCTACAATTTGGCAGGAGACAATTCAATAGGACAAATTTGTTGGCAAGCCAATTTGTTGGTGAGCCAATTTGTTGGGAAGCCAATTTGTTGGTGAGCCAATTTGTGGGCAAGCCAATTCGTCAGTGAGCCGATTTGGCAGGAAATAGATAATTTTGATTTTATTTCACCAGCATTGAAGCAACAACAAAAAAGTTTTGTTATGTCACTAAGGCAATTGCAATTGTTCAGCTGATAAAAGTGAAAATTCAGATTTAAAATTGCTAAATGCATTATATTTAGGGATGTTCCTAGCCAAAGACTTTCTATTTGAATTGGAATAGCTTAATTTCAAATATTTAAAATTAAAATAAGATACTTAAACAGTTTAATTTTTGAACCAAGGTCATTTAACATATATCTTTTATGAAAAAGTACAATAATGTAGCTTACTAAAAAGACAAGCTTTAAGTTTTGCGGGTGTACTGAATTTTACATTTTAGAACATTTTAGACCTCGAGCATCTCTTGCATAATTATTTGGTCAGGCTATTATATGAACAGCAAGAGAGATTAAAATCCAGACCCCCATTTGTACCTGCCACACAGAAACTATAAGATAATGCATCTAAAATAGATATTCGTATTGGTCAGTGGACAGACTTTACTTGGAACATATATATAGTACTTGAATAGCCCACCTAAACTTTATGATTTTATCCCAAGAGTTGCTTCCAGGCTTCTTTGTCTGGGCCTGCTTAGGTAAGACTCAATTGCTTGCAAACAGGCATTGGGCATTTTTGGTCATCCTTGTATAAATAGGGTTTTGCTTCCTCTTGTAATTGCAAATGTGGTGCACATGAACAAACTCCAGACCACATCATTTCTGCATGCTCTACACACTGGGCACCAAAAGGACGTCATAGTCTGTCAATTCTAGATACCAGACACTGGCTCAATAACATCACTGCTATCATCAGATGAAAGAAGAACAAGCAGATGGTCCCAAACAATGATGATGACAACAAATGCATGATATGCTATGAAAACCCAGCAATCATGCAATGAGACCAAGCTGTTTCAGCATCATCTTAGGCAAAAAAAACCCTGGCCACAGAGATAAGCCTTTAGCTTTTTTTCAAAACAAGAAAGATGGTCTGGAAAAATTTGAAAGTGAGTGTTTTTGCTAATCTTTGTCTGCAAAAATAGTAGAAGTGCCATTTGAAATATTGCTCACATGATTGCTGTAAAGAAGAAATCTCACAACATTAATTAGTGAAACATTGATTAAACTGTGCACGTTAAAGCAGCTGGTTTTGTGTCGTAAAAAACATACAGCAAGAAGATAGCAAATATTTCACTCTCCAATTTTATGATCAAAGCACCCATTGATAAGCTTGCAAAGGAAATTGAATGTCAAGTTTTCAAAAAGTTGCCAGCTTTTTTCAATTCAATGTGATAAACAACTGATATTTCCCAATTGTTGCAGTTGTTAGTCTACCTATGTTTTGAGTGAAAAGGATATGAGACCCCTAGAGAACACTTGTAGAGCAAAAGATGTATTTAAAGTGGTCTTAAAGTTTGTTGCAACAATAGTATACCTTGGAAAAAATTGTGGGTGTCTGCACTGATGGTCATCTGACAATGCTTGGATCTCGAAGTGGAAATGCCCAGGGCTCTAAAACTGTACCTATTGCCATAAAAAGCAGGTTTGCAACAATCATATGAGCTGCCAACTATGTTAAAGCAAGTGCTGTAATTACGAAACTGTTTACTAAGTTCTTTTTATTCTTTTAATTAACAAGTTAGCATGCATGTACGAGGTCTGTTCAAAAAGTATCCGACTTTTTTGTATAAAGCACACAACACAATAAATTTTGCAAGTTTTATTCAATCTCCTTCAAAATATTCCCCTTGGTGGTTCACACACTTATCCCAGCGCTTCTGCCACTTCTCAAAACACTTCATAAACTCCTCCCCCGGAATGCTCTGAAGCTCCTCCGTCGCTTTTTTCATAATGTCTTCTCTTGACTGAAATCGCCTCCCTTTCAGAGTTGTTTTTAGCTTAGGGAACAGCCAGAAATCACACGGTGCTAAGTCGGGAGAGTAAGGAGCCTGTCTAATAAGTGGCATGCTGTTTTCGGCTAGAAAAGCTTGGACCACATGTGCAGAATGAGCGGGAGCATTGTCGTGGTGAAGCTGAAAATTCTTTGCTGCCCACATGTTTGGCCGCTTTCTTCGCACAGCATCACGAAGGCGACGTAGAATCTCCAGGTAGTACTCTTTGTTGATTGTTTGACCTTCTGGTGCGTATTCATGATGCACGATGCCACGGGAATCAAAAAAACAGGTCAGCATAACTTTCACATTGCTGCGGACTTGCCGAGCTTTTTTTGGGCGTGGTGATTCCGGATGCTTCCATTGTGATGATTGAAACTTGGTTTCTGGGTCATAACCATAAACCCAGGTCTCATCACCAGTGATGATTGTCTTGATAAATTCTGGGTCATGATTTGCAACATCCAGCATGTCCTCCGAAATTTCCTTCCGGAGTTCCTTCTGTTGCTCCGTCAGCAGCTTGGGGACAAATTTAGCCGACACTCTCCGCAGGTTCAAATCCTCAGTTAGGATTGAATGAACTGAGCCTGTGCTTATTCCCATTTCTGCAGCAATCTCTCGTACTGTTAAACGATGATCCTCCAACACTTTTTCACGAACCTGATCCATCGCCTCCTCGTTTCGGCTTGTGGATGGCCTTCCTGAGCGAGGATCACTTTCCACTGATGCACAGCCATCTTTAAAGCGTTTAAACCATTGCTTTATCTGAGTTGGGCTTAAGGCCTCATTTTCAAAAGCTTGTTGAATCTTTCGAATTGTTTCAACTTGAGTATCACCAAGTTTTTGACAAAACTTGATGCAATACCTCTGTTCGATGCGTTCTGTCATTGAAATGAAATTTTCTGAAAATCAAAAAACCGATGAACACGTACTACACGCCTGCACTAAATGCTTTACACAGAGAGATACGAATGACGAATCGGCCTGAAACGCTTCACGATTACGCGTGAATGTGTGTGTGTGCAGCCACGCTTTGCACGGGCAGTTTGCTCATACCTTATTGGCGAGAGGGAAAAAGGTCGGATACTTTTTGAACAGACCTCGTATGATGGATCTTAGCACTCATGTATGATTGGTGATGGATCTAGGAGCTCCTAGATCCATCACCAAACCTTGTGCCTCGGCCAACCACCAAAGTCTTTCCCGCTCTTGCAAGAACAACACACGCCCACAACAATTTTACGAATCTGCCATTGGTCAACATCTTCTTGACAACGCCCAATGCGCCCTTCCTTACAGCAACGAAAAATTTTCTATTCTCGCTCGAGGTTGCTCTTCTTTTCACCTTTCTGCTCTTGAAACGACTTTCATTAAATCTCTCAATCCCCTTCTGTGTAAGCAAAAAGAATTCGTCTACTCTTTGAAAATTTCTTAATCTTTTCTCTCATTGGCTGACTTCTTTCAGCCAATGAGAACTCTACTTTCCCCCTTTAAAATTTAGTTTGGTTTCAATTCTGCTTCATTCTGACGATTTCCCCTGAAGAGTGTCAGATGAAAAGCTTTGGGAAGAAAAATCTTTTACTTCACATAAAGATGATTTGGATATTTTAGGCAGATCATTACAGGAAATGAAACTTTGGTTTTCCAATATGATCCTGAAACAAAGAGGCAAAGCATGTGCTGCAGAATCACCCAGACCCAAGAAGGTGCACATGTCAAAATCAAGAATCAAGGTCATGCTGATTGCTTTTTTCAATTAGAAGGGTATGGTTTATCATGAATTTGTGCTTGAGGGTGAAACAGTGAATCAGCACTTTTACCAGCAGGTTTTCATTCGCCTCCATAATTGAGTTTGACACAGCATGTGTGAACTGTGGAGCGACAAGTCATGGTTTCTTCACCATGACAATGCACCCACACACAAGGCAATTAGTGTGAGGCAGCTCTTGGTCAAAAACAAATAGGAGCTCTTGAGCACCCTCTCTATTCTCCAGATTTAGTGCCTTGTGACTTTTGGCTTTTTCCCAGGCTGAAGGTTGTGATGAAAAGAACTCGATTCTTGTCTCTAGAAGAAATCAAGGCTTAAGTGACAAGGGAGCTGAAGAGACTCAAAGAAGAGGATTTTACCAAATTCTTCTGTGGGTGGCAGGATTAAATCCAAAAGTGTATTGATGTGGAGGGGAGTACTTTGAAGAGGAGAATTCATAAATTATTAAAATATGTATTAAAATTTTTATATTAAAATTTTTATAACAACAGTCCAGTTTCTTTTTTGTCACACCTTTTATGTAGCAGTAGGCTTTACTGAAAAGTTTACTGGTACACATATGTACCATTTGTAATTTTATGACCACATTAGGTAGCCAGCAACCCCTAACAAATATTGTTATCAATGTTACCTATCTAATGTAAATATTATTCTGTAAGGATTTTTTTCATTTGTTGTTACACAAATGTACCAATAGTAGCAAAAGTGTTAAGGAAGCAAGCCTCCTTTTTTTTAAAAAATCATAACACGAATGCATTAATTCAAGAATAGACTCTACATAAAAACATGAAAACATTTTCAGGCTTTGCAAGGCTTCCAAAAGTCATCTAATTAAACATCCAACTCTTTGTGTTATATTTATTAGATTTAATTGTACATTCAAAAAATATTTTTTTTCTAACAACACATTTTATTTTGTTTTACATTTTATAGCAGTGGTTCTTAACTGGGAAAGCATGCCTCCCCTGGGGAGCATACATAAATTTTCAAGGGGGCGTGAGCCCTAACATGCTGTACAACACCATGTTTATTAATTTTGATAATCAAAATGACAGAGAACTTGACCTCAGGAAGAATCAAATTGTATAACGGAATCCAGCAAGCTTTTTTTAACTGAATTTTGCTCTCACAAATGGTAACCATGAGTCTCAATTAAAGCACAAATAAAAACTCACTTATCTGATTTTAAAAAAGAATTTAATCAAATAAAATTCTCGTATAGATGAGAAGCAAGAAACTGGAAGTTTATTAGAAACCCATTTTAGTGCAAAGTAGGTGACATTTTTAATAAAGCACATAGAGTTTCTCGAGTCAAAGACTAAAATTTAACTCAACAGCTAAGAACAACTTTAAAGATAACAATATTTGTTAGGGGCTGCTGGCTACCTAATGTGATCATAAAAGTACGAATGGTACATATGTGTACCAGTAAACTTTTCAGTAAAACCTTGAGGCGTTTTGACACCTTCATGTTTACGCTCTTATTTCAATCCAAGTCTTCATGTTCGAGTTATGTTTGGTTCAACTTATCTGTAACGTCGTACGTAAATGTTTACCGTTTTGGCAATTGGCTACGAGTTTCGAAGCAACGCGCCTTTTGTTCTTGCGTTAAATAATCAGTGCTTCTTTTTAGTGCGTTCTCGCGCGGCTGTTTGACATCGAGTGATGCCGCGTTGTATTGGGCAAGGGTTGTTTGCCACTTTGTTTTTGAACATAAGTCTTTCTTTTTGGAACAAGTCAGATAAGCTTTGCGATCGAGTTTAATTGCTGACTTTCTAATTGAATAAGCTGCTACCAATTATTGGTCCCCTTGGACATTGGCTACATTCGGTAGCAGTTTGGCAATCGTGTTGATATTTTGATTTGCTCGTCCGCCCAACATTGTCGGTGAGTCAGTGGGCATGTGTTGCGCGTTTAAGTTAATTTATGCAATATTTGTTTGTAGAAAACCGTTTCCGACTAGCATGGCAACTATTGTTTTATTTTAATAAAATAAAACCGTAAAATTTGGTCTGGTCGTGAAGCGCGTTTGTGAGGAGCTGGAAGGACGAGGCAATTTAGCGCCTCCGTCACATATTATTGTGAAGCTGCATTTTCTACACTAGTTTTCCAAAAACAAGCTGAAAGTTGAAGGAGACTTAGGGTGTGTGCTGTCTGGGATTAAACCACACATTAAAGAGCTAGTTGCTAAGAAACAGTGTCAAGTGAGTCACTGATTTGTGATTAATAAATAAACTTCAATTGCAGCACTATTTTTGTATTTATTTTTAAGAGTAAGGGGGCGTGAAGTGGGGAATCATTGCTCAAGGGAGGTGCAGTACCAAAAAGGTTGCGAACCACAGTTCTATAGAAATGCACTTTCGACCATTGCCAGCAGCTGCAGTTGTCATAATTGTTGATTATAGTGATAGTCGTTGCTGTCTAGCCTTATAGTGATGTCAAAACTTACACATGAATCCAATCATGAATTTTTTATGTGATAATTATTAAAATGAAGACTTTCTAGTAAAAGTTTTTAGGGTTGCCACAAACTACTTTTTTAAGTATATAGATAATTTTTTGTAGATTTGTGTTAAATATTGGTTAGCCAAAAAAATCTTTCTTGAATGAGTGCCTTTTTCATTCTATCTAAAGATAAACAAGTTAGCCAACCTGACAGCTTGGCGAAAAAAAATTAAAACGTTTTTTAACTAATCCACCACATTCCTGATTTGTTAGAACAGGTAACAACCATTATTATTTCTTAGTAGAACCAGCACCTAAAACAATGTAGATCAATAGTGACATTACCAGAAAACTTGTTGACATTGCTATGTAGTGGCATTTTATGGTTTATATATTCTTGTTTTAACTTCTCTAAAAAGAAAGTAGTGGTGCACAAACCCCAAGTAAAGAGCATCAAAATGGCAGACCAAATCAATTACAAGCAAAACAAAAGTTATAAACATTGATTAAACTGCAATAACAGAGGTTGTTATTTCCCTATGTCAAGTGAAGAACAAAAAAAGTGCTCACTATCCTTTATACCACTAATTTTTTCGTAAACAATTACTGAAAGTATCTTCACTTAAGGCTTAGATAAAAATTTTCAAAAACATGCAATATTGATTAATCGTCAATTTGCTTCCTGGAATTTTGAACAAAGTTTTTTAAACCCAGAATTAAAAAATTTGTGCTGAAATAAAGTTTTGTTGAAAAATTCTTGTTGCGAAAAATGGGGAGCTTGACCCATAGATTGTGGCTCAGTTAAAAATGTGGCAAATTTTCCAGATCAGCTGCTTTTGACCTCAATTTATTGAGTCTTAAAGATCGTGCAATTGAAATATAAAATTAAAATAACGATGGAGTGGCAGAAAAGTTAACACGAACCCGCAGTTGAGAAACTCAATCTTAAACGAGTAGTGATTCAATAGCAATCACAAACCGGGATTGCTCCAGCCCTTGATCGTCATTTTAGGTGGAGACATTAGTTCACAAAATATTCAACTGCACTAGTTCCCCAAGTCGTAATTCTTGGATGCCATACCATGTAGGCCATGTTTTTCATTTAATAATGTTTTGTTGAGGTTTTTTCCAAAAACCGGTGAATCAAGTATAGATTTAGTTAACAGTACTAAAATGTGTTACGGATTCCCAATTATTGTTGTAATGGTTGTCTAAAAACTGATTTTTTAATTTTCTTTAAAGACGGAGAAAAAAAGTGTTTTTTTGTTGAAGTGTTAAATGCAGTTTATCAAAAATTTGTATGAAATGTGGTTTCAAAGTTTTTTTGCAAGGTTACTAAAGTTTTATTTTATGTTTTATATTTCTGTTGCTGTTGCGAATGCGACCTCGAGTCCTTGGTTTCCATTAAACCTGGCTTGGTTTTTCGTTGAACTAATCAGAACCAACGTTTTTTTTTTATTTTCCAATAAAAAGTTTGAAGTAAAGACTTTTTAATGTTTACTGATTCTATACGCGAAAAACGCAGTAAAAAAATTCTTTAAATTCTAAATAATTTATTTTTGTTTATTATATCTCTATATTTATTCTCCTGACTCGCAGGAAAGTGTCGGAGACGTTATACGAAGGGGAAGCAATCATCCCGATCTTATGACTAAAATTTAGAGATGCTTGTTGAAACCACCAAGCAGGGAAAGTCCCGTAGAGTGCTTTCCCAAGGGCACAACAAAAAACCCGAGTAGGTTTTGATCTCGTTGGTCACAAATACGACGTTCTTCACCACTCGGCTGCGCTACTGAGATAGACGTCAGCTTTACGTTACAGTCCTTGTGTTAAAACAAACTTTCAGAGACTCCTCACGGCAATTGTTGAGAGCCTTGTATTAGAGTTTCGTTAATTGAGTTGTTCCAATGTATATTTGAATTTATTTGCAGGGGGTTCAAACAGCCTATCACAGAACGTCCTGCACATTGAATGCGAAGCCCGTAAAGTCAAAGCCCAAATTGAAAAAGGTTAAATTAGCCACTAGATGGCGCCAACCTACAAGTAACCTTTGATTGTTTCAGAACTTCACGAAAAGCGGATTCGAGAATTGAAGGATTTAATCGGAGTCATTAGTGAAGAAGATTGGAAGTTTTCATCCGTTGATGAGTTGCTTGGATTGACATCAACCTAACTATGGATGAGAATAAAAAAATGACGAAGGAGGAAATCTTGAAGCAATTACCCACTGATTTTGAGACTTTAAGTCGGTTGGGAAAAGTGGGCCCCCCTCCTTCGTTAGAAGATTATCAACCCGTCGCTATAAAAGAGCGAAAACCGTTACTGAAATCCTTCTTCGAGCAATTTAATCCCTTCGTCCCTATAGGTCTGGCGCTGACTGTGTTCTGCCTCGGAAATGGCTTGCGGCATATGCGGCTCCGGAATACTCGCAAGTCGCAGTTGATGATGCGTGGCCGCGTAATGGCGCAAGGCTTCACGGTCGTTGCTCTCGTCGGGGGTTTATTGTATGAAACTGAAAAGAAAAAGCGTCGCGCAAAGTCTGAATAGTTTGCTTGTTTTATTTATAAATCTTTTATCGTGAGACCATTTGAGTGGTGATTGCAGAGCCGGCATTAGTCGCTCTTCTGGTTTGGGCAATTCTAATTCTTCAAGGCGCGTTGAACCAGAAATTTCCAATTTTATTTATTTTACGCTTCAGTAGCTTTATATCTAACATTAAACTCTAAGCGAAGTGAAGGGTTGCATTTCATTTAGCTTTCTAGAATTTTTGTACCTTTATAACTCTCGATTCCTTGTAAAAATTGTAAAGATTCAATTGAATATCCTTTTTTGTCTTAACGATAAATTTCAATGGCTTAACAACCTGCTTACCCTTCCCAATACAAAGTGTGATTTCTATAATGAACACCATGTAGTAAATTTGACAAACTGACACTACATTTCTCCATAACTAAGTATTGTTGGAAATTATCCCAAGTGTTGGGTTTATGATAATAAAATATTTGTACGGTCCGAATATTTTCAATTAAAAATGACACAAAATCGGCTGCTGGATTCTAACAACTGCCTATGTAATTCATTTGCATTGTCGTCGTCGTTTGAAAGGGCATCCACTCCAGGTCAGACACGAACAGGACTGGGGTCGAGGGTTTATCCTTTTACTATCCCAGGCTGCTGTGCTGTACTGCCCGGATCAAATCCTGGCAGTGATGGTGTTAAGCCAGCATCGAGCTTAGTCATCTAAAACCGTCAGACCTCATGCTCCATGTCGTGCCCGATGTAACGTGGTCTGCGGTTAGTTCAGAGGCGCCGCACTCGCAATTCGGTAAAGGAGCGAGACCCCATTTGTGCATGGACAAATGGAATCACCCAACACCAGTTCTCAAGCGGTTGAGCTTAATCCAAGCTGCTCGGGACAAGCCCATCCCAACAGGCCTGGCACCGGTCCCGGGCACAAAAACACGGAATCTGGAAGAATTTTCACAGTACTCCGGATTCCATTTATAATTTGTCCACTCAGAAGCGCAGATGCCAAGTCCGGCAAGGTTGTCCAAAAGATTCCGCGCAGCTAGCACAAATGGGCGTCTAGATCTTTGTCTCTCTGGCAAGCATCTGAAGACCCACTTAAAAGACCATATGTTTTGAGTTTAAGCAAAGGACAAGTTCTGTTTTGAAGTGATCTAAAATTTAAACCGCTATATCGCTGAACGTGCAAGTGTAACCAATTCCCATCGGTATATTAATTCTATTTGATGCGCAGTGGTTTGTCATCCGTCTGAACTCTTTTCGCCCTTCTTAACTTTCTTTTGTTCTACGCGCAGCAACTTGGCGCTTATCTGTCCTTTTGGCCCTTGTGAACTTTCTCGTTTTAGCTTTTTTTTATTTCAAATATTGATTAGCGGGGGGGCCCTCAGAATATAAATAACAATCGCCAGAGAAAAGAAACATTCATTTTTTTCTTCATTTAAGTTGTAAAAATAATTTTTGGCCAAAGTGCAGCTAATTGTTTTCGAACTTCGGAATCGCAATTATCAACTTAATTATTTGGCTCTCCACATTCCTAAACTATTTTGTACCTTTTATTTGGTTTTGTATGAATTTCGTAGTAGCTATTTTAGCGACTTATTCGTATATATATTATCCATAAGATTACAAGTACAAAATAGGAATACTTGTCAAGTTTTTAACGTGGAGAAGAGATTCGCAAAAAACAAACTAAATCCAAAACACCATACAAGATATAATCAGGGTCCAGAGATCCATGATGGGCCAAGGAGAGTGTCGCTCGTAGTCGGCGAAGCTCAGCTGGCTGGATGCCTGAGAGTATGGGTAGGTGGTCTGTTGGAGTGGGACGCAGGCATCCAATGACTATGCGCAAGGCATGACTATGTTCAAGACACTTGTTTATGAGGCGAGTGTGAGCACTGCGACACCAGACTGGTGCGCAGTACTCAGCTGTTAAGTACATTTACGCTATTAACACGTTACGGGTTCAAATCTTATTCTTGTTGATACGGAAAACATTTTGTCACTTTTCTGCACATGGTTGGCGAGAAAGTCCTGGCGACTTGAAAAAATAAATTATTTTTTCCTTACAATGATGTTTGTCGAAACTATTTCCGGCTCCAGTTGTAACAATAAACTTGATTCATTTGCATTAAACTGTCCCAAATGTAATCAGCCTTACAAAAAATTAGTTCACATTTATTTATTTATTTTATTTTATCTCTATAATTATCCTCCTGACTGGCAGGAAAACAATGGAGGCGCTATACATAGGGAAAACAATTACCCCGACCTGCTTCCGGAGATGCCAAGTTATTGCTGTCTGCTTGAAATTTAATAGAGATATGACTGAAAATTAGAAATGCTTGCCAAGTGCCGTAAAGTATCTTTTTTAAGGACACAACAGAACGGCACGAGTAAGTTTTGAACCGAGACCAGGGCTGAGGAGCCACTGTAGAAGAGCACTAGCTCCGGCTCCAGCTCCGGAGCTATTAAGTACTCATTCACTAGCTCCGGCTCCAGCTCCGGAGCTATCAAGCACTTATCCACTAGCTCCGGCTCTCCAATTCTTAAATAAACAAGTAGTTTATCATTTAGTGTTTAAATCTTTTTTGCGATAAACTATTCTATTCGAATAAGAATCACGACTTCTGATCTTTACAATTATACAAAGTTTATTTGGTGACGCGGATCTAAAATGCCTATAGTTGTAGGCACCTAATCAAACACAAAACAAATAGCACAAAATTGAAAATTAAATTGAAAATTTATAATTTTATACGAAATTGCAATAATATACTACAGGCCTGTTTCGGTCTTGTTAGACCTCATCAGGTGTATTTAATTACAATTAAGAATAATCAATAAGAGGCGCAAGAATGTACAAGTAATAATGTCTTTTTGCCAAACCAACGTACACCACGAAAAAGTTATTCCGTTTCATAAACATTCTTCACCACTCTGGTAGCCATTCCACAGGTCTGAGTCTTGCTGACTGAAGACAAGGCAAAAAAATGATAAGAGTTTTTTTTGCCTTGTCTTCAGTCAGCAAGACTCAGACCTGTGGAATGGCTACCAGAGTGGTGAAGAATGTTTATGAAACGGAATAACTTTTTCGTGGTGTACGTTGGTTTGGCAAAAAGACATTATTACTTGTACATTCTTGCGCCTCTTATTGATTATTCTTAATTGTAATTAAATATACCTGATGAGGTCTAACAAGACCGAAACAGGCCTGTAGTATATTATTGCAATTTCGTATAAAATTATAAATTTTCAATTTAATTTTCAATTTTGTGCTATTTGTTTTGTGTTTGATTAGGTGCCTACAACTATAGGCATTTTAGATCCGCGTCACCAAATAAACTTTGTATATTTGTGATACGAATACGCGTGATCCCTTTTCTTTAACGCATGACTGGCCTTACGAAATAAGCTTTTGGATAACGCTGAGCTTGTGTCTCAGTCATCGTTTCTACTTTACAATTATATTAATCAAATCTGAAAGCGAGTACTAAGAAATATAACTAAATGAAAATCATTGTGGCGTTATCTAAACATTGAAAAGGTTAAATCGTAACTATTATGAATTGCAAACTCCGCACTGACAAATAGCTAAACTTTATCTTTTTAGTGGAAAACTTTAGAAGCACATGTGCGCGAAACAAAAACTCCCAAGAGATTTAACGCACGAGGAAATAAACGAGAACGTTTGTGACGAAACATTAAGATTTGGCTGACATAAGATTGAGTCAGGCAAATCTTCACTCTGCAATTTTAAGAGATAAATTTACGACGCAACAATCATGCGAAAATTGAACTTAATAAAAAATTTAAGTTATCCAATTCTCACGACTACATTATGTTTTAGTCATATTAAATTTTGATATTTATTTACTCTTAATCATTGAATGTTTAAATTAGTGATGGGATGATGCCAAATTTTTTTTAAAATTCCGATGCCGATTTCAATGATGTCGTAACTCGGTAACCGCTTATCGTAGAGGCATGATTTATGGCTCAAAATTTGCAGAATCATCATGTTTCTATATGTGCTAAGAGAAAGTTTTTGTCTATTTCCACAAGAAAAAAGGTATAATCGATAAACCGTTTTTATGCTCAATACTCGAAAATTGCTCTGTATGGAAATAACTTTGATCTAACATTTGAAATGATATATGTCTAACTGATAAGGACTAATTATGACAATCAAAATATAAGGACTAATTATGACAATCACAATATTAACAAGATGATTTGGGATAACTTTGGTCACCAGACAAAGTACCTAAATAGGCCTACTCATAAGGTACAGAACGTGCTAGCTTTACTGCCCATAAAATGTTTAGTATTTCAGTAATTTAAAGAAAATCTGTTACATCTCATTACTTTCGAACTGTTGATGCTGATATTGGGTTGTTTTGCCTACGGAGTGAGAGAAAAATAAGAAAGCAAGTTAGAGTACACCAAATACCCTACGCGAAATGAAGCGCATCAGAATTGCACTTTAGTGTCAAATTTTTTAAAAAGTTTTCGAGATTTAATCTTCTGGCGAATCAACCCATCTCTTCGCTCAAATCCTTCAACTTGTGCTGCGGCCTTTGTTACCATTTTGACATGGCGCTCTACACATTGGTTGCGACATGGGTGGTCGAGCTGCAGTAGTCTTATCCGGCATTGTTCAATATCTAAATCAGTTAAATGTTTAATTACCGGAGGCTGCTGATGTCAAGATGTTAAATTCACCATCTTGTAGTACGAGTTCACTGTTAGATCCAGTGTGGGCGGTTCAAACAGCCGTACAGTTGAGGCGGTATCATAATATTTTGCTCCTTCCAAAGAATATTCTTCACTGCAACTGTCAACCAAGTCATGATTATCAAATGAAACCGTTGATGGCAAGTTTCCACGAATCGAAAGCACTTTGTTCACTCCTCGCATTCGTATCTCCTCATCGTTGTCACCCAACATGGCGATCAAGACATTTTCCTGGTGTGCGAAAAATGCATTTCGTTGCACAACTTTCAGAGCAGTTTTCCGAACAGCTTCGTCAGGCACCTAAAGAATTCGTTGGACCAAGTTGAAAAAATTTCTAGATCCGCAAGTTAGTTGACTATTTAACTTAATTTCAAACCAACTTGGAAAGTAAACTTGAAGACAAAATTTCGTCAGAGTTTCCAAGTTTGAGGAGGGTTCATCCACCGAAACATAATATCTGAGGATTCGACAGCCCAGAGTTAGCCAGCGTGAATGCACAATGGGACCTACTTTTAAATATTGCAAGTCGCTGTCGACAACTCCCATGATTATTGCTGAACATTATCTTGTAAGCATAGTGTTGATCAGTACTCAGATCATTAACAACTGATTCTGGCAACTGTACAAACTGAGGGTTTGAAATTGACTTAAAATTAGCAGCAACCGGCCAACTTGAAACATCCCAGTTAAACACTTCCCAATTGGTCCTGCAAATGTGTCAGGACTATTGGTGGTTCCATCAAGCATAGTAAACACATGGCGCAAGGGTAGTTCATTGGTATGTAGTAGGCAAATTACCCATTGTAGTGGCTTGTTCAATAGTTCTTCCAACTTACGAATGCAACCATTGAACTTGCCTGTCATTGCTGCAGTTCCATCAGTGCCAACTACTGTAAGCTTGTCATGTAATTCGGTGTTGGCAATGGTGTTGAAGATCTTTTGTGCTATGGTTCTTCCTTTGCCATCCTCTGTGGAAAAATGAGAAAGATAGTATTCACCAGGCTGCCCAACCATTGTATAGTGATCTTCAAGTTGCACAGACCTGTAAAACTTGTCATTTGGTCCTTGCATGGTGACCTGTGTTGCATCTTTGCGCCCATCAAAGTATATGGCATTCACTAACTTGAAATTTTCTTGCTCCTTTTTCCTAATTTCAGCACGGCATCGTTCTCGCTCTCTTCGAAGCTTGCTACGATCAATAACGTATGTCTTGTCATCATCAGTAATTAGACCCAAATCTTGCATCACACTATTAGCGATCGCAGCAGCAGCTCTGTCGGATATCTGAAAACGCTCACTCATCCTTGCAAGGTTTGACCAAATCATTCGATTCTAATTTTTATATGGCATTGATTGAGAAACAAATTCAGAAGCAGCAGAAGATTGCGTTTGGTCTGTGTTGGTTGAACTAGAATCTGACAGATAATCCAAAGCTGACTCAGGCACTGATGTAACTGATGTAACGGAAGAACATGTCGGTGGTTCTGGATGAGGTTGTAAGGGTCGAGAGTGCCTCAAAAACTGTATGTCAGCTGACGTTGAAGGAACCACAGCATCCACACATTTTCCAACTCGCTTACTAGTTTGATCTTTATAAAAAGCATAATCATCATCTGTCATTTTCAAACCATGTTGTTTCTCCAAAATTCTGCGCTGCTTATCATCAGCACAAAAAACATCAAATATTTCATCAATAGTTGACATAAACTCTTTTTCCTTTTGTAAAAATGCTTCTCCTCGTTTTTTCTTTGACCAGCGATCAAGTGCACTGAAACAATTCACAAAACTTTGAACTTTTTTCGAAATGGTGTACAGTGAATGGGATATACGTTGCGCCATACCCATCTGTCATAAATTTCTCTGGCAATGTCATTTGCAGCATTGAAGGTTCGAAAGTTTTTCAAATGAAGAATGCGTTCTATTACATGTCGCTTGGTAGGCAATACTCCTGGTGGAAAACTATCACGGGTAGAGAAAGTGTGTCCACTATGTAAAATCTTCTTTACAGAAGTTGAACTCCGTCTTTTCATGTTTTACTACTTCGCAGTTTGGCCAAAGCTTTGATTTACACAATTACTTAACAATATACCTGCAAAAAATAATAATAACTTTTCAGATAACTATTAGTTAAGTACAAACAAACAAACTTATTAAACAGTTTTTCTATCATAACTTTTTTCTAGTGGAAATAGACAAAAACTTTCTCTTAGCACATATAGAAACATGATGATTCTGCAAATTTTGAGCCATAAATCATGCCTCTACGATAAGCAGTTACTGAGTTACGACATTTTAAGGAAATTTTACCCCTCAAAACACATTTTGGGGGGTTGTTAGCCCCCCAAAGGTAGCAACTCGCCAAAACCAATTTTTTTCGTAGATTTTACCTGTTTGGCAGGTTTTTAGAACTACACTTTTTTCAATTTCAAAAAAAAAATTATTTTCACTCCACCCTAACGGGCAGTTCTTGTTCTATGATTCCTGTGGACCCTAATTCTCGAGATCATCCGCAGGATCATTTGTCTGCTGTTAATGGAAGCTCTGTCCCTACGTTTGGTTGCAAAAATATTACTATTGACCTGGGAGGTCCGGTGCCTTTAAACTGGGAATTTTGCATTGCTGAGACGTTAAAACCCATCATTGGAATAGATTTTTTATCGCACTTTGATATCAAGATTGATCCGAGAAGAGGAAGATTGATATTTCCCGAACACATACCGCAATCTGAAAATATTAAATCATTCTGTTGGTTTCATCGACGTTTTGGTCCTCATGCACAAAAGTGTCGTGATCCTTGTTCTTTTTTTATCTAATACTGAACTTAAGCCTCGTTTGTGTAATGTCGAACCTCCGGTTTATAACTTAGGAGATTATCAGTTTCTGGAAGCTCAATTTCCCGAGGTGTTCTCTGTTTTGAACTTAAGGCTTCCTCCAAAACATGATATCGTTCACTACATTGAAACAACCGGTCCACCCATCAAACAGCGGCCACGCCGTCTTTTTCCCGAAAAA
Source organism: Diplosoma virens (assembly GCA_963680785.1). Classification (NCBI taxonomy): domain Eukaryota; kingdom Metazoa; phylum Chordata; class Ascidiacea; order Aplousobranchia; family Didemnidae; genus Diplosoma; species Diplosoma virens. Next base: position 1,408,818 of record OY796891.1, read on the forward strand.
CTGCTGTTTTAAGAAAGGAATTAAGTCAGCTTGAGGAGTTGGGGATAATTAGACCCAGTTCCTCCCCATAGGGATCTCCCGTTAATATGGTAAAAAAATCTAACGGATCTTGGCGAGTAGTAGGAGACTATCGGCGTCTGAATCAAGTAACCGTCAAGGACTCTTATTCCATTCCTTTCCTTCATGACTTTACCGAAAATATATCCGGTTCCACAATATTTTCCAGCATCGATTTGTTTAAATCATATCACCAAATTCATATTCACCCAGAACATATTTCCAAAACCGCAATTTGCACCCCGGCCGGAAATTGGGAATTTTTAAAGATGTCTATGGGCCTAACTAACGCTGGCCAAACATTCCAACGCTTTATGAACTCTCTATTTCAAGACTTGTCATTTGTTTTTGTCTATATAGATGACATATTAATATTTTTGTCCTCCATTGAAGAACACCGAGCTCATCTTCGGCAAGTATTTGAGCGTCTACAACGCAACGGATTAATCATCAATGCAGCTAAGTGCTTATTTGGCCAAAATCGGCTACGCTTTTTAGGGCATATCGTTTCGGACAAAGGTATCGCCCCTGTTGCATGTAAGGTTGATGCTATAAATTCTTTTTCGACCCCACAGAACGCCCAGTCTTTACGGCGATTTCTGGGCATAGTCAATTTTTATAGGAAGTTCATTCCTCAATGCGCAAAAATTTTGGCCCCTTTAAATTCCCTCCTCCAGGGGATTCCTGCCGGTCGCAATGCAAATCTTTCTTGGAACGAGGAGGCATCGACTGCGTTTGAGGACATAAAAGTTGCTCTGAGTAATGCAACACTACTAAATTATCCTCAGCACGCGATAAATTCTGTGGTGCTGTACTCAGTCAGATTGACAGTAGTGGTTCGCACAGACCATTGGAGTACTTTTCAGCCGCCTTTTCTGATGCCCAAAAACGGTATAGTACTTTTGATAAAGAATTGCTGGGAGCTTATTTGGCAGTACATCATTTCACATATTTCTTAGAGGGACGTTCGTTTACTCTTTACACGGACCACAAACCATTAGTTGGTGCTATATCTAGAAAAAAAACTCCTTTAAGTAACAGGCAAGCTCGACACCTATCGTTTATCTCAGAATTCACAACTGATGTTAGACATATTGAAGGAAAAAACAACGTAGTTGCCGATTGCTTGAGCCGTCCTAAAATCACTGCTGCTCTTTCGCCCTTTTTCACAGATTATACCGAGCTGGTTTTAGCACAGAGGGACGATCCATCGATTCGCGAGCTCTCTCAATCGATGACTTCATTAAAACTATGTGAACGTGCGATTCCTAATTCAGGCCTTTTGTTACTTGGAGACACTAGTACGGGAAAATTTCGCCCCGTCATTCCAAATTCATTACGAACCACAATTTTTGAGCGCATGCACAACCTTTCTCACCCAGGCATTAAGGCTACTCAAAAAACTCATTGGAGAGCGATTTGTGTGGCCGAATATGAGACGAGATATTACTGAAAAGTGCCGCACCTGCATTTCTTGCCAACAAACGAAAATTACCCGACATCAAGTTACACCCTTACAGCATTTCAGAACCCCAGATGCCAGATTTTCACATGTACACGTCGATATCGTCGGTCCCCTTCCCGATTTTTCTGGTTACAAATATTTACTGACAGTTGTAGACAGATTTACGCGTTGGCCGGAGGCCATACCCATGAAGGATATCACTGCGCAATCTTGTGCAGATTCTTTTCTTTTACATTGGGTGGCCCGTTTTGGATCTCCTACAATAGTCACTACAGATAGAGGGGCCCAATTCACGTCTCTCCTTTGGACAGAAATGTGCCAATTTTTGGGTTCGAAATTATGTCACACAACAGCTTTCCATCCGGCAGCAAACGGATTAAACGAGCGATTCAATCGCAGTCTCAAAGTTGCATTGAAATGTCAATCTTCTCCCGATCTTTGGTATCGAAACTTGAGTTTTGTACTCTTAGACGATCGGCCATAAAAGAGAATATGGGGTGTGCTGCAGTTGAAATGGCTTTAGTACTTCTATACGACTCCCCGGGGAATATTTTGAAAATTCGACTCCCGTAGAGTTGTCCGAGGAAAACACAGTCCAACCAACTTCACAGTATGCTAAGACTGTTAGTTACTTCGACTGGATGGCCTTGAACACCCAAGTAAAGAACATAAGGAGCTAGGTCGTGGTTGATAATTGTCAGATTTTCTTTCGACAACGCGCGATTTACACAGTTTACACCTTTCTTTTCATTAGAACCGATGTAATTCAGGTGTTAATGCGGTTTATCTGCAACAAATTACGTGCATTCAAGTACTAATAGAATCGAAATAAAATACGCTTATTAAAATGAACACGACAATCATTCAAATTTTGTAAATAACAACAAACCAAATAAATTAACCAATTAAAACACTAATTATTTACTGCCAATTAAAAAACGTCTATAAAAACATTCTACATACCGAAATATTTTTTCAAGGCCACTTTCTTCAACTTTATCAATTTATCGACCACTGTAAAAATCACGAAATATCAACTTTTCGTTCTACTCGAAACAACTTTTAAAGTAGCTTAATCCATCAACGCGTTCTCTCTCTGTTTTTACTTCGGTTTCGGCAAGACGAGTTTAATGCGAAGACGTCACGCAGCGAAACTCAATCTCTTTCACTACGGAACAACGGCGGCTATCACTATTAACAAAATTTACAATCTAAGAAACCAAAACAGCGCTTGCTTGAAGCGAAAATTGAAAGCGATTATTTAAGCGAAAATCAACAACAAAGACACTTTGTTCTTTCATGAACTCATTACGTTATACTGTACCATGTCATCCTAAAAAACAACAAACTTATGTCGACCCACTTTTCCGGTGTTCCCAAGTATTTGTTCGCATTGACAGTGTAAAATCTCCGTTGCAACGACCTTATTCAAGACCTCATTTTGTACTTGAACGACACGATAAATATTTTGTCATCGAAAAAGACGGTCACACTGACCCGTAACAATTGATCGTTTAAAACCGGCTCTTGTTGAGCCTATATCTCCCACTGGCTCCTCTGTCGAGGGGGAAACTTTCGAGACTCAATCTTTTTCGCCCACATCTTCGACTGAGATTGATAACATTTTTGCGGAAGACCTAGACGAACTCCTCGCTAATCGCGTTTACTCCCACAAAGGCAGACTGATTACAAAACCTATACGCTATCGGGACTAGTTTTTTTATTTTTATTTTTTTTCGATGTCTTGTTTGGTTCGATGTTTTAATTACGTGTTGCATTTTGCGTGTTTGCTTGTATAGTATGATTTTTTTTGCCTCTGTCGGTGCTAGGGCTACCAACCGTCCCGGAATGGCCGGGACAGTCCAGGAATTGACGTCTGGCGTCCTGTGTCCCGGGCTGGGTCACTTTTGTCCCGGATTTACTGACAGCTCTTTGGATTATTTTGGGGGAACTTTTTGGGGCTCTGTCTGCCTATTTTGGTAAAAATTCCACTGGAAATCAAAGACAGATTTTATGTAAAAACTCCTTTTTCTTTTGTTTTTTCCGACATCGCTAGTTTTCAGAGAAAAATAATAAAATCCGAGATTGATTTCAAGTGAGGATCTTTTTTTCAGAGATCACTATGATTTTGGAACGAACGCTGGGGATTCAGAGGCTGATTTCAAGTGAGGACCTTTTTTTTTAGAGATCACGACAATTTTGGACAAAAATCGAGCTGTTTCTTTTGTTTGGCCCGCCAATATTTTTGATGAGCCAAATTGGCCCCTCGGCTTAAAAAAGTTCGACGCCCCTGTATTAAGGTGTCCCGGAATGGCGAAACAGAAAGTTGGTAACCCTAGTCGGTGCATGTAGAATTTTGTAGTATTTTCTATTGCAATCGCTTATTTTTTTTCTTCTTTCAGTGGTATTTGCGTTATTGCAGCTATACCACTTGGGGGGGGGGGAGATGTGTAGCGATCGGCGCATTTTTACGCTTGTATATTTTTTTTGTTCGTTTATTCATTTTTTCTTTTTGGATAAAAAAACGAGAGAGTCTTTGTTAAGTAAAAAAAAGCACATGTCGAAAAGTTGGAATGGTTGTTGTTTTTATAAGAAGTACTGTTGGCTTTAAAAATAAAGAAGATCTGTTAAAGTTTGTGAAATATACATGTAGCTAGATATATATATAAAACCTCGCTAACCGCTACAGTCGTTTCAAAATTTTAAATTATTTTTAACAATAGAAATATTATTTAAGCTTTTTAAATTTTATGCTTCAAAATATGTAATTTGTTAAACTACAAAAATAATTCAAAACTGTCGAAAAGTAAAACAGGTCCAAACTTGCAAAGAGTGGTATATTTATTGTAGGATACAATCAATCAATCAATCTTTGTTTATTCATTGTAGACAAAGCGGAAATATACATACAACACTACATTTCAAAAATATAATAATAATCAATAATTTCCAACAATTCTACAATAGGGTTGCAGTGAAAGACTAAAAAACAGTCATCGGGTCAGCCACAACCCAGTGTATAAGTTGAAATGTTGCTCAGTTTGTCAATAAACAAGAAATAAATAAAAAAAACATAAAACAAAACAAATAAAAAAAATACCTGCATCTGACACTAAGATTGTAGTTAAGAAAAAAAAATTAATAAATAAATATATACTACAAAAATTAAAGAGAAAGGAGAAAAAAAAAGTAAATAAACAGTCATGTATTAGGTAATTCATACAAATCAAATAGATAGTTTTTATATATTTTTTTAAAAGATATGTAAGAAAAACATTTAATTTCCTGAGGAATTTCTGACCATAATTTAATGCCAAAATATTGAAGTGACTTCCCATAATTTGTTTGATATCTTGGAAGAAAATATTTGCTTTTTTGCTTGCTACGAGTATCATATGCATGTATACAATCAAGATTTATTTCTACATGCACTATGATTAATTTCAAATTGATTATGAGTAAAAATGAAAATAAATAAAAAAAAAATAAAAAAGATTAGTGAAATATTTAAAAGAAACAGGCAAAAGGTTATTTTCAAACCGGTACATAAATTTAACATATTCTAATTTAATTAAGTCTGATAGTTTTAAAACATGAAAGTTGACATATAAATTTCCAATTGAGACTTTTGAGACAAAATAAACTAGCTCTAATAATTTTGTTTTGCATTATTTCTAAAGGATGAAGAGTAACATTATTAGCTCTCCCCCAGTTAATTAAAGAATATTGAAGATGTGATTGTACTAATGAAAAATACACAATTCTTAATGTATTTAGTGGAACGTAGTGCTGCAATTTATAAAAAATACCACATACTCTTGACAGCTTGCTGCATAAACCAGATACATGAGCCTTCCAATTTAGTTTATTGTCAAGTAAAACTCCAAGGTATTTTACATATTCAACACGTTTAATATCAACATTATTGAGACTAATTTTGAAAGATTGAGGTTTTATGCATTTATTGGATATTAGCATGTACGAAGTTTTGGAGTAATTTAAGGGTAATTTATTACATTTTATCCAGTTGTCAATTTTTTTTAATTCCTTATTTATTTCAATTTGCAGGGTAGTTATGTTTTTATTTGAAAGGTAAAGATTTGTATCATCAGCAAATAATGTTGTGTGGCATTTTGTTACATTCGGCAAATCATTAATATATATTAAGTACATCAATGGACCTAAACAAGACCCCTGTGAAACTCCACATTGAATAGTTTTAAATCCTGAAATTACTGTTCCAATTTTTGTGCATTGCATTCTGTTTGTTAAATATGATTGTAACATTTTCCCCATTTTTCCACAAAATCCATATGTATAGAGTTTCCCAATCAATATATTGTGATCAACTGTATCAAATGCTTTACATAAGTCTAAAAAAATTGAACATGTATGCTTATCATCATTTAGGTTATTAAGTAGTTGTTCATATATAGAGGTAACAGCAAGTTCAGTTGAATGATTAGTTAAAAAACCAAATTGGCATGGACTTAAGATATTGTATTTTGTTAAATAGCTCATCATTCGTTTATATATAATTTTTTCAAGTATTTTGGAAAGAGTAGGCAGTAGTGAAATAGGCCTGAAATCTGAAAAGGAAGTAGGAGAATTAATTTTTGGGATTGGTATTATTTGTGTTTGCTTGAGTGTATCAGGAAAAATTTCTTTCTCAATACATTTATTAAATAATTTTACAAGTATAGGGGTAATCAGTGATTTTGATATTTTGAGAAACTTAGTACTAATGCCATGCAATCCAGGACAGCTCTAGTTCTTAGACAGCTTATGCTATCTATCACTTCTGTTTCTTCGATGTCAGTCATTACAAAACTTGTTAATAAAGTTGTGTTGATTGTGTGGGTGTATGAAGTATCCACATGTGGTATTTTAGCAGCCATTCTTTTACCGATGTTTGTAAAATGGTCATTTATTTCATCAACAAATTCTGCAGTATTTGTTTTATAAAGTTTACCATCAATCAAAATTTTTTCAGGTATACCATTATGAGATGATTTATTTGTTTTGGATATTAAAGTATTAATTATTTTCCATGTTTCTAATTTATCATTATTGCATTCATTAAATAGATTATTATAATATTGTTGTTTTGAAATTTGTTTCAAATGTGTCAGCTTATTACAAAAAGATTTGTACAATGAAACTTTACTAATATCTCCATGTTTGTAACAGGCCCTAAATAATCTATTTTTTGTTTTAATGGAAGTATATATGCCTTTTGTAATCCAAGGTTTCTTTGAGAGTTTTTTTTTCTTCTACAGCCTGGGACAAAAGTTTAAGACCACTTTTGGAAAAACGCACATTTTAGAAAAAAGCTTCTTAATCACCTAATACTAAGTATTTTTGTGTCAAAATCCTTATTTAGGTTTTGGAAGTAAACCTTATTACATATTAATTTTTAATTTTTACGTTCGATTATTATTTTAAACTTTAAGCTTAAAATTACAAAATTTTAAACTCCGAAAATTGGCAAAAAAACTAGCAGTCAGCGTTGAAAAACGCATTCAATTTACCAGTCTTTGCACAATGAAAGTCTCAGAACGTGAAATATCAAGGCAGATGAAAGTTAGCAAAACTGCTGTACCTAACACAATCAAAAATTTAAAAAAAAAAAGTACTTTCAAGGACAGCAAAAAAGCAGGCCGTTCGAGCATTTTTAGCAGTGGAAATAAACGTTTTATCAGGAAGAGAGTGAGTCAATCTCTTAAGAACTCTGCTGAAAAAAATACAAGCTAAAATGGCATAAGAAAACTTTAAAACTAGTAAAATTGTTTTTTCACTAATTTTGAAGTTTCCTTATGCCATTTTAGCTTGTATTTTTTTCAGCAGAGTTCTTAAGAGATTGACTCACTCTCTTCCTGATAAAACGTTTATTTCCACTGCTAAAAATGCTCGGACGGCCTGCTTTTTTGCTGTCCTTGAAAGTACTTTTTTTTGAAATTTTTGATTGTGTTAGGTACAGCAGTTTTGCTAACTTTCATCTGCCTTGATATTTCACGTTCTGAGACTTTCATTGTGCAAAGACTGGTAAATTGAATACGTTTTTCAACGCTGACTGCTAGTTTTTTTGCCAATTTTCGGGGTTTAAAATTTTGTAATTTTAAGCTTAAAGTTTAAAATAATAATCGAACGTAAAAATTAAAAATTAATATGTAATAAGGTTTACTTCCAAAACCTAAATATGGGTTTTGACACAAAAATACTTAGTATTAGGTGATTAAGAAGCTTTTTTCTAAAATGTGCGTTTTTCCAAAAGTGGTCTTAAACTTTTGTCCCAGGCTGTAGATAGTTGTTTTACTGGTGCATGTTGATTCAGTAATTAAAAAAAAAGAAATGAAATTTTGGAAGTTATTTTCAATATCATTGTCTATTAATATATTTTCCTCAATTTGGTGAAGTTTGCAGTTTAGATCTTCCAGAAATAACTTCGGGTTAAAATTTCTCATGCATCTAGTATATGCAGCAATGTCATTTGAAATAATACTTTTACAATTTTTTATCATAACAAACACAGGCAAATGATCAGATATATCATACAAACAAATACCACACTCCTTACCATTTGAAATGTTGTTTGTATAAATATGATCCAATAACGAGGGTTTACTATTAAAAGAAAATCTAGTTGGGTTATTAATTAAAGAATTACATCCATTAGACAGTAATGTTTCTATATAAGTAGCAACTCTTTTATTAGAACTGCTTGATAGTAAATTTATGGTCTTTCGCTGGCATCTAGTCATAGCGACCAAATGTTGTTGTAGTGCATTTACAGTTGTTTTTTTTTTGTTTTGCTTGACTTTTCATGTCTTGGTCGTTGACAAAAAAAATAAAATCCTTATCCTTATATTAATATCACCACAAATAATATATTCACATTTTACATTTTCAAAATTTAATAATGTAGTGGTAAGACATTTTTGGAATTCTTGAAAATTGTAATTTGGGTGTCTGTATATTACCCCCACAATAATTTTTTTTCCAGTTTTTTTTTCAATTTTCACAACCAGTTATATTAAAATTGATGTTTTCTTTTACACATACATTGACATCCTTTTTTAGATACATAGCCACACCACCAGCATTTGTGGAGGAGTCGTTATGTATAATATTATAATCATTAAGAGAAACATTATCAATACATATATTTTTAATATTTGATTCTGAAATTGCTATAATATCAGGGAGAAAATTTATTTCATAAAAAAGTTCTTCAATTTTTCTTTATTTTTTCTTAGGCTTCTTAAGTTAAAATGAAAAATGCTTAGGTCAGTTTTTGTGCTTTCAGCAAATATCTTTTGCATTTCTCCCACATTATAATATTTGGTATTATCAGCATCATCAAATATTTTTGCACATCTATAATTATTTTCAGAAATAAGGTCAGATGGTATCTGATTGTTCCCCCTTTGTTAACATTAAATCAATTACTTCCATGTTTTGTAAGGATTGAAAAGGCAAAATTGAATCTACACATAATTTACAGTAATAGCAATCATTAAAATGAGAATAATTTTTATATTGTTTAATAGTTAGCTTACAGCATTTTAAATGAATCCATTTATTACAATCAGCACAGCAAATACATTTATGACTAATTTTACAAACTTTTTGACAAATTACACAGATTTTTTTGTAATTCATCCACTTAATCTTTTTTTTTTTTTTTTGATGAAATTCAACTTGATTATGGCAAATTGTGTATATCTTCAAGTGATGAAATTTTGATGCGATCACTTGTACTGTTTTTTCTCAAGTATATTTCACCATTATTGGTCCAAATATATTGGTATTTTAATTCAATTCTTTTTTTATAGGCCAGTGAAAAAAGCTTTTTTCTTTTGGTGTTAGGTTTTCATTGATAAACAATTTTGTCATCCCAGTGATTCCAAAGTCATGAACTTCTTCTTTTATAGTAAATTTTATTTTTAATGTCTCTGTTAGTAAAGCGAACTATTATTGGTGGATGTTTATTTTTGGATGCTGGCAGTCGATGAGAGGTTGAGATGTCAGAGTCTTTCATTTGAACATTTATTTTTTTAGCCATTTTTTTAATTATGAAGTTGGTGTTTTCATTAATTTGCTCTGATATTCCATGGAATTCCAAATTTTCTCTTCCATTATATTGATCTAGATCAGGGCTCTTCAAACTGGGGGTCCCGACCCCCCGGTGGGTCGCGAAAGGGTTCAATGGGGGTCGCGAAATGTTTCAAGAACATTATTAAAGTATTGACAAAAAAGCATTTTAAACAGATGAGAAAATTCATTTTACATCATTTTTATTAACAGCTCTATTATAGTGTACAATTATTTCTACAAGCAACATTATTAATTAATGCAAAGAAAATAAATGTCATAAATTATAAGATTTGTTTGATCGAATTTAGGTTGCATTAATTGCTAACACATTTGAGTTGCGGCAGCTGCAAACACGTTCAGGTTCTGTTTGATGCTGGTAACAAACGAGTTTCAAACGCAAGTGGCTGATTGCCTGCCTGATCGTTGAGTGGTTGAGCATATAATACTGTACATAGTTCTTGTTTGGTTTCCATTCAATTTATGGCCAGAAGGAGTAACGATATATCATTGTGCTGGTGACATAGCATTTGCAAAGTGATTTTGTTTTTAATTGTTTGCCGTGGCATGGGTATTTATTTCTGAAATTAAAAATAAATAACCTAATGCTATAATTTTAGTTTATTTATCGCGTATAGCAACACGGATTTCCTTGCTTCTCGATGCATGGTTGCAATTTCTTTCGTGCAAAAATATTGTTGCAATACCCTATTGGAAATTGACAACTCTTAGTTCATTATTCATAGTTATTTTTATCAGGGGAAAGCGGGGGTAAAGCGGACACCTTTATGTTCTCGCAAAATAAAAACTCGCAAAAAAATTTTTTTTGCTGAACAGCTATAATCAAGTACAAAACTGTTTGACAAAAAAATTGGTAACACAGCTTTTCTTAATTTGAAGCAATTCAAGCTTATATTTTTTTGCACTTGTGATGAAATAAACTTGCTACGTAAATAGTGCCTTTGCTATGTTTTGCAAATAAAACATTAAGAAGTTTTTTTTGCTTCTAAGATTTAGGTATAATGGTTTACTATCGCAATACGTTTTATTTGTTGAGGTTTAGTATTTTTTTAAATTAGCGTTTAATTAAAACATGCCCTGATGGGGCAAAGTGGACATAAGCTGTTTGGGCAAAACGGTCATACTAGTAGCAAAGTTGTCTGTAGACTTATCATGTTTGTATTATACTGCAATAAAATTCGGTAAAGGTTGATATAATTAACTTTAGAGTGAGGTTAACTGGTTAATGATGACTTTGAGTTGGTTAGTAATTAACCAGTTAATTGTTTTTTAACTTGCAGAAAAGTATAGTAATTACGTACCTATCTAAAATGTGCTTAAGCCTGATAAAATTGGCATTTTATTGCAATGGTCTGGAACTATAAAAGAACTACAAACCAATCAAGTTGGTAATTTTTTTGATAGCCTGACCGCTTTGCCCCAGAGCCAAAGCAAAGCGGTCATGCTATCAAAAAAATTCAAAATCTAAATTGTATAAAAAATTTTAAAAAATTTGCAAATTGAATATTAGAAAAATGTTTTATATTGATGTCTTGGTCTTTCCAATCTATGCTTGCAGAAACTGGACTAGAATAAAAAGATATATTTTTATTTTAGTCCCTAGGGGTCGCGAAAAAATTTGGCCGTGCAAAGTGGGTCGCGATGAAAAAAGTTTGAAGAGCACTGATCCAGATCATCTCTAAGATTATCTTGTTCTGAAATTTGCTTTTCCAAATGTAAAAGATTTTTCTTCCCAAAGCTTTTCATCTGACACTTTTCAGCGGAAATCATCAGAATGAAGCAGAATTGAAACCGAACTAAGTTATAAAGGAAGAAAGTAGAGTTCTTATTGGCTGAAAGAAGTCAGCCAATGAGAGAAAAGATTAAAAAATTTTTAAAGAGTAGATGAATCCTTTTTGCTTACACAGAAGGGGATTGAGAGATTTAATGAAAGTCGTTTCAAGAGCAGAAAGGTGAAAGGAAGAGCGACCTCGAGCAAGAATAAAAAATTTTTCGTTGCTGTAGTGAAGGGCGCATTGGGCGTTGTCAAGAAGATGTTGACCAATGACGGATTCGTGAAATTGTTGTGGGCGTGTGTTGTTCTTGCAAGAGCGGAAAAGACTTTGGCGGTTGGGCGAGGTACGAGGATTGATGATGGATCTAGGAACGTGTTGTTTAATTTGCTCTTTTAGCCGTTGAGACGTGCGACCAACGTACCGACTATCGCAGTGGCACAAAAACTGGTAAATAACATTGCTGTGATGATGGGAAGGTAACACGTCTTTCTTAATCATGCAAATCGATGGCGTCGCTATGGGCTCACCGCTTGGTCCAGCTTTAGCAAACATTTTTGTTGGCTACCAAGAAGCAAAACTTTTCAACATCGCCAAAAGACCGTTGGTGTACTTCCGGTACGTTGATGATACTTTCGCCGTATTCAACAATGAAGAAGACTGCAACACTTTCTTCATCCAGCTCAACTCCCTTCATCCTTCACTTCGCTTCACCTATGAAAAGGAATCTAATCACTCTCTCCCTTTCCTTGACGTGTTAGTAGAAAGGCATGATTCAGAATTTCTAACTTCAGTATACAGGAAACCCACTTTCACTGGCCAATATCTACGTTGGAACTCTTTTAGTCCCCAGAAACGGAAAATCAATCTAATTGGTACTCTCGTTCACAGAGCTTTTATGATTTGTTCTAAAAGCAAACTGGACCAAGAGCTTGGCAAAATTCGTTCAATTCTTTTGAAAAATGGCTACCCGGAACGTGTAATCAATTTGGCTTTCAAGCGAAAACTTCAACAACTAAATTCTAACCCGGTCCACACAGTAAAAAAGTGCCCTGTCTACCTACACATCCCATGGATTGGAAACGTCTCGATGAAGTTCGAAAAGCAGATTACGTCTGCTGTGAAACGCTGCTTTTTCTCCGTCGAACCACGTGTTATTTTCAACACCCGACAACAGCTCCTTCCAGCGATTAAGAAAGACGTGTTGCCTTCCCATCATCACAGCAATGTTATTTACCAGTTTTTGTACCACTGCGATAGTCGGTACGTTGGTCGCACGTCTCAACGGCTAGAAGAGCGAATTAAACAACACGTTCCTAGATCCATCATCAATCCTCGTGCCTCGGCCAACCGCCAAAGTCTTTTCCGCTCTTGCAAGAACAACACACGCCCACAACAATTTCACGAATCCGTCATTGGTCAACATCTTCTTGACAACGCCCAATGCGCCCTTCACTACAGCAACGAAAAATTTTCTATTCTCGCTCGAGTTCGCTCTTCCTTTCACCTTTCTGCTCTTGAAGCGACTTTCATTAAATCTCTCAATCCCCTTCTGTGTAAGCAAAAAGAATTCGTCTACTCTTTGAAAATTTCTTAATCTTTTCTCTCATTGGATGACTTCTTTCAGCTTTGGGAAGAAAAAATCTTTTACTTCACGCAATCTTCAAATTCTGTACCACTAAATGTTTTTTTCCGAATGTATAATTATCTCATTTAAGTGATTTATTTTATTTAAGAAATCTTGCTGTTTTATTTCCTCAACTGTGATTTTTAAATTTTCAAATTCAGAACTAAGGAATTTTTGACTGTTTATTATTTCATCCATTGTTTTTTCTTGTCTATCAAGCTTATGGTAAACTTTTTCCATAGCCTCATCAATAGAAGTTTGTTGTTTGGGGTTCTGTTCCATCTCTAATCATGTTGGTAATTTCTTTTGAAGCAGGCATTATCAAAAAAAAAAAATATTACAAATTTATTCAAATACAACAAACTTATACAAATATAACCTTATTCAAATCGAATGACGTAGACTTAGAAAATTATTAAAAAAAATTATTCTAAATAAAAAATTTCAGCTAAATACCATTCGGCTTTATAAGCTTTTTTATTTATTTTTTTCAGATAACTATAAATAAAAACAGCTAATTAAACAGCTGATGAAGGACAGGTTTTATTCTTTTTATTTCTTTTAATACATGTATCTTATAAGACCAAAAATTTTTTACGTTCAATCATCTTCTGTTTCTTTTTTATTTATATTTATAATATTTGAAGAAGTTGAACAAACGAAATTTTATAGAGCTGAGCACTATTTAGCTGAGATTTTTTGTTCAGAATAATTTGTTAAACTAATCAAGCAAATAATGCAGTTCCTGTGATGTCATAATATAGGAAAAAATCACTCAGGTTATGCATTCATATTAAGATGATCTGACTCCCCTTCTCTTACCTTAACATGAATAAAAAAACTGATTTTATTGGATGAAATAGACTGTTGAGATTTTTTAAAATAGAGTTTAAATAAATTTTGTACGAAATTGCTCTAATCTTTTCTTTGAGCACTTTGCAATGAAGATCGATTCACTCTTGCTCTCTCTCTCTCTCGCTCTCTACATACTACGTATATATATATATATATATATATATATATATATAACTGGAGACAGTACTGTTTCGACCTTTCGGGTCTCATCAGTCCAGTGAAGTTATGCTGAGAAAGAACAAGGCACACCAATTTGTACCTTGTGGCTAATCTTTTACTTGTGGTTTTTAAGCCACAAGTAAAATTAAAGCCCAGTGATGCCAAGAGTGCTCAAATCATATAAAATGATGTGCAATGCATAGTGCAACAGCATCACTGTCTTCTCAGCCAGAGTGCTCGACCTGCAAGAGCAGGGAGCATAAGTAACTGGAGACAGTACTGTTTCGACCTTTCGGGTCTCATCAGTCCAGTGAAGTTATATATATATATATATATATATATATTGTAATATTATATGAAACTTAAGCAATATATATAAATTAGGAAAAAATTAATCGACGTGTTTTTGTAGAGCGCTTAATGAAAGTCGGAACAAATACATTGATTTTTCATTTATTAAAAAACAACCCGACAGCCTGTTTCATCTATTTCTTAATTTCTTAATCAGATAAAAAGGCTGTAGAGATGTTTTTGCTTAATGAAAAGAAAAATATCTATATAACACAAAATTTATTTTTATATTCATGTTTAAAAATCCATAACAGTCAATTTCATTCTATGAAGTTGATCCTATCAACCATTACTGGAGCCGGAGCTAATAAAATTTTTGTGGCTCTAGCTCCGGCTCCGCAGAAATATTTAAAAAGGCTCCGGCTCCAGCTCCGACTCCTCCAAAATTGGCTGGCTCAATGGTAAGCCAAGAAGAGTGTCGCTCCCATTTGGAGAAGCTCAGCTGGCTGGATGCCTGAGAGTACAGGTTGGTGGTCTGTTGGAGTGGGACGCAAGCATCCAGTAACTATGCGCAAGGCATCATTCAAGACACTATCGATGAGGCGAGTGTGAGCACTGCGACACCAGACTGGCGCACAGTACTCAGCTGTTGAGTGGACTAGAGATAAGGTGGCTATGCATAGTGTTTTAGCACCAGCACCTCATCCCGAGCCCACGAGTCGCCTCAACAGTGTGACGCGCGATGATAGTTTTTTGCGCAATGCCACTAGATGGTGACGAAACGTGAGCGATCTGATCAGTTTTACCCCAAGATAAGTAGGGGTTTGACAGAACGGTAAAAGTCTAGCATTATTGTAGACCTTTAGCTCACGTTTGGCCACTCGGTTATTTAAGTGAAAGGCTGCCGTCACCGTCTTAGTGTGACTAAGCTTCAACTTCCAAGTCTGGAGATACGCTGAAAGTGTAGACACGTCTTGGCTTAATGTCTCCTTCAAGTCCTTCCAGTTTCCAGAAAAACGCAACAATGCTAAATCATCAGCAAAAGCAAACTTTCTGGAAATCATGGAAGGAAGATCGTACATATAGATGTTAAATAGTAGGGCAGCCAAGACCGATCCCTGAGGAACGCCGTTTTTAAGATGGCGTAGCCTGCTTTGCTTGCTGTCACCGGTGGTCAGGGTAAAACTCCGATTTCGGACAAGCTCCATAATCATTTTGACCATGTGCTTATCCGGAAGTAGTCTCAGCAGCTTGCAGGTAAGGCCACGGTGCCAGACAGTGTCATAAGCAGCTGTCAGATCGACAAATACGGCACCGGCCTTCTTCTTAGCCTCAAAAGAATCCTCGATGTTCTGGGTTAGCAGAACAACTTGATCTACGGTTGGCTTCCCGCGTCGGAACCCAGCCTGCTCTTTAGGGAGCAATGGATCGATTAATCGCTCAACGCGGGCGTAGATAAGCCTCTCGAGGATCTTGTAGGGGACACAAAGCAGAGATATCGATCGATAACTCTTTGAGTCCCCCACGAGCTTTGCTGGTTTGGTGATCGCGACCACAAGCTCTTTTCTCTAGATCTTGGGAATTTTGAGTTGGCGCAAACAGGAAGAAAGGAAATTACGTAACCAGGACTTCAAAGCAGCTCCGGCATGGAGTATAAGCTCTGAGCAGATGGAATCAGGACTTGGAGCTTTACCTGGTTTTAAATGTTGGAGGGCAGCAACAAATTCTCTCTGTGAAAAATTGTCAGAGATATTTACTGTGTCTGGTGTTGTGGCCCTCCAGACACTTCTTGAGAGACAAGTCGAGATGACTTGTGGTCAACAGCCTCGTATTTCCCATTTCTAACCAGCTGAGATGCAATAGCATTTGCTGAAACGGGACCGTGACAAGGAGAGTGTCGTGACCTACCTGTAAGGTTGTTTAAGTACTCCACGCTTTTCGACTAGAGTGTGAGAAGTCAATGCTCCGAACTGCTTCGGACCATCGATCCCTCATCCGCTTTCTGTCAAGCTTGGCAAGCAGAGCTGTAGCAGCCAAACTTGAGTCGTCTCCCTGAGGAGACTGCAGAAAGATTTTATAGAGGGATTCACACTCTGCATCCCAACACGTAATATAGTTATTTCAATACCCGCGTGAGATAGTCTTTTTGGCTGCTTTCTTAATGGTGTTACAGAAGTCCTGGTAAGCCGCATCCACATCAAGTGAATCAGGCGGCAACAAGATCTTAGTGAATTTATTCGTCAAAGCAATGTAGTGACTCTATTTGGCCTTGAGGAAATTCCATCGCTTAACAGGCGTGCTTGGCACTGCCGGAGCAAACCTTGGTGGTGTAATAAGCGAAGGTCGATGTTGTGACCTAGGAAACTTTTCAAGGACACGTCTATCCGGTAAGCGACTGTTTGGACCTACGCTGGCGAAAGCTAGATCTGGATTGGTGCCAGTGTTTCAGCGGCCGGAATAAAAACTGGCAGCGTCCTTGGCATTATATAGGAGGGCAAGACAATTAATACTTGCCCAGCCAGCCAAGCACTCACCGTCCAGACTGTTGTCGTCGTAACCCCAGTCAGCATGACGACTGTTAAAATCGCCAGCGTAAAGACAGGGATGAGAAAACACTGGGAGATCCAGGGTTCGCAATCGCGTTGGCGGTGGTTTGTAGACGTTGACTATTTTATAACCATCAACGTCCACACACAACCACTCGATCTCCGATATCGGTGGAGATTAGTCCAAAAGCGTGTATCTCCGTCGCTCGTGGACAAACGTGGCAAGGCCATGCTTCCTGCTTAAGGTAGTTGTAGCTAGTTGGTAGTTCGGAAGTACCAACTTCTCTGCATCAGTGCAGTGGGTCTCCTGCAGTAGGATGACGAGTGCCTCAGACTGCATAGCGAGGTGATGAAGAACGTTTATCTTACTTGCAGTGAGGCCTTTGATGTTCAGCTGAAGAATAGTGGATCTTCGGAACTTGTTGGCAATGTGCCCTGAAAAGGGCAGTTTTATCCTGACATTGCCCCGTTCTAGAAAGGACGTTTGCCGACTAGCAGACCCACACTGAACATCGGAATGGGTGGATACCTTTTCGTTTTGGTAGGTTTGGTTTCGGTCTGTCATATAGCATTGAATAACAGGTACGGTATAGCTTGAAGGTTGTCCCAAGTATAACGCCTTCAACATTTTTGTCGGCAGCGTGGTCGAGTGGTTAAAGCGCCGTGCTGATGATTAACATGATCTCCGTTCAAAATCCACTCGCGCCATTCTGTTGCGTCTTTGGGAAAGACACTTTACGGCACTTTCCTTTGCTTGGTGGTCTTGGCAAGCAGTTCTAAATTACAGTCACATCTCTATTAAATTACAAGCGGACAGCAATATCTTGGCATCTCCGGAAGCAGGTCGGGGTAGTTGCTTACCCTATGTATTCGCGCCTCCGTTGCTTTCCTGGAAATCAGGAGGATAAATATAGAGATAAAAATATAAAAATGAAAAAATTGCACGAGTCTGAAAGATAAATAGAGATTTTGAAATACAATAAAAATCTATAAATATTTTAAATTTTGAAAAAGAATAATGGCTTTGTGTATAAAGCTTATTTTGGCTTATTTCTTTCAGTCATTCTCAGTCATGTTATGAATGTACGTATATAGAAAAAAAC
Organism: Diplosoma virens; assembly: GCA_963680785.1. Lineage (NCBI taxonomy): Eukaryota > Metazoa > Chordata > Ascidiacea > Aplousobranchia > Didemnidae > Diplosoma > Diplosoma virens. Next base: position 1,426,808 of record OY796891.1, read on the forward strand.
AAAACTTAAAAGTGGTGTTGTTTTAACTTATTGGTTTAAATATCAGGTTTTGCGTTGATTAAATTGAAGAAAGGTTGTTAATTACTTATGCGCTTGAAGTTTTACTTTATATAATTACTTGTATTATTTTTTTATACCGCAGCGTGGTCTATGTTATTTGACCTTTACATCTGTTATGAATTTTGAACTCGGCAATCGTTCCGATCAATTCAATTTATTATTCGTTTAAGTGCGCTTTTCAATTTATACTAATTGTTGTCATGATTGTTAATCGAATGGGTTTTCAGAAAGACATTTTCAGTTCTAACAAATACATAGTGTTAATTTGTATGTTGTAATGTTTTTATTTATAGTGTGTTATATTTTAGATGTCAATAGAATAGGCTTTTAAAGCCTTACTAAAGGTTAAATATTAGATGAAATGAATTAATATATTACAAATATTAGATGAAAAAAGTCTTTGCCAATTTTTATGAAGGTCATTGCCGGAGGATCCTTTGCCACAAACTTCAAAGGGATTACTATTTAAAAAAAAACTTTTGTTCTGTGTTTAGTGGACATGTTAAGGAATAATTCATCATGAGTTCTTAAAAATGGGGAAAACTATTAATGCCAACAAATATTGTGAACAACTTGTAAGAGTTCAAAAAAATTTGCTGAAAAAACAGATTGCATTAGCAAACAGAAGACAAGTTTTGTTTCTCCAAGATAATACTCAACCACACGTTGCAAAAATGACCCTTTCCAAGATAGCAGAACTAAAGTGGGAGATTATGCTCTATCCACCGTATTTACCAGACCTCTACCCAACAGATTTCTACTTGTTTTTGAGCTTAGATAATCATATGAAGAACAGGACATTCAATATTGAAGATGACTTGAAAACGGAAGTGCATAACTTTTTCCAGAGTAAAACAAAGACTTTTACAAAAATGGCATTACTAAGTTGCTGAACCGTTGAAAGAAGGTAATAGAATGTGAGGGTTCATATTTTGATGAATAAATACACTTAATACTTTAACTATAAATCTTAAATTTTTTTCATAAAAATCGGCAAAGACTTTTTTGCGCACCTAATATCCAATATCTGTGTTATTCTTAAAACTTTACTCAAACTCCAATTTTTAAACAATTTTAACAGAATAAAAAGAGGTTACTCAAAATTAATTCAACTAATAAAATTCTAATTAACACAAAAAATAACTCAATCATTATTAAGTGTTAATATTAAACTAAATGGAAAACGTACTTATAGAGGTCATTTGACTTTTTTTTATTCAAGCAGATGACACAACAAATGTGGCAGAGTTCGAAGACCCCTGCTTCACTTTTTTCCTATTTTTTGCTTGCAACAAGAACAAGCAGTGGAAAATATTTTAGAACATTACGCACCTCATAAATGACTTGGCGTGAATAACTATGTCATTTTTATAAGTTACATTCTGTACAGTACAACTCGCAATTCTGCGTTCATTTTTTCTCCCAGTAAGTTTATGTTAAAAATAACTCCAAATAAAATAGCCTACTTTTCTTTGTTGCACTGAGCGTGTAATAAAAATGATCAAAAAATTGAAATATGTAGATTCATTTTAGAAGTGAAAATTTAAGTAATAGGCCTACAGGTATTTTCGTAGTTTGCTTAAGGTAATTAAAAACTATCAAAGGGCTTTCGTCCTACTTTTGGATTGCGCTGCGAACTGTATCGAGTAGGTATATACGTAAACAGGGTCAAAAGACATTCAAATAGAATACATAGTGCTATTGAGCGCAATATTATTCATCGGTTGTACCAATGTTTTATCTTTTTAATCTAATGTCAAAATTTGTACTATAAATTGAGTAATTTTTAAAGAAAAAATGTCGGCGTCGTAAGTTATGACCAAATCAATAGTAAACAAAAAATTACTCAAGACAGAAATTTATTTCGATGATAATGACTGTCTTGGAAAATCTTAGGTTGTTTTATTCTCAGGTGCAAGGCTGCTCAACCTTTTAAACATTATGGACCAAATTTTGCCAGAAAGTTTATTGCGGGTTGCAATCGCTGCAGAAATTAAAGTATCTTCTTTTTTGTCGTCACTTTTAACATCAATAATTTTAATATGTTATTTTTGAATTAACGTCTTCAATAACTGGAACTTGGACCACAACTTTAGTTGAAGGTCAAGCAAAAAAAGGTCAACAATTTGATATATCTACTTGTTTTATTCTTATATAAAGCTAAAAACCTTAATTTATGTATTTCGAGTTTTCTGCGCGTCATTGGATTGGTTCAAAGCACTGCAATAATTAGATCGATTATCTGATTACAAATTCTTTGACAGGCTTCAACAGTAGACGTGGCGGGTCTCGGGTCGAGAAGCCCTGCTCTGAAAAAATGTAAATAATTCAATACACCATAAAGTTAAAATCCAAAAAATATACGCCTAAGCATTAGCCACGTTTGACTATAAAATATTTTACTATTTAGGCTAGACCAGGGGTGGGGGACCTGCGACCTTTGCATGATCCGAACTGAAGGCCTTTTTTTTTAGAGATCACTATGATTTTGGGACTAAAATTGGGAAATTGGAGACTGCCTTGAAGTGAAGACTTTTTTTTTAAAGAGATCACTATCTTTTTTTGGTATGAAAAATTATATTGCTCACCAAACTTTTGGCGGCCGGCATCAACTTTTAATCTTTGAAATTGGCCTAGGGATTTTAGATATCGGGATGTACAACTCCATTTTGGATCCAGTTTACGTTAGTAGAGTCAAGTTTTCAAATCAAAACTAAAGCAAAATTTTATGTTAGTCATTACTTGAGTGAATAAAAAGTTTTTATGTAATATTCATTAATGGATAAAGATAAAAAAGTTTTAAAAAACTAAATGTTTTTTAACTTGATAGTTGTCAATATTTATTCAAAATATTAATGAAAAAAAGTTTACTTGGCAGTTAACCAAATTACTAAATTAAACTTATAAACTTTAAGCAGTTTGACTACAGCAAAAAAAGAATTAATGATAAAATTTTATCAAGCTATAAAAAGTAACAAAATTAAGTAGTTTTAAGTGAATTGATTACTTACTCTAATATTTTTCAATAACCAATTATTTTTAAAAGTTAAGTACGTATTATAGTCAAAAAAGTTAAGTTTTATTTAAATGATCTAACATAAAAAGTTTTATAGTATAAAAGATTTAGCAGTATAATTTGTTTAGGCAGTTAGCAAAATTATTAACAAAATAATAAAAAAGTTCTTAACAATGGTGAATATTTGCAGTATGCCAGCTTGTAATTATGGCTATAGGTCCAACAAGAATAGGAAACAATTGCTTTATTTCAGTTTCTTGTAAATTCTGAGCTTTATGATAAATGGTATAGAGCTATCAAAGAAAAAACTGGAATGTATCAAAGTCTCATAAATTTTTGTAAAGCACTTTCATGAAAATGATTTCAAGACTACCTCAAGTGATACTTGTAGTGCCAGACGTAAATCTTGAAAGACCCGAAAACTGCAAAGAGTGCATCTGTAACCTAATGTGTTCCTAAAATTTTTTCTTCTTTGCCAAAATACCTTTCATCATCTTTATCAACAATGCGTAAAACCTCCTCTACCAATTCTTCTTCCAGACATGAAAAACATAACAACATTCTACAAAAGCAAAATAGTAATTTTCTCATTCGAGACTTTTTTTCGGACTTTTCATCCTTTACAAGCAAAATGAAAAATGCAGTTTTTCCCGTTGAATACACAAGTGTTTATTCAGCTTCATCTGTCCGGTTCAAGTTTGTCAAAAATGATGATAATAATTACTAAGTAGCTTTCGAACTTGCAGTGTCTGAAATAATTTTAAGTGAGCTACAAATCAAAGCTTTTATTTTTTCTAACTTGATACCAAAAGATCAATATATACAGTACATTAGCTTTCATGTGGTTCTCTGCAGAAAGTAACTGAATTGTCTAATATTCTTGTTTGGTGTAAATATTCTCAAAGAATTTGATGCCCTTCCTTTATTAAAAACCAGTGTTGACAATAGAGCTGAAGAAAATAATGTGCTTTAGCTTAATAATGTATTCGCTGGTGTTTCTTTGAATGATATAACATGTGCTGATGCCAATGTAACATACTATGTAAGTGGCTGTGTTGGCAGAAGCATATCTTGCCGCCGCAAATGCTCTTCCTGCAAAGAGTTGCTCATTGCAGGTGATGATTCCTTTTCAATTCACCACTATCTGCCAGATGAGTACAAACAGTTGTTTGAAAACGTAAATCGTGGGGGCCTGTTGCAACCATTCGAATTTATTTACACTGGGACAGCGCTGGCAGTGCAACATTATATGGTCATTCTATCCACTATAGAACCGATGAAAACCAAGTTTTTATCCATGAGCAACCCACGATCTGTTTTTCTCAAAGCATTAGTTAAACACTGTTGCAACAACTGAAACTTTCAATGACCTATTGTTTCAGCAATGTTCTGCCGGTCATTTAAATTTCAAAGAAGTGGTTAAATCTACGTTTAATTGTTTTACAAAGAAGGAACTTAAAGGGATAAACGCATTTAAAATTGAATTGCCTGAAATATCAGCCAAACAACTGCAAAAATTAACTTCAAAAAGCTCCCAGTTTTAATACTTGTATAATAGTTTGTTTTTTGTTATTTTGATGGTTTTGTTACTTCTTGTTGTGTTTCAAGCTTAATACTTGTTTATTTTTCTTTCTTGGTAAGCTATTTTTTTATTTTATTGCATGCCAAATTGTTAGTTACAGTAGTTTTATTGCTTTCGCATGTACAAGTTCATTTTTGTTTTCCTTAAATAATTGTAGTCAAAATATATTTAGTTTTCAGAATCTGGTATTGTTTAATGCTTTTATCGAAATAAAGATATTAATTTTTTTGAAGAAATAACTTTGAGAAATTTTTAGATTATAACTAAAATGCGTTTAACCTTCAAACGAAAGATTTCAAAGCTTCGTATGACTTTTGAGACTATTTTCGCCCTAGCCCTTCTAACGTAAATAACCAAAATAAGTTGTTGATCCCGGTGTTCTAATATCCCTAGACGTGATATATAAAATTTCATTTTTTTCATTGAATGAATTGTATTTCTTTTTATTGTGTGAAAGGTTCATTTTCACACAATAAATTCACATGTCCCGAGTGAATATTTGTTGCTTCACTGTAAAACTTTCGCTTTTCCTCTTTGCATCATACTCACAAACCTTCTTTTTTTCTGTTATTCTTGTTGTTAACGCCATTTTTGTCAGTTTCAAGAGGATAACAACTCGCTCTTTTTGCTCAACGTCATTGTCACCAGTCCGTACAACCAAGTTAATTTTACACTTTGCTTATTTTTGTTGACATTCACGTGTCTGGTCTTTTAGATTTTGCTTAAGAAATTGATTTTAATTCGTGAAATCTAGCTAATTTTAATAGGGTTCATGTCAAAAAGTTGTTCGTTTGAAAATTTGGTAATTTTTAACGATTAATTGGTGTAGACGTTTCACAGCTTTCTTGGTTCGTCGCTCAAAAAATGCTCAAACTCCATAGTTTTGCTTTGATAAACTTAAAAAACTATCAGAAAAATGAACGTTTTAATCTGTAAAACGCGGTAAAAATGGTGTTGGTTGTAAAAAATTAAAGCTTTTCTTACAAATTACTCACTAATATGTTTATTTATTTTTATTTTTTATTTTGTTAGCTTTTTGTTACAATAAACTCAAAGTAACAAAGCTTTATCAAACATTGGTCAAACGAGGTCTAACGCGAGACAAAAAAGAACAGTTCGGATGTTGACAAAGAATATTTCTTGAATGTCACGCGCGACGAAATTCGTGCTTCTTATTTGAATGACATTACATAATAGTACAGTATAAGAAAAAGATATTTTGTTAAATGTTTTTTTCAAATAAAAATTAATTTCTACCGTAGTTCTAATTCATACAAAAATATGATTGCAATTTGTTACCACTGGTCTAAATTTTAGAAAGATTGAAAGTAGGTTAGGTAGTAACCAGAGTTGGATCAATTACACAATTTTTTATCAATTACAAATACAATTACAATTACACATTAAAGATTTTCAATTACATTACAATTACAATTACTTTGTTTTAAAAAACTCAAATTACAATTACAATCACAATTACTTTTTAAGGTGTAATTTAATTACAAATTACAAATACTTTTTTTTAATGAATGCAATACATGCAAATATTTCCAGAAAGATATAGGCAAAAGTCTTTTATAACAATTTCAATAATAATTACTATTTGACCAACTGAAAAAAAACAAACATATTGTTGTCATACAGAGCTTCCACTTAGAAAGGTATGAAAAAGATTTTAAACAATACAGCTAATCTGCTTCTAGTACGACACTTGAACAATACAATAAACAAATGAGTACTTTAGGGTAGTATGCAGAAATAACTTCTTATAAAGCACTGTTTAGCGCTAAAAGCTTGTACTTTCTGCATAGTGTATACAATCCTAACCTAACTCATTTACCCAGAAGGAAAACACAGCCTCCTTAGTAACTGTCATCAAATGTATACACTTAATTTCACACTTTTTATTGATTTACAGTTTCATTTTCTCATATATGGTTGAATTACACTTGATAAACATCAGGCTGCGAAAAGTATCTGTACCCAGTAAATTTCGTTTTTTAGTGTAGAAATTTCCTGCAATTGAAAATAATCTTTCTGCAGGTGCAGATGTTGCTGTTTGTCCCAAAAATTCTTTGGCTAACACAGCTAGTGTGGGAAGTTCTTCATCAAAGTGCAAGATGTCTTCAGCAAAATAAATTTCTACTTCTCTTCTTGAATTCTTTGGTTTTTTCTTTTTCGAGCCTTCTGCAATGAAGTCAAATAACTTTGGCTCTTTGGCAAGGCTTCCATTATCATCATCTGTGCTGTTGCTGCTGCTACAGTCTTCTTGAAAAGAACCAAGCCTACTTGTGACGTGCGTTTGTAGCACTTGCAGAGCTTCTTCTTTTTCATCATCATTTTCAATCCACTTCTGTTTAAATCTTGGGTCAAGGGACGCAAGTCTGTTATCCATACAATTTAAAAATGGTAACAACCTTTTTAAAACCGAATGGTGAAGGGCTGTTGTCAATTTTTTGCAGTGATTTAGATTTGCATTTTTCAGTTGTTCCATGGCTTTTACCAATCCAGCTACTACAGGACATACTGTATGCTTGAAGATGTTACAATATTTTCCCCTTCAATTTGCTGCATTGCCTCCTTAAAAGGTAGCAGCACTCTTACAAGTTCATTCAATGCCAAATAGTCTTGATTTGTAATTCCATTTGGCGATTGAATTAAGGCAAGAGCTGCATTGACCTCTTCATGGTCCTTCAATACGCTTTGCAACATAACAAGTTGCGAATTCCACCGTATAACATTTTTCGCTCTTAATGTTATATTATTTTTTCAAGTAAGTACTGTAATTGCATTGACCGATTTTCTAATAGAGTTTACAATGTTAGCTACTTTTGCAAGCTGCCTTCCAATGTAAGACTTTTAAAATTCTGAATCCTGCAGGCAATCTTTGATGCAAAGTTGTTGAGTGTGAGCTAAGCAACTGACCCTCTCTGGTAAGTAGGAAAGAAGAGAATTTAAATCTGCATCACCCTCTACAAAATCATGTTCAGAAATAGAATCTGCAAGCAACAATTTGTTGTCATCTCACCAACTTCATCAACAGTTTTATGCAAAATAAACTCTGGTAGTAAAATCTGAAATGCCTTTACCATGGAGGAAGCATTGTCTGATACAACTTTGGTTACTTTTGAAGTTAGCTTAAACTTTTCTATAACATCGTCATAAGCCTTGTGTTCCGTTCCTAAAAATCGCCCAAATTATGTAGATTCACAATCTTATAAAAAAATCTCTTTGATTTCGCGTTGGTCCGGCTCAAATAGCCGAAGAAATAACAGTTTTATAAGTAATTTAAATATTTATTTTTATTTACAAGAAAAAATGGCAACACCGCTTATTTTCACGAAATTTAAAGTAATTTCCAGAACTATCCGATTGCCTGTTTTGATTATGACGTAATAGTGCGGTGATTGAGATAATTTCAGAACATTCGAGTAATCTTACTGAATGGTATAAATACGATTCGCTGAAAAGCAGTATAATTATAAAATTCGATGTTTCGTTGTGGTAACTAAGAATTGGAAAATTGTTAACTGTGTGAAGTCATAGTTTTTGAACGCAAGTCTTTGGTTGTCTACGTGATTGTGAAGAATTAAGCTATTGAGCTTTAACCTGTTGCTTTGATTTATACTATTCGGGCTCCTAAGTGGATTGGAGCATATTTCTTAATAAAGAAGATATTGTGGTAGTCTGAGCTGTGATTTAGCTAGACTATATTTTTGCTGTCGCTGGTTCGAAGGTCAGATCCAGCAAGAAGATTAAGAATTATCGTTTAGTAGACACCGAGATTGTGTTATTGGCGAGGCCTTCTTAACAGGCGCCAAAAAAGGTAGACGATTAAACAACGTACTAAGTTACCAAATAAATTCTACAAAATTTCAAAAAACTTTTTAACATCGGAACAAAATTTAAAAAACTTTCCAAAATTTAGAAAACTAAAATTTGTGGAAGTAACAAAATTTCAAAAACTTTTCGCAAGGTTAACAAGCAAATTTCAAAAGATTTTTCACAAGCTAACAAGTAAATTTCAACAAGTGAAGTTTTTAAGAAGATCAAGTAAATTTGTTATATAAGAAGAGCTCTTAAATTGAATAACCTACTTTGAAATAAACTGTTGGTAAAATTGCTTAATTTAATTGAACTGTGTGGAAAGAATAATTTAATTTGAAGACTCCAGAGGGGAATTGCAAGAAAATTCCTCACAACTAAAGGTACCGTGGAATTTGGATTTTCTTTTATTTAGCTGTGAACTGGTAGTTTATTAATTTGTGGTAATTGTGATTTATTTCATTTGGTAGTGTATTTATTGTTAAGATTTTTAGCTATGTCTAGTAAAGATATTGACGTAGGGCTGCCCGATGTTGGCTCGTCTGGTTTGGGGTTAGATGAGGTTGTCCCGGGGGGGGTGAAGGTTGGTACTCGCTTAGGGATGACCACTAGATCTATGGCCAGGGGGGTAGATAATGATGGGATTATTGACCCAGAGGATAGTGTCTCCAACTTGGGATCCAGAGCTTCATGTACCTCTGTTTTGTCTGAAGCACAAATTGAAATTCAACGGCAGATGGAGACTAATCGCATCATGGCTGATTTAAGGTTAGCCAAACTAGCCCAGGAAGAAAGGCAGGCACAACTGGACCAGGAGGAAAGGCAGGCACAACTAGCCCGGGAGGAAAGGCAGGCACAACTGGCCCGGGAGGAGAAAGAGGCAGAGCTCAAGGCAGAGCTGGCCTTAAAAGAGGCAGCATTAAAGGCTGAATTTTTAAAGAAGGACTTGGAATGCCGTAAGTCACAGTCTGGTTCTCAAGTCAGTTCAAGGCGGTCAGCCCACACCAGAACTGATTTACTTCTTGAAACCCATGGTGGGTATTTGAACAATAATAGTCGGCTGAGTAAGAATGTGATCTCTGGTGGTGATGTGTTACTCCCCAAGACTGCTGTCCGGGAGAATTTAACCTCGCAGAAGTTTTCTGACTCAAATAATTTGCTAGGTAGCAATGATAGGTCTCTGCGAGGCAATGTGGCTTTTGGGGCCGCCTGAAGTATGCCTCCTGAGTTTGATAATTATTTAGTTTCCCCTGGTGTGCCGACTGGTCAGGCAGAGACATGCCCTAAAAATTGTAGTCCATCTGGTGTTAATGCTGTTGAATATGATGGTGGTGTTAAAAATAAGTATGTTAGTGCTGCCTTACCTGCTGTTACGAATGCTAGATCTCGCAATGTTGGTGGTTTAAATTGGAATAAGGGATTGTCTCCTGTGCAGTCAGGCTCGACTCAGCAGGACAGTTTCTTTCAATATCAAAATTGTCATACTTTCATAGATAAGGCATCTTTGATTAATTACAACGGAAGTAATATGCCATATATTTTCTTTCATAATCGCATTAAGGCTTTAATGGATAGTTGTCCGTTCGAAAATTCACGTTTAACTTTGTTGCAAGCTGCTTGTGTTGGACTTGCTGGCCAAAATATTGCTAATCTGGTTGCTGACACACCTGGCCTGTCTGAGGCTAGGCGAATTGAAATGTCTCTTGAAAGATTGTCGCAGAGATTTGGTGTTAGAGGTGGTTTTTATGCTGAACCGGAAATCCGCAAGTTTCGGTATGGTGATAAATTAAAATCAGATTCGGCCTTTGCGCTAAAAGAATATAAAGACCAATTGTCTCAATGTTTGCTCTACGCCAAAGCTTATAATCAACCAGATAAAGTAGAAGGTCGATTTGTATTGGATTTGGCTAAGCGTTTGCCGGATGTAACTAAAAAAGAGTTCTTAAAGTTTTTGGCAAATCGGTTTGGACACACAAATGAGCCTAGTTTTGAAAGCTTATTTGAATTTATAACTGAAGAAGAATCTTACAAGTCGACAGATTTTGGTATTTCACTTCTAAATGCTTCAAGTGAATTGCGCAAATTCGAAAAGCCCCTTGATAAAAGTAAAAATGCTTGCCCAGTAAGACAAACTTCCTTTAAATCACCTAATCTCCCAAGAAGGTCTGATATAAATGATAAACAGAAGAAGTCTCCAACTACTAATAGTCGACGAGAGCATCTTATGTGCATCTACTGTTCTTCTAAAGGGCTGGTTGAGCATCATTATTTGTCGAATTGCTCTGAATTTTTGCGTTTAACGCCTATTGATCGCAAAGATGTAATTGTTAAATCTGGTCGGTGCTTCAACTGTCTGCGTAAGCATTTTGTTAAAGATTGTTTTGCCCCCAATAGCTGTGGAAAATGTGGAGCTGCATATAGTAGAAAGCACTCTTTCTTGTTGCATGATGCCTTTGTCACACCATCTCAAGCACATGAGAGTGGTGATAACACTTCAGAACCTTCAGTTACTGTACGCAAAGTTGGTATTGGGAGTGTGAAGGCTGCCTTTAGTCGTGTCACAGCTGCCCGCATAATGAACCCTGTAAATGGTAAAAGCAGGTTGGTGTATGTACAGCATGACCCAGGGTCACAGGTTACTCTGGTCTCAAACAAGCTGGTACAAGATTTAGGTCTAACTGCATTTGATAATGTTTCATTTGAAATGCAAACAATGACTAGTTGCAAGGCTACCATGGCAGATTTAGTCAAGTTTAATGTGCAGTCATTGCATACTGGTGAGATCTTTGGTAATGTGGTGTCGGTGGTCAATGAACCTTGGAGTGATGATGAAAATACTTTACCTCATAAACAGGACTTGAGTGTGTATGAGCACTTTAATGATATTGAAATTGTTTGCTTGGATAATTGTCATAGTGTGGATGTGTTACTGGGCAATGATAATGCCCATCTTATGTATGCCAAGCAAGAACGAATGGGCAAGAGTCAAACTGACCCGCACGCACTACTCTCTCCATTAGGCTGGTTAGCCGTTGGCGGAAAAACATCCTTAAGTGAGGTACCTGTCAAAGTCTTAAGAGCCAATGTTGAAGACAAGCAAAGCAAGACATTAAGCTTGCAACAGGCTATTGACAGAAAAGATGCAGAAATTGCTGAATTGCGTAGTGTTGTTAAAGATTTATCTATTGAAGATGAGATACCTCAATGGTCTCGCACTGATACTATTGCCAGTCAATTGGTAGAGCCCTGCATAAAGGTAAAAGATGACCGGTTTGAGATTCCTGTACCTGTGGTTGAGAAAGCAACATTGCCTAATAACTTTGAGTTAGCACACGAGCGACTGTCTGCCCTGCGTAAGAAGGCCCTTCGACAACCTGATCTTAAGGAATATTTAGTTGAATCTATGGCAGAAATGCAGTCCAATAATTACATTGAACGTGTGCCTGATGCTGATTGTGCGAATGACCAAAAATGGTATCTACCTTATTTTGTTACCTCTCAAGTTAAGAAGCGTATAGTGTATGATGGAAAGGCCAAGTTTAAGGAAACCTGTGTGAATGATACTATTATGTCTGGACCTGATCTTCTAAACCCCTTGCTGCATGTTTTAACCAGGTTTCGCTTAGGTAAGTATGCTTTGATGTCAGATGTCACAAAGTGTTTTTTCCAAATTCAGTTGCCGGCTGCCCAAAGAGACCTATTTCGCTTGCTGTGGTTTGAAAATAATGATGTAGAAAGAGGTAAGTTGGTATCCTACCGTTTTCGAGTCCATCCTTGGGGCATCAAAAGTAGCCCCTACATTGCCTGTCTTGCATTTAAGAAGCTTGTTGAGGAAAACCCCACATGTGCTAGTGATATGACCCTTCAAAATAAACTGCAGAACATGTATATGGATGACCTTATTTTTTCAGTAGATAGTTTAGAGAGTGCACAGACAATCACAAATGAGGCAGTGAGTCTATTTAAAAGTCGTGGATTTAAACTGGTTAAGTGGAGTGCCAATAGGGACACTATGAGTGTTTTGTCCTCTTTAGGTCCTGAACTTTTGTCAGCTTCCATAAGAGAATTAGACTTGTGCGGTGAAGAGCTAGCCTTGCCTTCTGCCAAAACCTTAGGCTGTGTCTGGGATCCTGACTCAGATGAGTTGCGCATTGACTGTTCATTGAAGCCTCTTGGTAAGTATACACGTAGAACCATGCTCAGTCAATTAGGACAGAATTTTGATCCACTGGGATTTGGGTCCCCTTTCTTTATTAAAGCACGTTTGATCTTGCAGCAGTTGGCTATAGATAAATATGATTGGGATACAAAAGTCCCAGATGAGATTGTTAGAGAGTGGGATGCATGGCTGCATTCACTTTCATTGCTGCAGAGTTTTTCGCTTCCCCGGTGGTTATTTTTAAATAGCGATATACCTTGCTCAATTGATGATGTGAAATATGAGTTGCATGGGTTTAGCGATGCGTCAAATCAAGCTTTTTCTTCAGTGATATATCTGCGCAGATTAGTTAACGGTGCACCTAGTGTAGCCTTTATTTTTGGTAAATCTACAATTGTTCAGCGGCATCAGTCATCCTGGCCCATTGCAAGAAAAGAGTTAACAGCTGCCGTAAACACCTCCAAGTTGATGTATCAAGCAAATGAGGCTTTGAAACTGGACATTAGTAAGAGATACTTCTGGTGTGATTCTAAAACTGTGTTGTCTTGGATAAAGAATCCAGATTTACGCCTAAATAAGTTCATCACCAGACGAATTGACCACATCCTAATGCTGTCAAATGAATCAGACTGGAGATTTTGTCCAACAAATGTAAATGCTGCTGATGTGGGGTCTCGCCCCAATCTAATCTTGAAAGAAGAGTCACGTTCTCTTTGGCTAAATGGCCCACCATTCTTGGCTAAGTATGGTGAGCCGGAAATACCTGTCCCAGAGCTTGTGCCCATACGAAAGATTGACGTCAAAAAGGATGAAGATCTGAACCAAATTGTGGAAGATAAGTTGGAAAGACTGATTGACAGCTCATCATCCTTATATGTATTGCAGAAGCGAGTGGCATATCTTCTATCTTTCCTGGATTATATTCGAAGCAAAGTCCAAAAGAGTAAGTATGTCCCTCCAAAACTGGATGCTTCTTGCTTAAGTAGGGCACTAGAAAGAATTGTGATCTTTGTCCAACGACGCATCTATGGTAAGTTTATTGAATCCCTAAGTGAGAAATCTCCAGATGCCTTTGATGAAATTATCAAGTGCTTAGAAAAGAAAACAACACCTGAAATTAGAAAAAGGGTAAAAGAGTTACGCTCTCTGAAGAAGTTTCGGCCATGCTTAGATGACAAAGGTGCATTGCGTATAGAAGGCAGGTTAAATAGCTCTCCTGATATTGCATTTGATGCTAAACACCCACTCATCTTGCCATCTAGGCACAGTTTAACAAAGCTTGTTATCTTGTGGTATCATCATTTGAATTGTCACAGTGGAGTGCAACACACTTTGTTGTCAACTCGACAAAAATTTTGGATAGCTAATGGTAATGCATCAGTACGAAGATACGTGAATGAGTGTGGTGTGTGTATGATTAAAAAGGCACAGCCTGTAAGGCAATTAATGTCAGATTTGCCACAGTCACGTATTACTGCAAACAAAAAGCCCTTTTTTTACTGTGGTCTGGACTATTTTGGGCCCATGACATTTGTGGAAGGTAGAAGCCACAGGAAGGCCTGGGGCCTCTTATTTACTTGTATGTCATCAAGGGCCGTGCATGTTGAATTGGTGACTTCCCTGAATTTGAGTGAGTTTATACTAGCTTTTACCCGATTTACAGACTTACGAGGGCCAGTAAGTACAATTTATTCTGATAATGGAACTACATTCCAAGCTGCAGCCAAAGTGCTGCCAAAATTGCTTGAGTCTACAGAATTGAAAAATTCACTTCGTAAAAAAGGTATCAACTGGGAATTCATTCCCCCCTATGCACCCGCACAAGGTGGGGCTTGGGAAGCTATGGTGAAGCAAATCAAGCATGTGATTGCTAATACACTTGAAAAGTCACAACGCAGACCCAGCTTTGTAGAATTGCTGACATACGTGGGAAGTGCCACCAAGATTGTAAATGATCGACCTTTGACCCCTTTAAGTGATGACCCTAGAGACTTCACAGCAATAACCCCTGCCTCACTCTTAACTCCCTATTCAAGCCCATATTGTGTGGTAGGTTCACCACAACACAAAGACAATTTAAGGAGAGACTATCGCTTTAATATCTCTCTTAGTGACCAGTTTTGGCAAAAATGGCTGGAGTTTTACCTACCTTGGCAACAGGGGAGAAAGAAGTGGTTGAAAATGGCACAGAATCTAACGCCAGGCCAATTGGTAATCTTAACCTCAATGGAAGATGTATCAAAACGAGGCAAATACCAACTTGGGAGGGTGCATGAGGTCATTCCCCAGAATAGAAATGGAAAGCAAATTGTGCGTAGAGTTAAAGTTGCCACTACTAGTACAGATGAAAGCACTGGTGATGTCAAAGTGGTTTATGTATTAAGGGACCTTTCTTGTATTGCCCCAGTAGACTGCCCCTTAGATAGCTGATTTTCAACTTGGGCAAGGCTGACGGAGGGCAGACCCTGCCATAATATTTTTACTTTGTCTTGTGTTGTTATTTTCTGTGTTTTTGTTTATTTATGTGCTTTGCTTATTGGGTTTTCTATTGGAAGAATAAGACACTCCTGTTGATAGTGAAGACATTAGCTGTAGCCTATGCTATTTTGGCCCTATTTACATGTAATAAATCTGAGATATTGCTGCTTAAATTGTAAAAGAAAGCTGTGTACTACTTCTGCCCTGGTGATTCATAAATGCTGACTTTGAAGTTGAATTGTTGATTTGAAGCAGGCAATAAGTTGCAGCAAATATAAACTACTGATGTTTCTGTTATTCACATTTGTGCTGCATACAAGATATTGATTACAAGTTAGTGTATTTCATTTATTTATTGTGCTGTGTTTCTTTCTTATTGAGTATTGAGTTAAGTGAAGTTGTGTATTTGTACATCGAATTCAAGTGTCTTTGTGATTTGTTAAGTTGCGATTTTTCGAACTTCATTTGTGTTGAAATTTGACAACTGTGTGTCAAATTGGGGTCGCTTTGTTCCGTTCCTAAAAATCGCCCAAATTATGTAGATTCACAATCTTATAAAAAAATCTCTTTGATTTCGCGTTGGTCCGGCTCAAATAGCCGAAGAAATAACAGTTTTATAAGTAATTTAAATATTTATTTTTATTTACAAGAAAAAATGGCAACACCGCTTATTTTCACGAAATTTAAAGTAATTTCCAGAACTATCCGATTGCCTGTTTTGATTATGACGTAATAGTGCGGTGATTGAGATAATTTTAGAACATTCGAGTAATCTTACTGAATGGTATAAATACGATTCGCTGAAAAGCAGTATAATTATAAAATTCGATGTTTCGTTGTGGTAACTAAGAATTGGAAAATTGTTAACTGTGTGAAGTCATAGTTTTTGAACGCAAGTCTTTGGTTGTCTACGTGATTGTGAAGAATTAAGCTATTGAGCTTTAACCTGTTGCTTTGATTTATACTATTTGGGCTCCTAAGTGGATTGGAGCATATTTCTTAATAAAGAAGATATTGTGGTAGTCTGAGCTGTGATTTAGCTAGACTATATTTTTGCTGTCGCTGGTTCGAAGGTCAGATCCAGCAAGAAGATTAAGAATTATCGTTTAGTAGACACCGAGATTGTGTTATTGGCGAGGCCTTCTTAACAGGCGCCAAAAAAGGTAGACGATTAAACAACGTACTAAGTTACCAAATAAATTCTACAAAATTTCAAAAAACTTTTTAACATCGGAACAAAATTTAAAAAACTTTCCAAAATTTAGAAAACTAAAATTTGTGGAAGTAACACCTTGGCAATATTACAAGCTGTATGCTTTTCTAAAAATGAGTCAGCTGCCAGTACAAAGCCACAAAGCTTCCATGTCACGTCAATGAAATGGGCAGTGAGGCCCAAGAAATTTGACATGTTTCTGTTTGTCCAAAGATCAATTGTTAGATAAACATGTGACAAACATGCCAGTTGGTGTCTCATTTCTTCTTCCATCTGCTGAACTACTGTTGGTATCAAAATATTTCTAATTGTCGCTCGTCTTGGAATTACAAATTTTGGTTCAACAGTCAGCAGGAAATCTCTGAATGTTTTACTATCAACAATGCTTAATGGTAGCTGATCACAAGCAATTGATTTTATTAAAGCTTTTGTCAGTGCTTTTTGAGTCACATCATGACCAGCAAATCGTTGCGAAGAGGAAACTTTGAAAAATGACTTAATTTGAGTTTGGCAATCTTTTTCTTGTATTTTCTTTGATTTTTCCTGATGCTTTCGTTTGCGATGCATATAGTTAATATACTGACTAAGACAACATCTTTTCAAATGCGTTATCAAATTTGATGTTGCTTTTGTTAAAAACTTAATCTTTTTTTGCATTGATTGCAGCATGCGTCAGTATTGGTTAAACATTTGAAAAAATCTGCTAATGGTTTTAGTAGTAGGCCTACTTCGACTGTGGATTCAGCTTCAACATTAGTCATTTCTAAATTTTCCATACTGTTCTGCAATAAGTTTTTACTTTTTAAACTTAGAATGCAAAGTTGATAAAAAAACAAACATTATTTAATAATGTTACTGTTAACTGAAGACTATGTGAACAAAAGTACAAACAATGCTTTTTAAACAAAAGCACTTGTAATTAGGCTACTAAGCAAAACATCACACTGATGACAGGATTGCCAGCATGTGCTATCTCAACAAAACGAGCTTAAAAAATTTTATATCTCGAAACTATCACTGCTAATACAACAGTGAACACTAAACAACATAGACAACAACAACTGAGTGACTGCACCAACAACACTAAACCACTCGGTCACGGTCGCTAAATATTAATATAAAAGCGTGTCTGCGTGTCTAGACAATTATTTAATAAATTTATTTATTTATTTGCATCAGACAGAATGCTCAGCTACACAAACACATGACAAAATAAAGAAACAAACTATTTTTCCAGTGGCAGTTGCACTGGGTCACTCAGTCAGGGAAAAGCACAAATAGAAGCAGTGACGTAATATTGAAACAGCAACAGTAAATAGGGCACGAGAAGGAGACTAACAAAAGTTTTCTCCTTTATAAAGCAGCAGAAACAAACGCTACATAGTCACCATGTCTTGAGATGTTGAATCAAGCAAACAGTGAGCTGCTTGCTGCCGCAACAAAAAAACTGTCAATCAACTGACATTGGTCATGTGTTCACATGCAACGATTCTTAATAAAAATGAAAATGTAGAACTTCACATTCATAAACTTGTTAAAAAGTAATTGTAATTTGATGATTAATTTTTTAAAATTACAATTATAATTACAATTACACTAGAACAAAAAATCTCAATTATAATTATAATTACAATTGCTCAAAAAAGTGTAATTAATTACATTCAATTACAATTACAATTGTAATTGATCTAACTCTGGTAGTAACATTGAGTATTGCTCCATATTTTCGAAATATTTAAAGTAGTTTAAGTAATAACATTGAGAATTGCGCTCTGGGCAACAAGCGATTCAATTGCGGTTATTTTCATTGACTGAACTGAATCTTGTGAAGCTATATAGTTAATCATCATGTGATACATTGTGACAAAAAAATAAAATGATTGAAAAAACTATAAAAGTCTCAAAACATTGGTAACTTGAATTTACTTTGCTCTTCTTTGCAATTATGTTTATATAAATATTGATCGCATTGCTGGTTTCTGTTTTAAGAGAAGTGGCAGCATCGCGAATCCTTTATCAAAAGCAGATATCACTAAGCATCGAACTCGCAATATTTTGCTAGCAAGGGAATGTATTAGGACACACAGTTATTTTCCCGCCGGGAATTTTATAAAATTGTCGGGCAGGGAAAGGTTGCAAAACCTACCGAATATTGTTGTGTTCAGTAGTCATTGCATTGTCATATTATCTATTGGAGGACATTTGTTTGAGCTCGATGTTATGAAACATAGGGTCACCAACTTAAACAATTGCGACGTGTTGCATTTGAATTTATTTGTACTTTCTGAATCAAAAGGATCATTAAAATATAGTTACATATTAAATTATATATTTCAAGAATTCTAAATAAATCTTCTATTACATGCTTTTCCGGAATCAAAGCGTGCTATAATTTCGTGGTGTCCACCTCCAAAAACTCCCCGTAGACAGCACAGCCACCTGTGCAAAACCATCATAGCCGTGGCGAGCTATACACTACTGTGCCATGTGTCGGAATTGCCCTTCACGAGAATCAAATTCACTTGTACCGCATCGTTGGCAGAAACTCTAACCACTAGAAAAGCCGACAAGGTGTTAGGAAATAAACAGAGTGATCTGACGTTAAGTGCTGATGTCGGCTGAAAATTATTTCTGAATAGTGTTACGTTCCATTGCATGATTTTATCATTGCACAAAACAGGGCGTAAAATTTTATTTTTTTATTTCATTTCTATATTTATCTTCCTGAATCGAAAGAACTCGACGGAGGCGCTATATAACCGGCAGCGTACGAGAGGTTAAACCACCGTGATTGTAATCAACATAGTCTCGGTTGAAAACCGATTCATGCCATTTTCTCGTGTCCTTGGTTAAGACACTTTACGGCAATTTCCTCTATTTTGCAGTCTTAGCAAGAAGTTCATAAATTTCAGTCATATCTTTATAAAACTATTGTAGAATATTATGACATCACAATACTCGTATGTTTTAACCTTGCCTCGTGTATTGCTACAGTTCAGTCGTTGTTCGTTATGTTAATAAAAAGGCAGTTGTTTTGAGCTTATAGTTTTAAGCAGTTATACTGTAGTTAGTAGAACGCTACATTTTGGCGAGCACGCCAGGACCCAAGTAAAAAAAAAAAAAAAAAATTAAACAGAGTGAAGAATGGCGGACGTAATTTTGTTGCAAATTAAGTATAAGGAAAAACTGTACGAAATTCCAGCCGACTTGAATAGTACAGCAGTTCGTTGCAGTTATTTGAAAGGAATCGACAAGCAAGCAGAGGGCTTAAAATATATTAATACCAGTGGGAATACAAGGTTCTTAAGAAAGCTAGGAGACTATGTATACCTACCAAAAGATGAAGAGGATGTTTCTAAAAAAATATTTGAGCTTGTTCTGCAGTCGGCTCCAGATATGGCACCCATGTCTTCAACTAGATTACCCGAGAATGAAGGAAAATTAAACTTTGTTAATAACAGTGTGGCGTTGCAAGAGAGTTTTTTCGGCAATAACTGGAAACAGTATTTTCAACATTTTTTAAATGTATCGTGTGCAAATGAATGGAATGAGGTTACTAAAGGTCGACAACTGGCAGCAAGTTTACTAGGTATCGCATTGGATGTTCAGAATAGTCTGCCTTATGAACAACGTTGGGATTTTTCTGCTCTTGTTAATGCTTTAAGCTATCGATTCGGATCACCTTCAAATAGTTTAGCTCGATCGCAGTTTCATACAGCCAAACGTAGAACAAACGAAGATGTAATTGATTTTGCTAACCGGCTCCGTGGTCTTTTGGCTGAGGCTTATCCATCGTTACCTTCGTCAATTGCAAAAGAATTGCTAATCCAACAGTTTATTGATGGTATAGTTGACGTAAATATTCGACAACATATTGTGGCAAATAATTGTTTGTCTCTGGAATCAGCTGTCGATCTAGTAAGATCGTTGGAAGCTTGTGAGCACGTTGCTCTTGAAAGACCTTTCTCATCACAATCTCATCGGTCATATCAAGAATCAAGCGATGAAATTCAAGATTTGAAACAAATGGTCGCGGACTTGAATCGTGCTGTTTCAAACACAGGCCTCATGCGTGACAATCGCAGACAGTCGGACGTGAATAACGGCCCTTTATGCTTTAATTGTGGACTGATCGGTCACATTGCTCGTTCGTGTCCAAGCAAAACATCAGAGGGATTCAAACGTACGTCGAACAACAAACATTTAAACTAACGAGGATTGACCAGATGACCGACGCGTCAGTCCAAGGTGGAATGAAGGTCAATCAGTCTGAGGTTCGTTGGTTTGTTAATTGTGATATCTTTAATGTAACCGCTAAATTATTGGTAGACAGCGGAGCAAGCATAAGTATGATTGATGTTAAATTATTTCAAAAAGCTCCATTAAAATTGCGCTCTTTAAAACCGATTAATGTGTCATATGTTACCGCTTTAAATGGTTGCCCTGTTAAATGTCATGGTGAATGCGACGCATCCTTGAAATTCGGCAATTTTGTGTTAAGGCATAATATGATTGTAGGTGATTTAGATGGCTGTGAAGGCATTCTGGGAGTAGATATCTTAAATAATCACAAAGGAGTCTTAAATTTAGGTGGGGGCTACCTTGATTTAGGTGGGCATATTATCCCTCTGGATCATTCATCCTTTGTTTCTACACCGTCATGTCGGGATCCGACTTTAGTCCTACCTGAGTTCTTGCAATCAATGGTTGATCGCATTGAGGGGGTTTCGGTGTCTCAGAGGAAACAAATAATTGATCTTGTTTGTGACTATCAAGATGTTTTCGCAGATGAACAGGAGTCATTAGGTCGCACTTTTACTATTCGGCATAAAATAGACACGGGTGCTGCAAAACCAATCAAACAGGCTTCACGTCGTTTACCACAAGCTAAGCGGGAGATAATTGAGACTGAAATTGACAGAATGCTGAAACAAGGCATTATTGAACCCAGTACCAGCTCGTGGTCGTCTCCGGTTGTTTTGGTAGAGAAAAAAGATGGGTCCCCTCGTTTTTGCGTTGACTTTCGCAAACTCAACAATGTCACTGTAAAAGATGCTTACCCACTTCCAAATGAGGAAGAACTAATTGATGAATTAAGTGGGTCACGATGGTTCAGCACTTTAGATTTAGCTAGTGGTTATTGGCAAGTCGAATTGGACCCTATTGACCGTGAGAAAACCGCGTTTACTTTTCATGGAAAAGATCTATTCCACTTTAAAGTAATGTGTTTTGGACTCACGAACGCTCCGGCTACGTTTCAAAGGCTTATGGAAACAGTATTAAAAGGAATTTTATGGAAGATATGTGTTGTGTACATGGATGATGTCATTTGCTATGCGGATAAGTTTCAAACTGCATATAATAATTTAAAGATAGTCTTTCAACGTTTACGCGAAGCAGGGTTGCGTTTGAAACCTAAAAAATGCAGATTATTTTCTCGCTCTACTAAATTTTTAGGTCATGTAGTTTCCGGAGACGGAGTGTCCACAGACCCAGAAAAGATGGAAGCAGTACGAACATGGCCAGTCCCTCAAAATGTTACGGAATTGCGAAGTTTTCTAGGTTTTTCTTCTTATTATAGAAAGTTCATCCCAAATTTTTCGAAAATAGCATGCCCGTTAATAAAGTTAACACAAAAAGGAAACAAATTCGATTGGACACCGGACTGTCAGAAGGCATTTAAAGATCTGAAAAGATGCGTAACACAACCTCCAATTCTGGGATATCCCGCAGTTGATACCCCATTTATACTCGATACCGATGCTAGCTCTCAAGGACTCGGCGCTGTTTTATCGCAAATGCAGGATGGTCAAGAGCGAGTCATTGCTTATGCGAGTAAGACCTTAAGTAAATCACAAAAACGTCATTGCACTACCTACAGAGAACTTCTTGCGTTAGTTTTATTTGTTCAACATTTTCGACATTACTTGTGGGGACGCCGTTTTGTCGTTAGAACAGATCATAGTGCTTTAACATGGTTGTTATCGTTTCATGAACCAGAAGGAATGCTTGCACGTTGGATTTCAGTTTTAAATACATATGATTTTTCTATCATTCACCGCAAGGATATGAATCATGGCAACGCTGATGGATTGTCACGGCGAAGTTGTACAAACGCCGAGTGTGCAGATTGTGGGGTAGCCCTTCAACACGGCTGTGAGCACAAATCTCTCTCCCCAAAAATTCAAGCAGCTGCTGTCAGAAGTTTGGAATTTGGATCTACACCCAATTGGATGGATGTTTGGAGTTTAAAGCAGATACGTGAATGGCAGGTTGCTGATGATGAAATTAGCAACATTTTATATTTTAAAAGTGTGAGTCAGTATCCCCCAACTAGCCCCGAAGTTGTTGGAAAAGAATTTCGAAGCTACTTAAATCAATGGGACTTGTTGTCTGTTGAAAATGGCGTATTATATAGACACTGGTACGAGCATGATTCAGATTGCGAGTCACGTGTTATTGTTGCACTCAAACAGCTACGTCGGGAGCTGTTTCACCATTTACATGAATTGCGTACTGGAGGCCACCTTGGGATAAAACGTACTGTCTATCAATTGCAAAGAAGGTTTTATTGGCCAGGCCTACAAAGTGATGTTCGCACCTGGTGCCGATGGTGTGTTATTTGTGCGAAACGAAAACCTACTCATGGGCGGCATCGTGGACTGCTCAAACAAGCTGTAGCAATGGCTCCAATGGAAAGAATTGCGATTGACATTTTAGGTCCTTTGCCGAAAACTGTATCAGGTAATGAATACATCATGGTCATCAGTGACTACTTCACGAAGTGGATAGAGTGCTATGCTCTGCCAGATCAGCAGGCATACACTGTCGCAGACGCACTTGTCACTAAATTTTTTACAAGGTTTGGAGTGCCATATTTTCTGCATACAGATCAAGGAAGAGATTTTGAATCTCAGTTATTTCGGCATGTTTGTGACTTACTGGGTATTCAAAAGACGCGCACGTCCCCATATAGACCTCAATCTGATGGCTTGGTTGAAAGTTTTAATCGAACAATTCAGCAAATGTTGGCATCATATGTGAATGAAAGTCGGAATGATTGGGACGACCATTTGCCGTACCTGTGCATGGCTTACAGGTCCACCGTCCACGAATCCACAAAATTTTCCCCAAATAAATTAATGCTTGGTCGTGAAATTAACCTACCATTAGACGTCATGGTAGAACAACCCCCGTCCGCGACGTCAGAACAGTGTTACGTTCAGTATGTAGAGTGGGTGAAGAAAGCCACCCAACACTCGTTTGCGGTTGCGCATGAACATTCGAAGAAGGCAGCGCTGAGACAAAAACGTAATTATGACAAGCGTGTGTCCTTAAATGAAATGCAGGAAGATGATTGGGTCTGGTATTTTTACCCCCCAAAGGCCAAGCAAAAGTTGGGCCAAGGATGGACTGGACCATACTTGGTAACGCATAAGGTTTCCGATGTTTTGTATCAGATCCAGGCCTCATCTTCATCTAGACCCAAAATCGTACATGTAGATAATTCGCGCCCCTATGAGGCAGAAGTCATGCCCACCGATTGGCGACATCTTTTATCTACAAGTAAAACCAATAGTGATGATGAGTTTGACAAGGATGAACGCGAAGGTTGTGATGGTGATCGCGATACCAATGGGTCCCAACGGTCCGGTCAAAATTTGAAGGGGATATCCAGGTTTGGTAGGGTGCGTCGCCCTCCTAAGTATTTGAGTGATTATTGTTGACTGCATGATTCCGTGTTATCGTTGCTTGTCTGCAGTGCTTTTTTCCCTGTTGTTTTTTTACGTATGTCACGATAATGCTTGTGGGCTATTCATGATTTATTTATTTATTTTGTTATTATTAATTTTCTTTTAAGAGGGAGGGGGTAGTGTAGAGTATTATGACATCACAATACTCGTATGTTTTAACCTTGCCTCGTGTATTGCTACAGTTCAGTCGTTGTTCGTTATGTTAATAAAAAGGCAGTTGTTTTGAGCTTATAGTTTTAAGCAGTTATACTGTAGTTAGTAGAACGCTACACTATAAAAACAAAATAAAAAATTTCAAGCAGACCGCAATATCTTGGCATCTCCGGAAGCAGGTCAGGATAATTGCTTGCCCTATGTATTAACGCCTCAGTTGCTTTCCTGTGAGTCAGCAGGATAAATATAAAAATAAAATAAAAGAAAAACATACTCGTATACAATATACATAGGCTAGCGATTACTCCGACCTGTTTTCTGAGATGTTAAGATACTGCTGTCCGCTTGAAATTTTTTATTTGGTTTTTATTTATTTTATGGATACATGAGTAAAATTTAAAAATTCTTGCCAAGACCGTCAACAATAATGAATTTAGTACGACGAAAATGGAGCGGTCACACCGGCCTCCCCCTAAAAACATCAAAAAGTGGCTCCCTAAGCAAAATATTGCTCTAATTCTTCATAATAGCACTATCATGGTGCCCCTGTCTGCACCTTAACTACAGGACGAGAGTAAGGATTTTGATAGTGATGACTTATTTTTCCAGATCAACATATTTTGCGACGAAAAAAAATGAACACACTAAACTGTGGCCCCATTTTTGAAAGGCTATCACTGACCACCAAGCAGGGGAAAGTACCGTAAAGTGTCTTTTTCAAGAACACAAAATAAAAGCGTGACTGGGTTTTAAACCGAGAAAATGTCGATCACGATCACGGGGTTCTTCACCACAGGAACACGCTTTCAACAATATCGACAAAAATCTTGCGATATCGGAAATATCGGTGATCTTGCTATGTTGATTGGCTAAAAGTAACATTAAAAAGTTTTATTTTTTCAATTACAATGTTAAAAATATTAAGTTGGGCCGGAC
The DNA here is from genome assembly GCA_963680785.1 of Diplosoma virens. Classification (NCBI taxonomy): domain Eukaryota; kingdom Metazoa; phylum Chordata; class Ascidiacea; order Aplousobranchia; family Didemnidae; genus Diplosoma; species Diplosoma virens. The sequence goes on from OY796891.1 coordinate 1,451,984, forward strand.
TTATTATTATTATTAACATTGTATTTGAACTTAAACCTCATAAAACTTCAAAACTGTATTTAGGAGTTTTGAATTAATTGCTACTTCGGCTTTATTGATTGAAAGCCAAATGCGGCGTTTTTGCAAAGTAAGAAAAATCGCATTGTTGCAGAACAAGCGCTTTGCGTTACATCATTGCAAAAACTATCATTGAAAATTTACTCTTTTAGAAAAAAGCCAGAGACCTGGCCATCAGTTAGCCCTAGGCAAAAAGTTTAACTTTCCTGAACTTGAAACTTACAGGGTACAAATGAATGGTTCATAACCAGGTTAAAGCAAAAGCAAAATATTTGCTACCACTGATTCTTACTGCAGTGATTAACCTTTATGCGCCAGGCTTTATCACTTGAACTTAAATTAATTGCTTCGTTTCAATTTTTGGTGATAGCAACTTTGTATAGCTTTACTTGTACAGTTGGAATAACTGTGAAAAAGAAACATGATCGAATTTTGTATCTAAAACGGCTATTTTAGTGCTGGTGTCCGCTGTAACAACAAACGATCCACGAGGACTTTTTGCTTCTTAGAAACTTTTAAAAGAAGCGCTTGCAAGGCGATTTGTTCTTTCGGTTGCTTAAACGTTTGTTTAACCATTTTTGTTTCAAAAATTCAAAATTATCTATCACAATATGGTGCTTTGATTCCAGATAACTTGGCAGAAATGATGTTAGAGCGTTCACAAAACTTCCACCAAGACCAAAACTGAATCAAGATCTGATCCCGGTACTTGGTTTGGGTTAAACTAGATGCAGTACACAACACAGGTTGCTGCAACACACTTTTTAGAGTCGAACTTTATAGACTTGCCATGACTTAATGATGTCCGTAAACTGTTTCATTATTGAAATCGCTGTAAATTATTTTTTTTGACTTTTTAGTTTTGCACGCTCAACTGTAAGCAAACTACCTAAACTAAAATCCAGCTAGCAAAATAGTAGTCAGACAATGTACAGGTCAGCGCCAGAGAAAGAAAGATAAAGGAGGAGAAACGTCACAGGCACGTAAGAATGCAATAATTTTGCAAAAGTAAACGAATCCAACTGATGCTAAGTTGGTTTAAAACGACGCTAAAACTTAGGTTACGAGGAAAGTTAATACTGCAAAACTAAAATAATAAATGAAACATCAATAAATACCTCAGAGTACATGTTTATTTTCGCGAAACAATTTCAGCAGATCAGCGTGACGTTGCTACTAAAAAAAAATAAGTTCAAATGTTTTCTGTTTTTTTTTTTAATTTGTAATATTTCGATTGTGTTAATTTCTTTTCAAGAAAATTTAGTTTAAGCTTGCAGAGAAGTAACTCAAGATTGCAAAACATCACAAATAAATTAAATAAAATTTCTGCGAAATAAAAAGGCAGGCAAAAACATAATTGTCGGTTTAAATTGACGGGGAAAGATTTAGGTTAAGTTACGATGGATCTATTTATATAAATTTGTGTTAAATGGAGGCATCAACGTGACTCAAAGCAACGAAACACATCGTAATGAAGGTTTGAAAAGATCGGCCCGGAGCCAAATCGAAAATTCGTAGACTACAATAAAACATTCATTTTTAAACAGAAGCATAGCAAAGCAAAATTACCAAAAGAATTATTATTCGAAAGATAAAACGATAAAATCAAAAGTTTCTATTTTAAATTTTTAAAAGCAGAAAACATAAAAAGCGATGATGACGACAATAAAAGGCAAAGATACTTACGATAAAAGGCAATAATGACGACGATAAAAGGTGGTGAACAAAAACGAGTCCAACATTTAAAAGAATTGAATCAATTTGAGTTGTTTCATGTTGGAGTCTGAGTCTCATTCTACCAAAGCTCGAGTTTTTTCGATTCTAAGACTGCAGAATCGCCAGCGCTCTCGATTTGTGACTAATCCGATATCCATAAATTTTTATATATCAGGCAATTTTAAAGGAATCAATTATTTTGATCTTCACCAGATTTTAAAAAACTTTATACCTCCAACATGAAGCAAAGACAACAAACATTCAAAAACAAAACACTCTAAAAGGCCAAACTGATGTAACAAGGTTTTTTCGTAAGCAGAGTCACCAAAAATTGTTTTGTCTCGAGCCATTTTTATCAAGAATTGAACCATCACTACCATGTCAAAATGCTTTGTATTGCTCAATAATGTTTTATGTAGCGTTAGGGTTCGTTTCCACTACGTTAATGAGAATATTCTTTGTTTGTTTATTAAATTTTCTTTAGCCCTTTCCGAGCTTAAACGCTAAGGGAATCATAAATACCAATAAAAAGACAAATAATACCCCGCCAATGTTCGTAATGGAAACGAACCCTAATTCCATAATTAAAGAATTTTTTTATTCATAGAAAACCAGTTAGTATAAGAAATCACTTAACTGGCAGAAAAATTTATGAAATAAAACCACCTCTCCCATCTAAATTAAAATTTCGCATCCGTTTATCTTGTAAAATTTACATTAATTATTAAAAGCTCAAAAATTCTTTTAAAGTAAAACCTTGCAAGACTTTTTAAAGGTGTCCAGAACAATAAGGATTAAAAAAAAAAAACAAAGTAAAAAATTCTTGAAGAGTAATCAGATACAGAGATTAAAGTAGATTTTTCAATAACATTGTACACGCTTGTTTTTCAAATATTTGTTAAATAGAAAAAAATTTACGGTTATTTTGTAATAAGTGATTTTTGCTTGATATTCAAATTTGCAAAAATTTAAAAAAGCCAAATCGTACAGTAAACTTATTTTCAATTATTTAGTGTCTTTTTTCTTAACAAATAGCAAAGCAAATTATGGTTAAATAAAAAAATAAATTTAATTTATTGTACGTGGTTTAATTTTCATTTTAGTACTTTTCTTGGAGTTGAGGTAGTTCCAGTTGCCTGAAAAACACCACCAATTTATAATTCTGTTAGATACACGTTTTCTTTTTAAATATTCCCCATTTAAATTGGATGTTCCATAGTTTGTGTACCACCAAGCCCCGTGCGATTGAACGCACACCTTGAAAGAATCCCATGATCCTTTGTTGAAAATTGCGCCTTGTTGTTTTGATCCAAACAATTGCCTGCAACGCAATAAAACGATAACGTCGTCACATGTAGCTTTGGCGACCTAGAGCTTTAAATTGGATTTTTTCCTTCATTATCATTTGTACCGCATTTTTTCTTTTGCAACACTATTTTTGCCGCGTTTTTAATTTGTCTAAAGTGTTTTGTTTGGATTTTTTATGTGACTGCAAGAATTGCATAACAGTAGGGATGCAATTACAAGCTTGAGAATTGACAGTGAAAATATTGTGTTTGATTGCTAGGGAAAAGAATAGATCACGCAAATAGGTAGTTGCCGCCTTACCTTCCTCAAAGGGTAATTTGGTGAATCTCAAAACCTCTACATAGACCACCAATCTCATCCTTTGACTTGCTAAAAACGACCGAAACGTTAAAACTACAACAATAATTGCCTGTTAAACTGATTGGTTTTAAAAAAAGCTATTGCTTCTCGGTTGAATTGATTATTTGTTATTTTATTTGTTGGGTGCAAAAAGTTGTCAAAGACACTTTTAACTTGTAATTAAATGTAACTAAAGTTTATGTTCCGGGATCCCTCACAAACTTCCCGGAAAATCTCGGTTTATTACATTTGAGTTAAAAGTAATGAATTAAAGCAGGGGTCCCCAATTCGTTGGTTGCGATGCAAAGGCATAAAATTGCAGGTGAAGAGGGTATTTTTGGAAGAAAATGAAAAAATTAAATGCTAATTGCAAGTAAAGGCTTATTTGTTTTCAGTAATCACATGTCATTTGCGACAAAAATGGAGAAATTGGAAACTAATTGTAAGTGAAGATCTTTTGTTATGGTCTTCGGTTAATTTTTCAGACAAAGTTGCAACATTTCGCCATCTCCGTGCTACGATTTGCAATTGCCAGATTTCCCGGAAAGTTAAATTTTTTCCCGAGATAATAAAAAGTCCGGAAAATTATAAACTCTAATATAAACAAATAAAGCAAAAACAACAAAAAGCGTAAATTTATTTGCACCCGAAAACCTTCACAATGTTATGAAAAGAATCAAAAATATTTTCCTTTCTTACCACAAGATTGTTGCATATTTATGTTGAAGCATATGTACAATTTTTAAAATTGATACGTTTTAGTATTTTTGAAACGATAAGCAAATTTATTGAAATGCAAAAATTCTGAATCGAAAATATGTCAAAAAACGCCTGCGATTAATCAGTTTCTGACATAATTACTTTTTCACTTTGCCACTCAATGGTCATTTGTTCTCTATCCTTATTATATGACGCCTACTGCAGTTATTCGCTCTTGAACTACCTGCTGTTCCGGAAAAGCCTTCCGCCGTCAGCAGTTAGAAATGATCCATTTGGCGTCAATTGCGGTGGCTAAACCAGCGGTGGCTAGCGGTGGCTAAATCCTCGGCGGTGGCTAAATTCTCCGCGGCGGCTAAATCCTCGGCGGCGGCTAAATCCTCAACGGCAGCTAAATCCTCGACGGAGGATAAGTCGGCGAAGGCTAAGTCGATAAAGGCTAGGTCCAAGTTGGTAAAGGCTAAGTCCAAGTCGCCGAAGGCTAAGTCCAAGTCGGTGAGTCGGTGAAGGCTAAGTCCAAGTCGGCAAAGGCTAAGTCCAAGTTGGTAAAGGCTAAGTCCAAGTTGGCAAAGGCAAAGTCCAAGTCGGCGGAGGCTAAGTCGGTGAAGGCTAAGTTCAAGTTGGTAAAGGTTAAGTCCAAGTCGGTGGAGGCTAAGTCCAAGTTGGCGAAGGATAAGTCCGAGTCAGTGGAGGCTAAATTCAAGTTGGAAGCAAAGTCCAAGTCGGAGGCTAAATCCAAGCAGGTGAAATACAAGAAGGTTCATTCCAAAGAGGTGAAAAGTGGAAGACTATAATCAATATACTCGATAAAGATCAAAGTTATTAATTGAATAACTCCTTAGCATCAGATAGCGGTGGTTAAAGATCTGGATGAAATTAGGTAATCAAACTTGATTACCTAATTTCATCTAGAAACAGGTTCCATCCCTGAATGCAATGAATCAAATATTGTTCAATGAAACCTAAAATCTAACTAATTAATTTTCGAAGGAAGTATGTTAGATAATAAAGTTGAAAAGCAGTCAAAGAAATAGAGAACGCACTAGTATGACCATTAACCTTATACTAAACCTGGCAAGGGGTTATTTAACTTTATATTATAACTACAGTAAAAAACAACTTTCTAAGCTTTTTTTCAAAATCTTAAAAAAGACGTAATTATGTTTAAAGACACATTGTTAAACAACGATAAATTTTCTAACAAATTTTTAACTAATTTAGAGTCTTGTAAAAAGTTTAAAAACAAAGAGTAACCTTGAAAAATGTGTTAGTAAAAACAATTAAGTTTGCAGCAAAGACAAACAAAGTCTTGTAAAAATTAATTTGAAAGTCAATCGAGTTCAAAGCCTTATAAAACTATAATCCGTTGTTTTAAAACAACTTTCTAATGATTTTTATCAAGTTCACAAGTATAAACAAGGCTCACGTCACTAACAACACTAACCTTCTAACGAAGGTATTACTTACCGAAAGTCAAACGAGTTCAAAGTCTTGTAAAACTTTTTTGAAACAAATGTTGTTTTCAAAACTTTTCATTGTTTCAGAGTACATAAAAAAGTTTATTGCGAGGGTATATAAAGCAGAACGTTTTGATTTCCTTATCATTACTTAAAAATGTCACAAGATTGCGTTGACTCTGCCGTTGTTGGTAACCCCGAGGAATTTCCTTGCTATTTCCCCCGAAAGTGCCACATGTGCAGGGAAGAAGATCGGATGGAAACCTTTCGCAATTCGTTGTGTGATCAGAAACGACCGACAGCTCAGGAAATGGTCAATGCAGGTTTTTACTATAAAAAATACGGTGATCGTGTTTGCTGCTTTTATTGTGGAGGCCGACTGTTTCAATGGAAAGCCTACGACAACCCTTGGTACGAGCATGCAAAATGGTTTCCTTTATGTGAGTACGTACTGAAAAAGCGAGGTGTGGAATACGTAAGAAATGTATGTAGCAAACACCTGGATTTAAAAAGACCCCAGATAAAAAACCCGACTCTGTCTACAGCAGCAAATCAAATACGTTCCATGCTCTTTGTAGAAGCAAAACAAAACCTAGACGAAATAATGATGTTTGACCCCCACGTAAAATTTGCAAAGAGTATAGGAGTCAAAGACACCAAAATTCGTCATGCTCTCATGCAACAATTGGAAAAACACAACCGTAATTTCGAAAACCGTCAAGAGCTCCTCAACGCTGTTCTGGACTTAAACCAAGAGGATAAGTGCATGAAATGCAAGAGCAATGAAAAGAACGCAGTTGGCATGCCTTGCGGGCATATGATTTACTGTTGGAGCTGTTTGCAAGACACGCCCTTTTGCTGGTTATGTTCACAAAAATTGACAGAAAAAAATCCGTGTGTACAAAGCCTGAAACCTTTTTTCTTTTTTGTGGTTATAAAAACGTACACAGTCTCCAAAGCACACAACATGGGAAGCTACACCAACCAAGCAGACGAACTTCACCGTCAAGCAAACGAAATCAAACACCCTATCGACTATCCGCCATATACAAGCTGCTACGAGACAATGATGGAACAACAACAACTTCTTTCACAAGCAAGGGAAATGGAAAGTGCGGCTAGAGATATCCGAACGCAAATGAAAGAAATCGCCGCATCCGGGCTGACATTTCGCGCGACCTTGCTGAGAAAAGCGATTATCAGTGTGAAGAACGGAAAAGTGATGTTTTGCATCGAGCAGCTTTCCAAAGTCGTTAACTTGTTAATGGGCAACCTACCGCACATTTTATTTCGACCTAAATCCGACACCAAAGAGTACGTCATCCTGTTGTTCTGGTCTACCAACATAAACGATTCCAAATGTGAAATTCAGAAAAAATTCGAAATTATCAAGCAAGAAATCGCTGTCGATCACTTTCAACTTCGCTGTGTTGTAGAAAACGTACCGTCTCCGAGACGTCAATTTCTATACTTGCTAATTAACTACGTGTGTTTGAAAGCGCAAAACGACGAAGTCTACCACCTACCGCCGGACAACAAGGAACAACTAAACAACTTTCTCCAACTCCTCAAGAATCCTGGACCGAAACGAAAACTTGCAAGCACGCCTTGATGTGTATTATTTTATTAATAAAATACAATACAATCAACTTTGTGATAATTCACGAATAGAACAATCGTTTTTAGTTAAGTTAAACGTAAAATCAGATACAATAATATTATTTTATTAATAAAATACAATCAACGTTGTGATAATTCGCAAATAAAACGAGAGATAGAACTATTGTTTCCAGTTAGGTTAGACGTAAAATCAGATACAATAGTATGCATAGGTACACCGCGACAACGAAATAAAATATAATACACACAATAGTGACCGCAAACGTTCGAAAATAAGGCTTGTAAGGTTTTGCGATTGTAAATCCAACCGGCTAGGGAATAAGCGTCCATGTAAAACTCGAGACCGACGAAAGCAGGTGCTAGTCCGTAGCTATCAAAATATTCTCCTCGACCGCGCTTGTCAAAATAAACAGCAATCCAATGTTCTCCGGGTTCGTTGCTCGGATCGGAATTGATGACGTAGGCAGAAGGAAAAACAGGTTTTTCCAGCTGATCGAAAGCACAGACTTTTTTAAAGATTTTTTCGTTTCGGAGCAAACGTTCGATTTGCAGCGTGTTCATGCTGTGTAGTCAAAAGCAACGTTTCTGTCTTGATCGATTTCCAGTAGGTTGTCGTTTTCGGCAAACACAATCACAGTAAGAGTGCATGCAGTAGCAGTAGCAAAATGAATTTCGATCCGTATGTTACCGTGCTTTATCAATTCGAAACCGACCTCGCTCGAATCCATCTGAGGCGTGAGATCAAAAGCGAACAAGGCACAACCATCCTTGTACTGTTCTCGCGAAATAGCGTTTTACCGTGTCGCGATAATATTGACCCGTTTGCATAAACAAACGAAGATAACTTCGAATAAAACGATCGTTGGTAAAATCCGGTTGCAGCGGTTTGGAAGGGATTTGAACTCCGTCCCGGTAAATCGTCATAAAATTGATGTTGTTGTGCTTGAAATGAAAAGGAGATTTAGTTATAACACCGTTGTATGCGTCGTTGTCCACCACACCGACTACCAATCGAGTAGGTAGCTGACCCAAGAACAGGTTTTCTTTGGTGATGCTTCGATTCCCTGTTGGCACGGTAAAACTCTTGACTTCCACACGTCGGAGCGGATATTTTGCAGTGGCGTGTTGCAAGGCTTTGACATGAGCAAGTTGTACGGCCGGGTTTGGCTTTACCTTGCGAACAAACAAAGTCACTTCTTTCAAAGACACTTTGTTTTGTGCTTGGTTTGCGTTTCTGTGCAAGCAAAAAAGATCCTTGGATCGAATCAGACGCAAGCGTACTTCCACTCCGTTCAACAAGTAACGATTTTGAAAGGTCAAGTCAATATGCAATTTTCCCATCATATCGATTTCTTTGCTTTCTGCAGCCAAAGCTTTGCACTGGGTGTAGCCCTTGTTTGCTGTAGCACAACTATCGAAATGTCCGCTAGAATTGCGATGCCATAACAAAGCGGAAAGCTGAGAATTTTTCGCTTCTTGTCCAAAACTAAGCAAGTTTTCAATGTAAGCTCGATAAGGATAATTGTTGTTGGACTGTGTGACGAGCGAACCGTTCAAGTAGACATCGACTTGCGACCACAGCATGTGTAAAAAATTACATTCGGGTGCAATTTCCGCAGTCTTTGCCAAATCATCTCCGTTTGACGTAGTCACGCTGGCACGCACATAAAGAAAGCTATTGGCCAGATCAATGTAGTTGGAATTTTTAGCACTAATCGTAAATTCAATAGGACCTGTGGAAGTCAGCACCGATACAGGATGATATTCGGTAAAACTACCGTCTTCCAAACTGGTCTGACTCGGGGGCACCAAAAACAAGTCCAGTTGAGAGGTGGCGGATTCTGCCGAACTAGGGTGTACTAACGTTGCCATGGTTCACGTAAAAATGTCGTGATGTTTCTTGCGTTTCTTCTTTTGTACTTTTCTCGGTGCTGCTTTTCGCTTTCGTTGGGCCGCTTGCAAGAGATTCATACCTGCTGCTTTGGCTTGGTCGATGGCAGCTTGTTTGACGTTTTTACCCTGTAGGTTGTCGGAAGCAAGGTTGACACCGCTTTGCAACACTTGTTTTCCCAGGGTTTTGGCACCTTTTTTAACCAAAGGAAGAACGCTTTTGGCAATGGAGCTAAACAGATTACCTAATCCATAACCTTGTTGCACTCGTGCCCCAGCAAAATAAGGTATGCCATGACCGACTTGAGACAAATAATAGTTTTCGTATGCTTTTGCGTCACAACAGTATTTGACCCGCATGTTTCTGCTACCATCGATAAATAACAAGTTTTTCTTTCGAACTCGATTTCTATAACGAATTTAGTTTTCTCTGTCGTAAATGCAAAGTCACAATCACTTTTCCCTTGCGAAAACGAATTCGTTTTGCTTGATCGTCGCGAAGCGAGATGTGAATATCGCTAAAATTTTTCTTCAAGACAGGATGGTATTGTATTTTATCATACCTTTTGGAGACATAAGCACCCGACTTCCCTGTTACTGGAAGGACAGCAAGCAAGGGTGCAAGCGTGTGACCCACTGTTCTGTGCTCGATAACGTTACAATAGACATAGATGGCATTCACGGTGTCTACGTTGGCAACGTTTTCTGAAGTATACTCTCCGATTTCTGTAAAATACTTCTTTTCAAAACCCAAGAGAGAAGCCAACTGATTGGAAAAAGTCACTGTCACATCCGGTTGCATGCTACCTTCGTGTTCCACTGTAGATGCTCCGTTTTTGTGCTGAATGGATACCGTGGTACGTTGCGTTTGAGGATTGTAGGTGAGATCAAAGAGAAAATTGATTGGTTTCGTCAAAACTCCTTCACTGACCAACGTTTTGTTTCTAGCTTGAAACATTCGTTTCATTTTGTGAAGTATCTGACGCACAACGTATTGGGGTTGTTGGTAGTAGCCTGCTGGTAGCACTGCAAAAAATTGCACAGCACCGCGTAGATAGAAAATGTAACATTTGTTGATATCGATGTTGTACCAGCTGTTGGGATACAAAATCTCGAACAGACCCAACTCCCATGATCCGGACAAGTTGATTTCTTTGGGCAAGTGCACCATGTAATCGGAAACTTTGTTTTCAGGAAAAATATCCATAGAAGAATTACTGGGGAGGGTGAGAAACATGTTTGCTGAGAAAGGGCGACGGAAGCAAATAACCGACAGAGCTACTGAGCAGACTAATCCAGAGTTTTTTGTTTTCGTTGCTTTGTGTTAAATTGTATAAACTCATCGAAACCACAATGTAAATCACCAGAACTTGTGCACTAAACAAAACAATATTGAAAGTATTTATAGGAGGCATACCATGTCTTTTTCAGAGACCCAAGAATTAAAAGAGGAAGGATACCCAAACCACTTGACTAAGAATTCAACACCTTTCTTGCGCTTGTGTTGTTGAAGAATACGTTCGATTCGAAACACGTCATCCTTTTTATAGATTTTCTGTAACTCTTCTTTGTAAAAAGTTCCTTCCAACCACTCGCCTCCTAAATCTTTGATTTTATAATAAGAAGGGTTGTCTCGGAACACTCGAGCAACTTGAAACAGTTCGACGGTCCATCTGGGTAAGTAGCTTTGCGAAAACGCATTCGCGACATGGACAGTCGGACTTGGTCGCCTACTTTCAGTTTCGGTTTTCGTAATTCAGGATCGGCATAGAGCGTGAGCCAAACCGACTCTTGGTTTTTGCATTGGCTGAATTCGGGGCACGTCCGATGGATCGGTGATGGGTGTTGTTGTAGGACTCGACCAGAGCAGGCAAGACTTCCACGCACCTTCAGCTGTTGGTGTAGGTAAAATAACGCCAGAGTCTTTCCTTTAGCGTGTGTATGAAACGTTCTGCTATGCTTGCTTTCGTGTCGAAATTTTGCGTATGAAAATGATCAATGTGACACTGCTTCAACCAGCTTTGAAAGGGACGGTTGAAAAACTCGCGCCCCATATCCGTTTCCGTTTTGGAAAACTTGCCAATTTCAGGCATCACACGCTCAAAAGCCTCGATCATGTCCGAACTAGATTTGCTTTTCAAGTAAGCGGTAAAGGCCTTTTTTAAAAACACGTCCTCGACCACCAAAATATACTTGTAATTGTCGTTGTAGGATTTGAGCAGAGAAAAATCAACGAGGTCGGCTTGCATTTGAAAGCGAGCACTGGGCACGATCGTTTTTCTTTGTTTGAATTTTTTTCTCACTGGTTTGTGAAGCGTGTAAGTGTCTTGCGATTGCAACCACTGCTTCGGAAAGCATCGAGCTCCCGAGAAAGAGCCACTTTTGTTCGGGTTGTAATAATCTAAACGCTCTCCCATAACATCGATTCGAACTCGCGAACGCCGTGTAAAGTAGGATCTCTTTTCTTTAATGCAGATTGAAACAAATCGTCAATATTCGAACCTGGTACCACGCGATTGTCTAGTATCATGCGACCTTTGTCATCCCAGTCCAAGTTCTTTTTGCTGGTCGCGTCTTTGAGGACTTTTTTGGCTCTGACACGTTTCTTGTATCGTTTTAAAACCGCATTTTCGGACAAAGGTTTTCTTGCAGACGTTTTCGGTTGAATCTTTTTCAAAAATACTTTTGATTTTTGCAACGCTTCGTTATAAAGGGTTATTTTTTCGCTGTCCGGACGGTTTGAAGTCAAGATTTCGTGCATTTTTTGATCGAGGTCGGAAAGCGCCTTTTTTTCAGGGACCAGTTTTGCATACACTTCCGGTTCCAACGCAATTAGTTTTCTCATTTTATAAGACTTCCTACCACACCGGTTATCACAGGAGCCAGAGCGGATAGCAAGAGCGGAAGAAATCCTCCGGTTTGAACGAGTTGTTTTTTGGTCTTTAACGCCACCTTACGATTAGCCAACTTTCTTAGTTTGGTCTTGTGCTGTCGTAGCTTTTGTTTGTAATGCCGCGATAAAGTAACGTTTCCGTGAAGAATATTATGAGCGCAGTCGCAAAGACCGCGTATTAACTCTGGCAATGCTTTGTCTAGAATACGCTTTCGCGGGGGTGTGGAAGCGTTTTGAAGCAACTGCAGCGTGGGTCCGTTTTTTCGCAAGCGATTCATTGGTATACGTAATGAATGTCGTCTGGAAAAATTTCTGTACGCAATCTATCTCTATCGTGCGTTTCACAGCGCAAGTCAATCAACAAATAACCTCTCTGAGGAGCCGCATTTTTATAAGCGTCCAACGCGCTTTTATAGGTTTTCGGATAGATTTGTCGCATAAAATGTGCAATTTGGTTGGTGTCCCTACAGTTTTTAAAAAGAACAATCATTTGAGAGTTTAAACTTATCTCGCGCAGACCCTTGTGAAACAAATTCTGCACGGTCATGAGCACGCTGAAACGATAATGATGCGAGTAGACGCTATAGATTTTAGCCAAGAATTCCGCATTGGCAAACATTAAGTCGTCGAGTATGACAAACGCGTTTTGATATTCTTTTAATTCTTCTACGTTTGGAACGCCTTGCTTAAAGTTGATTTTATTGGCGTACTGATCGAATAGCTTTTGCCAAACCTCATAGTGGTATATCACACGTTCTATTTCTGGACAAAAGTCTTTTAAATTGTCTACAAATCGTAGTACCCAAAAGGTTTTCCCGACGCCCGACGGTCCAGCTACAATAAAACTGCTCAAGTTTTCAAACCGTAACGACATCACAATAGCAAATGAGCTTCTTGCAAGTACAGAACATGTAATTATATTGTCACATATTATAATATTAAAAAAGGTGACATCATTTGATAAACTGTGTCATAAACGTTCTTATGTATATTGTTATAAATAAGGCTCAGTCGTACATGTAAATAAAAGATACAATAGTGAAACATATAACAAGTTTTTTAACAGATATCAATTTTTTAAAAAGGTAAAAACAAAAAATACAATTTAGATTATAAAAGTCGCATTCACCATTATTATAGCCTCGTGTGAAAAACACAATAAAAATTCATTCAGTTGCATTTACTAGTATAACGTCGAGCGAAAACAGCAATTATTAAGATTCAACTACATATATGTACATTACGAGCGTAAAAAGACTTACAATGAAAATGTTATGCAGACGCTAAAAATTACAAAAAAGATGATAAAATGTACAAATAATTTACCAAAAATTTCTAAAAGTTTTTTGTTCAACTATCGTATAAATTCAACTTCAAATACTATATAGTGAAACTTGTAACAAGTTTTAAATATTGTAGACAACTTTCGAAAAAACAGCCAAAAGCACAAATTGTATTCAGTTTAATCCCTCTGTAATAGCATTGAGCGAAAACAGAAAAGGACTTGGATATAGCAATGTCTGCAAGCGTAAATACAATAAAAACGAATAAGACAGTAAAAATTATGAAACAGAGAAAAAGATGATGAAATATACAAATAATTTACTAAAAATTTAAATTTCCAAAGGTTTTGTGTTCAACTATCGTGTAAATTAAACCTCAGATTTTATATAGTGAAACTTTCAACAAGTTTATAAAAGATTTTTATAAAATATCACTTTCTTAAAAAGTTTTCTAAGGCGAAAAACAAGCTGAATCGAATTTCAATAAAGCTGTAATCACCGTTCTTCAAGCACAAAAAACAATTGCATTCGGTTTGTAATAGCCTCAAGCGAAAACAGAAAAGGGTTTACAGAAATATATATATATTACTACGTTTGTGCATTAGACAAAAGGCGAGCGAAGGTTTACAATTAAAAACGTCAGCAAAAATTATAAAACAGAAAGATGTATGAATAATTTAAATATCTAAGGGTTTTGTGTGAATACCGTCATCCAAAACAATTCGTTTTGGGTAAAAACTATTAAGACCTTTTTTTACTTTGAGCATATGAAAAAATTCTGTTTTGGTGACTGCGAAAACCACGATTTGTGATATTCAGAGGTTGGTTGCTTCGTAATACGTTATGATATTTGTTAAATGTTAAAGGGTTTTGGTGAATACAGACCCCTTTACTTACTTGCTTGTTCTTATCCCCTAGACAGAAATATGTTTTAGACGTTAATGAAATCTGTTTGTTTCCAGAATACTCCACTTTCATTAAACCTAATGTTCTTTGTGAATATTTATTGTACTTTTGACACCATTCGTGTTTTTTCCAATCCTGACCAGCTGTTCTTTGTCTAATATAATTCTCTACGTGTTGTGGGCATGCCTCAGCAGGCAACCAGCGAAGTCTGTCTCAAAAATACTCTTCTTTGACATCTTCCGGGACGCAATCGTCTAGAGAGCGACGACTGATGGCAAAATACATGGAGTAGTGTCGCTTTCCAGAAGCTCAAAACAACGTTCAGGTTCAAAACATGTACTTTTTCAAAAAATAATAAAAAAATTTCAACATTTGTAGTTTGGAATTCAGATATACGTTTAATCCAATTTGTATCGGTAAATCGTGACGTATGTTTTGTTTTAAACTTTTCACTTCATACACATCGGAAATGATTTCATCTAGATGAACAAAATGAGGATCGTTGATACTTTTATTAATAGTGTCTTTTGAGTGGTACGTTATTGTTCGATGTTTTTCCTTATTTAATAGACTTGCTGAGTACAAAGAATTTCCCGTTAATTTGTTTGTCAATGCGATCACCGTTTTTGATTTGTCCAGATCGGCTTCTCTTCGAGAATTGACGATTTCGTTGGCCAGGGTTTCGAAACATTTTTGAGGGTAAAATTGAATAAATTTGTAAATTCTGGTAATTTTAAGTCCTAGATTCAAATAAAATTCCGCCATTTCCGTGTTGATTAAAATTTCTTTTCCAAAGTAGCTACTGATTAAATACTTTTTCGGTTTTTTTTATAAATCATGTTGTTCTGCAACTTTCTTCATGTAGACACCGATATCCTCTCTTGATATGTTTATGTTCTTGATAATTGGGGGGAAATCTCTACAAAAATGTTTCAAATCTTCCGGGGTGTGAATATCAACAATTAAAAAACCAAATAGTTCTTTATTTTTTATACCTTTTACAATTTTTTCAAACGATAGTTGATGTTTCGGTTGCACACATTTCAATGTTTTTAAAAAGGAAACAATTTCGGATTGCTTTTTCATTCTCAACCATTCACACTCTCTGATGGACACTACACGAAACCCTTCCGCTGTAAGGGCTCGTTTCTTCTCCTGGGTTGCTTCTCTAATTTGGCTAAAAGGTATGTTTTTGATTGGGTGTGTTTCCCGAAGGCTACCATCTGCATTGCGATTCACATTGCACGCGTCACAACCGTGCCAAAAACACCCCTCGAATTTATATACTGTATTGGTTTCTTCACAAAACCCATCAACTTTATAACTGTACTTTGAAACGAAACGCTCACCCATATTGTATCTGCTTTGAATAAAGTTTTTTTCTTTTTCTTGCTTGAGGCACAACCACTGATAGGCCATCAAACCATACCTAGAGCAGGAGTCCGGTCTGTAATTTTCTGATTCTTTGTATCTGCAGAAATATCCTGTAGGGTTGTTTTGAGCGATGGCGTGAAGGTAAAGTGAATTGGCGTCCAGACCTAGAATTTTTTCTGTTATTTCCGGGTTCGAAATTTCGTGGTTTCTTATTTGAGGTTCTCCTGCTGCTGCGTATCGACAAAAAACAATACTAAGCCCTCTGGTAAGTTGATTTCGTAACGTTTTATACAAATTCGCGTGTCGTTTCGGGAACAAACAAAAAAACTGTTTTTTTCAATTTTCTGCATCATTCAATTTTCGCAATTCCGCTAACTGAAAAAGAACGTTTAAAAATATCTAAATTTTGCTGTTTATAGGGGATTAACAGATTTCCAACAGCTTGAATAAAAGGCACACAATCCAAAAGGTTATAATATACTAACATTTCGCGCAAACTCTTCCAGCCTTTCTCCGACCATGTTTTTGAACTAGAGCATATTCTTCTGTGGAAATATTCGATTTTGTCAGAGACGAATAAAAAGCTTGGTGATCTGGTAAACCACTTTCTAATTTCTCTAACCCGTCTACAAACTCGTACGAAAAATGGAATTTTTCCAATTCGCTCCCGTATGCAATCAAAAACTTTCTGTATGAAAAACCAGGAGCAAGAAAATGTTTAATGTCAAGAAAACGCAATGTGGATGTTTTTATGCAGAGATAGGTGTTGGCCTTTTTAATTACAAAATCGATTTTGTTCAGCAGATGTTCAATCAATACAGGTTTTACCAAGTTTAGATCGTACGAAGAAGAATTAAAACCAAGGACTATCAACTCGCGGCAGTAGGAATCGAACTCTTTTATTAAATTTTCTTTTCTTACGTTTTCACTTCTTTCCAGAGCTTCAAAAGCAGGTTTAAATTTTTCCTTGACAAGACGGTAAGCAGACAGGGATATGGCTTCTAAATAATCTATTAAATTTTTAATTAATTCTTTTTCATTTCCAGACGTTATGAAACATTTTCCTTCTTCAAATCCAGGGACATTGGATGCAATTCCAACACTCATCGGAACGTGACGAGCTTCAAATGACAACTTGGGTCCGTTTTTAGGCAGCTGATCACGATACAAGTAAGCTTCAAAGTCGTAGCATGCATAAAAAGGGTAAAAACGATCTTGTTTGGGAATCTGTATTCCAATTTGTTCCAGCTTTTCAAATATTGTATAAGAATTATGGTAAACGCCTCTGGGAAAGCTTTCGTAAACCGTGATCAAACATGTTTTGGTATGACGGTAGTAATTATTTTTACGATACCACAACTTATCACAATGTATACACTGATAAACACAACAATACTTTTCAAAATCTAGAATTAAGCTCAAATGGTTTTTAAATACATTTACTTTCATTGTTTTGTTATATAATTCGCGGCTACGTTGAATTATTTTTGCTTAGTTATTTTCTAATTCATATGCAACAATGTTAATCTTATAAAAATTTTCAAGTTCAACAAAATCGAATAAACTTACACCGGAAAATTCACTTACGTCAAAATGGGTACAGTATTCATAAAACAATTGCTTTGCAGCTCGATTACAGCGACGACGGTCAGCACCGAGGAATACGGCCAGGCATCGGAAAAAACAAAGGTTGTCTTCTGCTGAGACGTTTGCCAGTCCGTGGTTGTTCATGATGAAATCTGGTAAAGGGATGGGAGCTCCTAATGGCGCGTCTTGCAAATGGTTGATATAAAAGGTAAGGTTTGAAATTTGAATTATTTTCCATTTCGTGTCGGGTCTTGTTATATTCTCTATAAAACTTTCTTCCGCAATAGAATTTAAAAAATCCAGCAATTCCTGTCTATTACTTACTGTATTAACAAAGCAGTTTCCAACATTAAATGATTATTATAGGAAGCGTGGAAGTAACGAAGTTTATCAATTTCAATATTTCTTAAAACATAAGCCAAACTATTATTGATTTTAAAGCGGTTTTTCTGTTCCTTCATGATCGCTTCTGAAATATTTTGAACCATTTCTTTCATATCTTTGTTGTAATAAAAATTAAAAATATTTTGCACTTTGTTTTTCCTGCTGAAAGTGCGAATGCTGGACCAGTATTTCTTTATAAATTCTTTTATATCATCGTCTGTTTCATCCATTTGCTCGTCCTCAACAATACTCGTATCATGTTTCGATTTTTTGGCTGCAGGGTATGTTGCTGCTTCAATATTACTACGACGTTTTATTTTTAAAGATTTCTTTTTACTTGATGCTTCCGAACTACAACTCGCTGTCTTGGAGTCTTCTTCCAAACTGGACACTGGTTTGTTTGCGGATACTATTTCTTTACTCGACAGGTTAGTACAATTATGTTTTTTTAATTTTTTAACAGATTCAAAATTTTTAGAACATTGTCTGCAGAGACAGCAAAATTTTATATGCTTCTTCAGGTTGTCTTTTCTTGCAAATTTTTTTTCACATTTTGAACAACTCACCTCATACGTTCTACAATGAATAGATAATTGGTGTCGTCGAAAACAATCTTTCCGTTTGAATGATTTTTTGCATAATGTACAATCAAAATTTTCGTTTTTATGCATTGATGCAATATGTCTCATCAAGCTACTTTTAAGGGTAAACACTTTCAAGCATATATCACATGTGAACGACATCGTGAATGATCAAAAGCTCCCGCAACCGCGCTTATATACCCTCTTCCTATGACGTCATTTCTAGCAAATGAAAGATAACTGTTTAAGCAAAACCTCTATTTAACATCAATGATTTGACCAGAGGGTAGATCTTGTCAAGTTTCCTAGGTAATCAATTAAAATTTTTTGGCTGACTAGCTCTCTAATACTATTTCACAAACGATCTAATGTGTCTATAACGATGATTTTGCACTCGGTTCGAACTTGTTATAATAATTAAAATAATTTGTTAGAAAGCTACTTGTTGTTTTTAGCGATGTGTCTTTCCAGATTGTTGTTTATACTTGTGAACTTGATTAGAAAGTTGTTTTAAAATAACAGATTATAGTTTTACAAGGTTTTGAACTCGTTTGACTTCCATAAGTAACACTTTTGTTAGAAAGTTAACTGTTGTTTGTGACGTGAGCCTTGTTTATACTTGTGAACTTGATAAAAATCATTAGAAAGTGTTTTAAAACAACGGATTATAGTTTTATAAGGCTTTGAACTCAATTGACTTTCAAACTAATTTTTACAAGACTTTGTTTGTCTTTGCTGCAAACTTAATTGTTTTTAAAAATTATAGCAAGCAAAATTAAACATTTCATTTAGTTTCTAAAATTTTTATTAAAAAGCTGCTATAATTTTTAAGTGGATTTTAAAAATTACCTCTCTTCCTAAATTAATTGTTTTTACTAACACATTTTTTAAGGTTACTCTTTGTTTTTAAACTTTTTACAAGACTCTAAATTAGTTACAAATTTGTTAGAAAATTTATCATTGTTTAACAATGTGTCTTTAAACATAATTACGTCTTTTTTAAGATTTTGAAAAAAAGCTTAGAAAGTTGTTTTTTACTGTAGTTATAATATAAAGTTAAATAACCCCTTGCCAGGTTTAGTATAAGGTTAATGGTCATACTAGTGCGTTCTCTATTTCTTTGACTGCTTTTCAACTTTATTATCTAACATACTTCCTTCGAAAATTAATTAGTTAGATTTTAGGTTTCATTGAACAATATTTGATTCATTGCATTCAGGGATGGAACCTGTTTCTAGATGAAATTAGGTAATCAAGTTTGATTACCTAATTTCATCCAGATCTTTAACCACCGCTATCTGATGCTAAGGAGTTATTCAATTAATAACTTTGATCTTTATCGAGTATATTGATTATAGTCTTCCACTTTTCACCTCTTTGGAATGAACCTTCTTGTATTTCACCTGCTTGGATTTAGCCTCCGACTTGGACTTTGCTTCCAACTTGAATTTAGCCTCCACTGACTCGGACTTATCCTTCGCCAACTTGGACTTAGCCTCCACCGACTTGGACTTAACCTTTACCAACTTGAACTTAGCCTTCACCGACTTAGCCTCCGCCGACTTGGACTTTGCCTTTGCCAACTTGGACTTAGCCTTTACCAACTTAAACTTAGCTTTTACTAACTTGGACTTAGCCTTCGGCGACTTGGACTTAGCCTTTATCAACTTGGACTTAATCTTTACCAACTTGGACTTAACCTTTACCAACTTGGACTTGGTCTTTACCAACTTGGACTTGGCCTTTACCAACTTGGACTTGGCCTTTACCAACTTGGACTTGGCCTTTACCAACTTGGACTTGGCCTTTACCGACTTGGACTTAGCCTTCGCCGAATTGGACTAAGCCTTCGCCGACTTGGACTTAGCCTTTGTCGACTTAGCCTCCGCCGACTTAGCCTCCGTCGAGGATTCAGCCGCAGCTGAGGATTTAGCCGCCGCCGAGGATTTAGCCACCGCTGGTTTAGCCACCGCAATTGACGCCAAATGGATCATTTCTAACTACTGCCGTTAGCGTATAATTCGATTCAGAGTTGCCAATTTCAAATACACTAAAAAAATGTATTTCTTTTGTCTAGTTGTATTTCGCTTAGTTATGTTTGAAAACAATATCTGCTCAACAGTAAAAAAGAAATAGAAAACTAAAAGTCTGGATAAGTTACTCTGATACTTTTTGCCGATGATCTCTCGTTCAGTTTGCTTTGTAAAAAGTCGACTGATGCTTTTGAGTATACATCAATCATACCTGTATGCAGCATATTCTGTCAAGCCATCCCAATCTTCCATATCTACTAGTAGTTGAAAGGGCTCAGATTGTGTTATTTCGTGCAAAATATCCAACCCTAAAATAAAATCACTGCTCTTGTTAAAATTTTTTTGCTAAAATATTGGAACAAAAATGTTTTATTGGGGGCAATTGTATTTCTGTAAACATCAATAAAAGTGGCATAAAAATATTTATAATGTTCTTAGTCATCGCAAACTAAAAGTTTAAATTTTTTAAATTTTCGTTTTTGCTTATTTAAATAATTGTTAATACGACCGGGGGTACGAACCGGGGGGGGGCAAGAGGCAATTGCCCGCCAAATCTCAAAGTTAGGGAGAAAACAGAATTGTTGTAGAAGCGACAAGAAGCATTTGGGTAAAATAAATTTACTTGTGCCTCGAAAACGAACTAACCCTGGGGGACAAGGTTTTCAAATGTAGGAAACGATTAAGATTTAAA
The DNA here is from genome assembly GCA_963680785.1 of Diplosoma virens. NCBI lineage: Eukaryota > Metazoa > Chordata > Ascidiacea > Aplousobranchia > Didemnidae > Diplosoma > Diplosoma virens. Next base: position 1,472,820 of record OY796891.1, read on the forward strand.
TGGAAGACTTTTTTTGGGGGGATAAAAATCAAGAAATCAGAGACAAATTCAATCCGAAGACTTTTTTTGTCTTCGCCCTAAATTTAGGACAAAATTTCTTCTCATATTCATGAAGTGCAAGAAGATTATGATCGGGCAAGCGTCCATAAAATTTGGGAAAAACTGTTTACTCCCCAACATTTTTTCTGCTGGTACTATTAAGTAATAGGCTAATATCTTTTTAAAATCGAAAAAAATTTGGACTTATAAGAATACTCAAAAGTTTGCTAGTGCAAATCATTGAAAGTTAAATAATCCAACCGGGGACTTGTTGAACTACCGGGACTGTCAACAAAAAAATCATGTTGAAGAACAGAACAGAACAAAGATTTATTTGTTCAGATATTTGACATCCACATTGGAAATTAAGGAAAACTCTATACAAATCATAAATAGTCAAACGAGACAAAAATAAATTACAGTAGGAACCAAGCAGATACTAAACATTACAATGCAAATAAGATTCTGCCATTAGTAGATAGACCCAAACGAATTGAGGAAAATATATAGTAAAAAGTAAAACCCAGCCTCTAAGGTTGTTCAAATCAAAGCAGCCTTGGTGCCGGTCCCAAGCCCGGATAAATGGGGAGGGTTGCGACAGGAAGGGCATCCGGCGTAAAACACAGCTAAATATTTTTCAATGCGCGTTGTAAAATCTAACTTCATACCGGATCGGTCGAGGCACGGGAAAATAACGACCGTTACCAGTGACTGGGGACCAAGGGTTACTGGTGGACATGCTACTTGGATGCAGAGAAGAGGTGGAAAGCAGTGGAGAAGAAGGAAGGAGAGAAATGAAGAGAGGAAGAAAGCTAAGAAGATCAAACTGAGGGTTGCTACATTAAATGTTAGAACCATGACTGGTAAAGGAAGAGAAGTGGCGGATCTTATGGAACGAAGAGGGGTGGACATACTGTGTGTGCAGGAAACTCGCTGGAAGGGGGAGAGAGCAAGATGCATAAGTGGTGGATATAAAATGTGGTACTGTGGAAGTGGAAACAAAAAGAATGGTGTAGGAATCATATTGAAAAAGGAGCATGTGGACAGGGTAGTGGAATTATGGAGGGTAACAGACAGGATAATACTCGTATGCTTGAAGATGGAGCTTGATGGTGTTATGTTGAATGTCATCAGTGCATATGCGCCACAGGTGGGGTGCATACGTGAAGAAAAGGAAACATTCTGGCTGGACCTAGATGAGACAGTGAAAAAGATACCAAGGAATGAAAGAATTGTGGTGGGAGCAGACCTGAATAAGCACGTAGCAGAAGGGAATAATGATGATGAAGAATGCATGGGCAGACACGGATTAGGGAAAAGAAATAATGAAGGACAAGCAGTGGTGGATTTTGCTAAGAGAAGGGAACTAGCGATCACCAACACATATTTTGTAAAGAAACTGGCACATAGAGTCACCTACAGCAGTGGCGGACGCAGTTCGCAGGTGGATTATATCATGGTGAGAAGACAAAGAATCAAGGAGGTGGTGGATACAAAAGTTGTTGTCGGTGAAAGTGTAGCAAAACAGCACAGAATAGTGGTCAGTGCGATAATCATCTGGACAAAGTGGAGGAAAGTACCAAAATTAGTGAAGAAAATAAAATGGTGGAAATTAAAGGACTCGAAAGTGAACAATAAATTCAAAATGGATGTGATTGAAAGCGGAATACTTAGTGGACGGGAAGACTGGCAAAGAATAGCTGAAATGATACGGAGCATTGCCATAAAGGAACTGGGTGAAACATCAGGAAAAGTTAGCACGGCAGGTAGACGGGAAACATGGTGTTGGAACCAGGAAGTACAAGAGAAGCTGAAGGATAAGAAAAAAGCTAAAAAGGCATGGGATACCATCAGAGATGATGCAAGCAAGTTGGCTTATAAAACTGCAAGAAAGTAAGCTAAGAGAGAAGTGGAAAAGGCAAGAAACAAGGCATATGAGGAACTGTACGAAAAACTGGAAACAAAGGAGGGGGAAAATGAGGTGTTCAAAATAGCAAAGCAGAGAAACAGACAAAGCAAGGATGTTTAACAAGTAAGAGTAATAAAGAGTGAAACTGGGGAGATTCTGATGAAAGAAGAGAAAGTGAAACAGAGGTGGAAGGAGTATTTTGACAACTTACTTAACCATGAAAACCCTAGAGAAAGAAGAGAAACGAGAACAGAAGGGAGAGAAAGGGACGTGGAAGATATCTCTGGAGAAGAAGTCAGGACTGAGTTGAGGAAGAGGAAGAAGGGAAAGGCTTAAGGACCTGATGACATACCAGTGGAAGCATGGATTGCTCTAGGCAATAAAGGTGTGGAGTTTTTAGTGAAGTTTTTCAACAGACTCTTGCGAGGAGAGGAAATGCCAGATGAATGGAGGAGGAGCGTGCTTGTACCATTGTACAAAGGTAAAGGAGACATCAAAGAATGTGGAAACTACCGGGGGATCAAGTTGATGAACCACACTATGAAATTGTGGGAGAGGATAATAGAAGCAAGGATAAGGAAGGAGGTGACAATTGCTGAGCAACAATTTTGGTTCATGCCAGGAAGGAGTACCACCGATGCAATCTTTTGTTTAAGGATGCTGTTGGAAAAGTGGACTGAAGGGCAGAATGCAGTGCACTGTGCCTTTATTGACTTGGAGAAAGCCCAGAGAGGAACTGTGGGAATGCTTGCGGTTAGCTGAAACATCAGAGTGCTACATAAAAATTATCCAGGATATGTACGACGGAGCAACAACAACTGTGAGAAGTGCAGCAAGGTTGACTGAAGAATTCAAGGTAGGTGTTGGACTCCACCAAGGTTCAGCACTCAGCCCATTTCTTTTTGCCATCATTATAGACAGGCTGACGGAGGACATCAGGAAGGACGCACCATGGAATATGCTGTTTGCAAATGACATAGTTCTGTGTAGACAAAATCATAGGGAGCTAGAGGAGGATCTGGAGATTTGGAGAAATGCACTGGAGAGAAGAGGCCTGAAAGTGAGCCGGAGCAAGACAGAATATTTGAGGGTTGGGAGTGTGGATGATGGAGAAGAGTTGAAATTGCAAGGAGAAAAGGTAAAGAAAGGCAAAAACGTCAAATACCTGGGGTCAACAGTTAGTAATGATGGAAGATGTGAAGAAGGAGTAAGGAGGAGGATCCAAGCAGGATAGATGAATTGGAGGAAGGTATCTGGAGTTCTGTGCGACAGGAAGTTATCAGCAAAGGTTAAGGGTAAAATGTACAAGAGTGTTGTTAGACCAACCATGCTTTATGGAATGGAAACGGTGGCAGTGACTGAAAGACAAATGGGAAAAATGGAAGTTGCAGAGTTGAAAATGGTGAGATGGGCACTGGGAGTGACAAGAAAGGACAAGATAAGAAACGAATACGTGAGAGGGACTGCGAAAATTGCAAAGCTGGGAGACAAGCTTCGGAATGCGAGGCTACGTTGGTATGGACATGTAAAAAGGAGAGAAGAAGACTACGTGGGGAAAAGGATGATGGAGATGGCGGTTCCAGGCAGAAGGAAAAGAGGAAGGCCAAAGAGAAGGTGGATGGATTTGGTGATAGAAGACATGGAAAGGGTTGGAGCTAGGGAAGGAGACGAAGTAGACCGAGTGAAATGGAGATTACTGTCGCGCTGTGGCGACCCCGAGTAGGGAGAAGCCAAAAGAAGAGGAAGAATATCGTAAAAAGTAAGTTGCGCCTAGCGTTAGAAAAACATTTTGAAATATTGATTGTATTGATAAAATATTTGAAAGACAAAAGGTTGTTTGAAATAAATTACCTAAAAAATTTAATCAGCAATATTTAATATTTATTTTTTGCTTATTTTGATGCATTACTAGATGTATTCCAAATACGGTTCAAGTAATAACGATTAGAAAACAAAAAAAACAGCTTCATGTCCACAAACTATTGTGCTTGAAATAATTTTCATAACGGTTAACTAAAAAATAAAGAAAAGATCATTATTCAACTTTTTTTACTATTTTTTTATTGTAAAAAAGATTAGGCTATTGCACCCATTTTCTTACTGTATTTTTCAAAGCAATTTACTGTTTTATTTGCAAAATACAACTTTAACTACTTGCTGTTTGTTAACTTAGTATTGACTTTTATGTAAATAACCACTAATTTTATGTAATTCTAAATCTATTTGTTGTATAGAATTGAAAAAAAACAAACTTTAATTCTATGTTTGTTTTTTGAGATAGTTTTAAAACGCGTGTTCAATCCTTGAAATTTTTTTATCTGACTTTTATCAAGAGGAATCGTCAAAATGAACAAAGAGCGGCCCGCTGGTGCTTATATAGAAAATGAAAGTAAGAGTGCGTCTGATTGGTCCAGAAAGGCAACTAATCAGAATCAAAAGAAAAATAGCGTCAATGAATAAGTTTTAGGCTGTAAAGAAATTCTTTGTGCTGATATAAATTAGATTGAAACGATTTGATAAAAGTAGCTTTAAAAGGGGAAAGGTGGAAAGAAGTACGTCCTCGGGCAAGGATTGAAAAGTTGGCGTCATTGTATTCGCTGGCATAGGAAGGGTTTTGCAAAAAATGCTTTCCAATAACAGAGTCATAGGCGATAATTTGAGAAGTGCTGTTTGTATTACAGGCACAGGAAAGATTAGAGTGGTCTTGGGAAAAATGATGTTTTCTGATCGGCCTGGAAACGTGTTGCGTAATGCGTTCTTGCAACCTTTGAGATGATCTTTCTACGTAACAACTGTCGCAGTGGCACACAAATTGATATATGATATAGTTATGGTTGATGGGCAGGTAATACATCTTTTTTGGTTTTGAATAGAAAAGGCCAAGTTGTAATAACAAGATGTGTTTCAATAGTATTATAATAAATATTATTGGAAACATTGTTTAGTAATAATTGTTTTTACGTTTGTGTATAAAAACAGACGCATTAATCCAGTCGTCTTTAAAAGCGCATGTTCTGATGTTATGCGGCGCAGTTATTATTAACCAATGCCTTTTGTATGCTTTGTGTTTGTTTGCTTTCTAATCTGAAATCATTTTTTAGTTCTAGTGAGATAAAACCAAATAGCAAAATTGTAAAGCCATTGTTAGCTGTTGATTATCGCAATTTATTTCGGTAGCGTGTTTGAATGATTAGAACCTTAAGATGGGAATTAACTTGGTCTCGGTTCAAAGCCTTGAGTCAATTTATAGTGTCCTTGAGAAAAACACTTTACGGGTTTTTTCCGCTTGGTCGTTTTTGAAAGCAGTTCTAAATTAAAGTCATATCTCTATTAAATTTTTAGCGGACAGTGATATCTTGGCAACTCCGGAAGCAGGTTCGGGGCTATAGCTCACCCTATGTATTAGCGCCTCTGCCGCTTTCCTGCGAGTTAGAAGAATAAATATAGAGATAAAATAGGTGAATATTACTAGAAACGTCAAACGTCACTCCTCAACTAAAAAAGTCACTCCTAAGCAATTTTTTAAGGTACAGTTGGTTGCTGAAAGCTAGGAAAAGATCAAACGTGCCGCTACTACATTCCTTAGTAAAGGTACTAAGTACAGTAGATGCAAAAAGTAGCTCAGATGGCAGTTGCTTTTAGCCTGGGTCGTGATGAAAGTCTGCTCTTGTTACTACACATAACGGACCAAAACCAAAACTGCTGAAATGGAAGGATATCTGCTTATCGCGATGTTCAGCGCTGGTCTGCTAATCGGAAAACATTTTTCTCAGGACGGGGCAATGCCTAGGAAAAGCAACAATGTGCCTCGAAAAGGAAACTTTTCAAGGTACATTGTCAAAAACTTTTGAAAACCATCTCTCTATTCTCCAGCTGAACACTGCAATCAAAATAAACGTTTTTCATTATCTTGCTTTACAATTAAAGTCACTTGTGATCTTTCTACAGGAAACACACTGCACAAATACAGAGAAGCTAGTACTTTTGAGCTTCTTAGCGCTTCCGTCGCTTTCCTGCGAGTCAGGGGGATAAATATAGAGATAAAATGAAAAATGAATGAAATGAATCTAATTTTCGCTAGCTTAGGTCCTTATAGTCGCTTACCGGATAGACGTGTTCTTGAAAAGTATATCAGCTTACACATTGATTTTCGCTTATTACGCCACCAAGGTTTGCTTTGTCAGTGCCAAGAATGCCTATTAAGCAATGCAACTGTTAGTAAGGTTATGTCCCGAATAAACCAGCTTATGCAGAAGAAACAGTTGCATCCATCGCATTAAATTGTGTTGTTTGTTATGTACTAGTGTTATGGTATAACAAATACTGGTAGATTTGAGCCAATAAGTTATTCCGGAACCAATTGGTACGCAGTGTGGTAAAAAATAAATGGGTGGTACGCAATCGAAAAAAGTTTGAGAAACACTGGCCTAAACTAATACCTTTGCAAATCACTTGATAATTGACATAAAACCGGTTCAAGATATAGGAACCAGTAACAACAGCGTATCTCGTATAGCAGGGTTTCCCAAACTGCTTGCCGTGAAAGAGATTGAAATGTGAGAAAAATTTTCATGCTTTGACAGAAAGCAGAATATAAACTTTAATTCAGGATGCTTCAATAAAAAAGTAATAGGAAAGAGGTTTTGTTATTTTTATACATTTGTTTGTACATGTCAACAAATAACTTATCCAAAATGAAGTCTTTTTTCCATTACATTTATGCTCAAACAGCTTGTATTAATGGCTTTAATTTTTATTGGTAGTAAATAGTAATGTTATTTTGCATTATTATTATTCAATATTAATGTTCTCAAACTTTAACTGACATTAGTAAATGATGATGCAGTGAGCAAATAGATTACCCATTACAATATTTTCTTTTTAGATATTTGCTATTTGTTTTTAATAGATTTTAATGAATAATAGCTTTCTTTATTCTGTAGAATTCTCTTGAGGATAGGATGCGTTGCTGGTAGCGTTTCATAAACTTAATTTCAATAGTACTTGATCGGCAGCGTGGCTGAATGGTTAAGAACGCCATTTGAATTGCGCAGGCAATCGCGTGGTTTGTTTCGAAATCTACTCGCATGATTCTGCTTTGTTTTTGGAAAAGCACTTGCGGTATTTTCTCTGGTTGTTGGTTTTGGCAAGCAGTTTTAAATTTCAGTTATATCCAAATAAAAGCTAAAAAAACAAATAAAAAAAATTTCAACCGGATTGTAATATCTTGGCATTGTCGAAGCAGGCCTGTGTAATAGCTTTACGGTTGCCCTAAATATAACACTTCTCACATTTTTCTGTGAGTCAATAGGATAAATATAGCGATGAAAAAAAATATAAAGGTCTGGTGTTATTAGCGATGCTAATTCGCATTATTGATATTAGTTTTAAGGTTAAACTATTGTCACACTTCATTCTTACTCCTGATTTTAACTTTATAAACTCATCAGTTGATTTTAAGTTTTTTGTTGTAAATTTTAAGATTTTGATCATAGCTTCATGTTTTCCATTGTTACGTAGTTATTGCGTAATTGTTACATCATCCCCTACACATTCATTTTGTCCGCAAGTTCTTTTTACAAGTGTATTTTACGAAGTCGTTTACTGTTTTATTCAAAGACCACTGATTGATTGAAGTTTCAAGCCATTGCGGCAAACAGTGCGGCAGTGATGGCGTAATTTTTAGTATTACCTACTAGTGAAGTGTTTCCGAAACTTTTTTCGAATAGCGCCCCCTGGACAACATAGTGATTATAAACGCCCCTTCGACAACCTGTAAAAACAAATATATTTTATTTTCATCACAACTTAATGTCTAACTCTGAAAGCTGCTAAAAAGAGCTTTCTAATGACATTAACATTTTTGAAATCGAACAAAAAATAAAGCCAGGAGGGTCACTTTTGCTCGATCAGGGGCGTTCAAGCAGCGATTTCGTGTCTAACTTTCAACCTTCATATGTCAAAAACTAATTAATTTAGAAACTTGAAATTTGGTGTGAGACATTTTCTCGTCCAAACCTACAAACATGCCAAATTTCAGAAAAATCGGGGATGGTCGATAAAAAAATGTTAAAAAGGGTGTGAATTGACATGGAATGTACCAATCATCAAAGATAAACTTTTAAACGCACAAACCCATCATCCATTTTCTGGAATCAATTTGAAAACACCCTATCAATAGTTTTTCGGTTTTGAATTGTTCCAAAGTGATTGTAAAAACGTTGCATTCCCAGCATTTAACAAAAATTCATCCAAATAATTTACAACTTTACTGAGATCATCTCAACATGGACCCAAGAAATGCCCAGTTTATCTCCATCTTCTATGGCTGGGAAATGTTTTAACCAAATTTGAAAAGCAAATTACTAACCATTCAGCGTTGCTACTTTGCTGTTGAAACACGTGTTGTTTTTACAACCAGGCCTCTTCTTCCCACAACCAAGAAGGATATATTACTTGCCCATCACCACAATAATGTTATTTATCAATTTGTGTGCCACTGCAATAGTCGGTACGTAGGACGTACATCCCAAAGGTTGCAAAAACGCACGCATTAAGCAGCACGTTCCCAGATCGATCAAAAACCATCATTCTTCCCAAGATCGCTCTAATCTTTTCCGTGTCTGCAAGATAAACAGCACTTCTCAAATCATGGCCTGTGACTCTGCTATTGGACAGCATATTTTGGAAAATCCTCCCTGTGCCAGCCAATACAGTGACACCAAATTCTCTATTCTTGCCCGAAGAAGTACTTCTTTCCACCTCTCTGCTCTTGAAGCTACGTTTATCAAATCTTTTCAACCCAATCTCTGTTGACACAAGGAATTTCTTTACAGTTTAAAACTCATTTATTAACGTTCTTTTACTTTCATTTCTGATTGGTTGCCTCTCTTGACCATTCAGATGCACTTTTGTTTTCTTTTCTTTTCTTTTTTATTCCTGATTGGCTGCCTTTTTTAATCAATCATACTCATTCTCCTTGCCTATATAAGCACGATTGGATTGCTCTCAGTTCATTCTGACGATTCCTTCCGAGGAGTGTCAGATGAAAAGTATTCGAGGAATGAACACGCTTTTTAAAAGCTATCTTAAAGTTTTGTACCGCTATTCGACCCTCACTGATTTTACTTGCTCTAAAAACACAATGACGAAATTAAGTTTTTAGTTAATTTACCGATGATTTGAAATACATAGAGAAGCATGCCTCAGACAAAACAAAGCTTTGAGTTTCAATAATCTTCAACCACAGAACAAAAAGCACCGCATTTGGCCAATGTTTCTAGACGGAAACATATCTGTATCTCAAAAGCTACAGAAGACATAAATTTGAAATTTGTTACATATCTTAATTAAACACCAAAGAAATAATATTTTTAATTGCCAGTAAACAGATAGAGTGATTTCTGATAATAACTGCTAAAAATTTTAATATTTGAAGTCTATTTTGAGACAAAACTCAGCAGCAAATTTTTTTGTTATTGGTAACAAATTTAACAACATTAATAATTAATCATGTTTAATCAACAGAAATGGCTCAAAAAACTGAGCATCAAACTGGCGTTCTTCTGCTTACAAGACAGAGTGTAAAACAAAGAGCTTTTGTCAACTGTCAACAGGAAAACTGAACATTACGTTATCAATCAACTTGATCGCCCATGTCAAATTTGCTCGTTTTTTCATTTCATTCTCGAAAGAAATCTAAGATGCATTCAAACCAGCTTATACTTTTTCATATTTATGTTTGTATTATACCAATAAAATCATTACGGGCAGACCTATAGCTTGTAATTTTTTAAATAATTTCAAAAGAAAAAAAAAATATTTTTTGATTTTTAAAAAATTTAGGTCACTGCAAAGTACAGTTAGTAAAAAGATTAATTTGGTAAGGTCTAAAAGATGAATTCATAAATACAACAAAAACATATCTTTTGTTAAGCCCAATAAAAAACAGCAACAACCCTATTTCCTTCTTTTTTGATCTCTGTAGAAGGCACTATCTTGCTGCTGAGTCAATGCTTTGCTTAACTGTAATAATGCCCGTATAATGTATTATTCAGATCAAGAAGAACAATGCTATATCTCGCTACTGCAACGCCTCATTAGATGGAAATGTAATCCTTTTTTTAACTATCGCCAGCTTAGTCAAATGGCCAAAAGCGCCATGATTCTGATTGTCATGGTCTCCGTTCAAAACCTACTCGCGCCATTCTGTTGTGTTCTTGGGAAAGATACTTTTCGGGAGTTTTCCGTGCTTGGTTGTCTTAGAAAACAATTCTAAATTACAATTATATCTTTATAAAGGTTTTGCTTTTGATCAAATTTTGTTGGTGGCCATATACGGACCAAAAAATAAGTTGACGTCACACCGTCTCACTGCCTCATAAAATATAATAAAGTAATATAATAAATTGATTGGACACTAGAACTACTGCCAGTTTTGCACTACCTAAAAGCACCAATAGGCGTCAAAATGAAATATACATTAAAACAAAAAAGCAATAAACCATAAAAATGTCACAATAATCAAATATTAATAGAATAATTTTTTTGGATTTATTCTTCAAAGAACCACAATACGCAGAATTCTATCTGACTATGTAGAACCCACTGTTTTCTTTGCTAAAATATGGTAGACGCACTGAAATGAGAACTGACGGTGCCTTTTTACACAACTAGAATATAGCATTAAAACGAAAAATTGACGTAAATATTCCACTTGGGCATAAAAATAAATGCAATCAGATTTTAAATAGACCTAAGGAAAACGCTTGGGTCATATGGCTCCTTCTTGCTTTTCTGGTTATAATATCTCGTATTATAATGTTGTTTTATATTTATGTTAAAGCATTTATGAAAGTCTTAAAAATCGATACGCTTTATTATTTCTAAAGGGATAAACGAATACAATGAAAAGTAAAAATTTTGTATCAAAAACAGGTCAATAAACGCCAGTAGTTAATCAGTTTCTGATACAATACTTTTTCACTTTGCAACTCAATGTTCATTAGTTTTCTATCCCTATTATACGACATCTTTTGCAGTTATTTATTTTTAAGCTACCTGCAGTTCCATTAAAGCCTTCTGCCGTCAGCATATAATTCGATTCAAGGTTGCCAATTCCAAATACACTTAAAAAAAGCATTTCTTTTGTCTAGTCGTTTCTCGTTAATTAAGTTTAAAAACAGTTTCTGTACAACCGCTATGATGAAATAGAAAACTAAAAGTCGGGATAAATGACCGTTGATACTTTTTGCCGACAATCTTTTGTTTAGATTGCTTTCTAAAAAAATCAATTGTTGCCTTTGAGTCCTGATTTTTTAAGTAATTTTTTTATCTCCTTATTTATCCTCGATGCTATGTTTGTGACGTAACTGGTAATCGAACCGACATCGCTTGCAGACTCGACTAAGAAAATCGCTTAACGCTTTTCTCCACATAATTGGTGTCCTCTGTGTGTTGCTTTATTTCTTGCTAAGTATAGCTCGCTCCAGTGCGGCTTGTTTGCTCATTTTGTTTGTTTCGCTATGTGTTGTAGTTTGCTTTTTAGACTTGCTCAGATTTTCAGTTGATTAAACCTTTTATTTGAGGAAATGTTATACTCATTATAACAGTTTGTTTTAAGAATGTTGATGGAAAAGTACAGGAGAGTTCAAAGAGAGCTTCATTTAATAGTATTCATGGACCTAGAAAAAGATTACGACAGTGTTCCAAGAGAAGAGTTGTGGTATTGTATGAGAAATCAGGAATAGTGGAAAAGTATGTGCGACTTGTACAGGATATGTACAAGGAAAGCAAAACAGTGGTCAGGTGTGCAGTAGAAACTACAGAAAGTTTCAAGGTCAAGGTTGGACCGCACCAGGGATCAGCGTTAAGTCCGTTCCTGTTTGCACTGATAATGGTCAGGCTAACAGATGAAATAAGAAGAGAACCACCGTGGACCATGCTGTTTGCTGATGATATTGTGATTTGCGAAAAGATCTGGGAAAAAGTGGAGCAGAGAATAGAATGCTGGAGGTATGCGTTCGTCGTCGTTTGCAAATCCCAAGATAAAAAAAGTATGCGTTGGAAAAAAGAGAAATGAAAGTAAGTAGGTCAAAGACCCAATATCTGTGCGTAAGTGGAGGAAATGACAAAGAAACAGTAAAGATGGATGATACAAAAGTACCAAGAGTAAAGGATTTAAGTATTTGGGTTCAACGGTGCCAGAAAGTAGTAGTTGTGAGAGGGAGATAAAGAAGAGAGTGCAGGCAGGATGGAGTGGATGGAGAAAAGTATCAGGAGTAATCTGTGACAGGAGTTTACCAGCTAGAGTAAAAGGAAAAGTGTACAGTTTAGTGGTGAGACCAGCGATGGTGTATGGGCTTGAGACGGTGGCGGTGACAAAGAAATAAGTACAAAGAAATAAAAGTTGCAGAGATGAAAATATTGAGGTTTGCTATGGGAATGACGAGAAAAGATAAGATTAGAAACGAGTACATCAGGGGTACAGTTAAGGTAGAACGGTTGAGAATGAAGATGAGGAAGGGCAGGATGAATTGGTATGGACATGTCATGAGGAGAGACCAGGAGGAGGTAGGAAGAAGGGTGATGGAAATGGAGTTACGGGAAAGAGGAAAAAAAAGGGAGGCCAAAGAGAAGATTTTTAGATGTAGTGACGAAAGATATGCGGAAAGTTGGTGCAAGGGAGAAGGACATTAAAAACAGGACGCTGTGGAAAAACTTCATACACTGTGGCTACCCCTGATCAAAGGGAAAGGCCGAAAGAAAAAGATCTATTCTGCTAACTGGCAGGAAAGCGACCGAGGGGCTAATACATAAGGCAAGCAATTACCCAAACTTGCTTCTGGAGATATTAAATTATTGCTGTTTGGTTGAAAATGTTTGTTTTGGTTTTTAGTTTTATAGAGATATGACCGAAATTTAATACTGCTTGCCAAGCTGTGGAAAGTGCCGTAAAGTGTCTTTCCCCAGGACACAACAGAATAGCGCGAGGCACAAGAGATTGACGACAAAATGACGCAAATAGATTTAAACTGAGACCATGCTAATCACAATCGCGCCGCTCTGACAACTCGACTACGCTGCGACTTTCGACCTTGATCCTTATATTAATTAATCATACCTGTATGCAGCATATTCTGTCAAGCCATCCCAGTCTTCCATATCTATTTGTAGTTGATAGAGCTCAGATTGTGTTGTTTCGTGCAAAATATCCAACCCTAAAAAAAATCACTGTTTACATTAAAATTTTTCTATTAAAACAAGAGAACAAAGTTGTTTTACTTGGAACAAATATCTTTTTTTAAAATTTAATAGAAGTGGCCCAAGAATGTTCATAGTGTTCTTAGTCATCACAAAATAAAACTTTGATTTTTTGCAGTTTTCTTTTTGCTTATTTAAATAATAGGACGCAATCGTACAAACCGGGGTAGCAAGGGCAATTGCCCTTTAAGTCTCAAACATTTGGGGAAAATCAGAATTTTTCGGCCTGCGACAAAAAAATATTTAGACAAAAAAATTTATTGCTTTAAATTAAACGATTGCTTTCTCCGTTCTCGTAATTCTGAACTTCTTGGATAAGGCAGCGAAATTCCCCCAAGTCTAACAACTACCCCTATACTTAAAAATCTGTATCTCTGACACCCAGCAAGAAAAAAAACTGTACTTGTAGACTGAAATGGAGACGAATTTATTTTTTATCTGCGGTTAAATACAAGCGCACTAACTCAGCAGAATACACAAGACTTCTTCAACAAAACATTAAAACTTGTTCATTTAGCACAATAATGGTTACTTAACCTTTCAGCAAATTATGGTTACTTTTTCTTTAATAACGTCGTCGTCGTCGTTTGAAGGGTATCCACTCCAGGTCAGACACAAACAGGACTGGGGCCGAGGGTTTATCCTTTTACTACCCCAGACTGCTGAACTGCCTGAATCAAATGCTGGCAGTGATGTTATTAAGCCAGCATCGAGTTTCGTCATCCAAAACCGTCAGACCTCACGCTCCATGTGGTGCCCGATGTATAGGACACGCTGTTAGTACATGGTCTGCGGTTTGCTCAGAGGCGCCACACTCGCAATTCGGTGAAGGAGGGAGATCCCATTTGTGCATGGACAAATGGAATCGCCCAACACCAGTCCGCAGGCGGTTGAGCCTAACCCAAGCTGCTCGGGGTAAGCCCATCCCAGCAGGCCTGGCACCGGTCCCGGGCACAAAAACAAGGAGCCTGGAAGCATTTTCACAGTACTCCATGTTCCATTTGTGATTTGTCCATTCAGAAGCGCGGATGCCAAGTCTGGCAAGGTTTTTCAAACAATTCCGCGCAGCTGGCACAAACGGGCGTCTGGATCTTAGTCTCACTTGGCGAGTATCTGAGGAACCACTTAAAAGATCATACAAGATATGATCAGGGTCCAGAGATCCACGATGAGCCAAGGAGAGTGTCGCTCCCATTTGGAGAAGCTCAGCTGGCTGGATGCCTGAAAGTACAGGTTGGTGGTCCGTTGGAGTGGGACGCAGGCATCCAGTGACTATGCGCAAGGCGTCGTTCAAGACATTGTCGATGAGGCGAGTGTGAGCACTGCGACACCAGACTGGTGCACAGTACTCAGTTGTTGAGTAGACTAGAGATAAAGTGGCTATGCGTAATGTTTTAGCACCAGCACCTTATCCCGAGCCGACGAGTCGCCTCAGCAGTGTGACGAGCAAGGATAGTTTTTTGCGCAATGCCACTAAGTGGTGACGAAACGTCAGCAATCTGTCCAGTTTTACCCCAAGATAAGTAGGGGTTGGACAGAACGGTAAAAGTCTACCGTTGTTATAGACTTTTAGCTCACGCTTGGCCACTCAGTTATTTAAGTGAAAGGCTGTCGTCACCGTCTTAGTGATATAACGTTATGATCATTGACTGAAGGCAGTAATGCCTCCCATTTTATAACAAACTTGAATCGGCCCACTGGGTTAAAATACAAACATTTTAAGGAAGTTAATTTCAGGTATAACGTAGAAATCACTGACCAAAGCGAGGTCGCATTGCTATTATTCAATTACAAAAATGCATTTACTATTAATTAAAGCTTGACACGTCAACACATCATCACATCTGGACTGCAAAGAAGTTACAAATAGATTAATCATTTGAAAATGTCATAAAGCATCAAATTCCCTCGCTATTTTAGTTGCAGCGTTTTCACAACAGTAATTTATACTTTGCAGAAAAGGCAATTTGTATTACAAAACATACAGTTCAAGTTATAAAGATTCGGCAACACAAAAAACACCGCTTTAAATCGACAAACTATTGTGTTTGTAATAATTTTTTTAAAGTTAGCTGAAAAATAAGGGACGTGTAATATTAATTTTTTTTTCACAATTATTTGATTGTAAAGAAAATTAGGCTATTGCATCAATGGTATTACTGTAATTACAAAAAAATGACCAGTTCTGCGACAAATCCTAGATAAGCAGATCATCCTGGATGAGAGCTTAAAACTTGAAACCAAGGTCGGGCAGAAGCTCGGGTTCGTCGTGCGTGATGCACAATATCCCAGATGGTACTCCATAGTCCCATCTCTTCTTCAACTTAAAAAATGTTACTGATTTATTTTTCAACTGCAATTTTAATTATTGACTTTTTGTTAACTTAGTACTAACTGTTTTGTGACCAATCAATAATTTCATGTGATTTTAAGTCTATTTGATGTATACAACTGAAAAAAGCTTTAATTCTTTATTTCTTTTTTGCTTTTTATGAAAAGTTGTTAGCTACAAAAAGGTAAAAAGTGATGTAGATTAGTTCCATTGTACAATTGACTTAGAACAACCAAGTGGTGCTTTTGAGGCATTGCTTGTTTTATAGCCAATTGAAGCATAACATTTTAATGATTCAGCACGTTACTTATTGATCAACCAAAGAAAAATCATAGAATAAACAAAAATTATTGTCCATGAAGGTAGCAGGTGTATTTTTGGGTGTATAGCGGTAGGCTTTGGCAAAGTCAGTTTGTTGTTTTAGAAGACGTTTAATGTTTTCAGAAAGACATACGATTTTCTGCTTAATATCAAACAATAGTTTGCTGAACTTCCAAACACTATACATACAATTTTTCCTTTTGCTGTCTATTGTGTTTATTTTAGCTTTGTTAACTTAATTGAGCAAAACAATTATCCAATGCTTCAAAACGCCATCTGGTTGTTCTAGTGGTAAAGTTTATGACTTATCAGGATGGGGGCTTTGAACACAGACAAAACAGTTGCCACATAAAAATAATAGACTAATAGAATCATAAAATAATTAAGAATAAAAATAAAACTGCTCACGGGATAATTAGCTGAAGCGAAAAATACTTTTAAATAAAAATAGATTACTATGTAGCCAATAGGTTTTAGTAAACAAGCTAAACATTTCATCCTCGTATCTGACACTGCAGGGTCTGACTGGTAGAATGAAAATTGGCAAGTTCAGAATACGAGCGTACAATAGAAAGAGAAAGGTGCAAAAGAAGAAATAGAAACCAAGGACAGACAGACAGGCAGACAGAAGTTTATTTTGTCAGAGATTATTACGCACTATGAAGGTAATACATAAAAATGAAGGAGAAAGAAAATATATATCAAAATAGTAATACACATGTTATGTATAACTACAGTGAATAAAAAAAAAATAAATAAAATAATAACAATCTCGACAGGAGACTGCGAAGTGACCGATTAAGGTCTTCTAGTTAAGCAGTCACCCAGAAATTGTAGTGGAATTATTCAATTTCAAAGATTAATGCATTAGGGCACGATAAATTATATCGTTTTGATTCATATATAGGAATTTAAGAGCTGAATTTTAATATTGCGTTTGAAGGTATTAAACAATTGGTTTCGAATATGAGGAGAGATTGAGTTCTAAATTTTTGCCTCTTGATATTTAATTGATCGTTGACATTGAGACGATAAGAAGTGTGTTAAGTATAAATCGTTTAAAATATTAGATCTAGTAGACCGATTATGAATTGAACTGGTTTGGGTAAAGAAGGATGTAAAGCAGATTGGAAGGTGTTTGTTGGAGTATTGGTGCATAATTTTAGCAATTTCAAAATAGTACAAATCTTGTATTTTTAAGATTTTGTATTGGTAAAAAAGTGGTGTTGTTAATGTTTTAGGGTTACAGTTTGAGATTATGCGAAGAACTTTATTTTGAAGACGTTGGAGTTTTTGGAGGTATGTTGGGAAAGTACCTACCCAAATGGGAAGGCCGTATAGTAAATGAGGGTGGAATAAAGCGAAGTAGATAAGAAGAAGAGCAGAGGAGGGGAAAATATGTTGCAATTTATTTAAAATTCCCACCGATTTGGCTATTTTAGATTCAACTATAATTGAATATGTTGTATAAAATTTAGCTTGTTATCAATTAGGATCCCAAGTTATTTGCAGCAAATACTATTAACTATGAAGGAATTATCGTAAGGAATTTGAAAGGTTAAAGGTGGGGTATTTTATTTAAGAGGAAGGTGTAGTATGCATGATTTCTTTGGATTGATTTGGATTTTGTTAACATCACACCAATCTTTAAGCTGTATTAATTCGTCTGAACAAGCTTTCTCTAGGGCTGACAGAGATGACTGTCGTAGTATAAGGAAGGTGTCATCAGCAAAAAGACGGGATGTACTGTACTGTAGCAAAAGTAATGTGTAATTTGCCTCAATTCGTAATGACATTTCAAGAAGAACCTTCTTGAGATGTCATTACGAATTTAGGAGGAAAATAAAGAAATCAGAAACAGATTCAAGGTGAGGACCTTTTTTTTTTTTTAGAGAACACTAGATTTTGGAGATGAAAATCAAGAAATCAGAAACAGATTCAAGGTGAAGACCTTTTTTTTTGGAGATCACTACGTTTTCACTACGCTCTGTCAAATTTATTAGGGTCGCAGAAAAAAAGGCTTGAGAAACACTGGTTTAAGGTTTGATTATCTACAAGTCCTTTTTCTTTGGCGTCATTTTGTAAATATAAGAGGTATTGGAAAACTTATTTGTTTGTAGTAAGGTTTGCGCCAGAAATTATCAATGAAAGATAGCAAGAAGAAACGCCTCATATGTGGACCTCATTTGTTTTTTCTTTTTTTTTTTTTTTTTTTCTTTCAACAAGTTCTTTTGTGGTTGACATTCTACTAGCACAAAGTGCAGTTCAATTATTGCAAGTTACTATAAGTTATCAGCACATATCAAATTGGCATTTATGTCAGAAATACAGCAAAATTTCGGTTAAAAATAAGGCTATTTTGATCAAATAAAACATAAAATTTTTTGACTTATGAGGCAGGGCTTTTAATCAACTGAGATTAAAGTGGTTATTATATTTTCATAGTCAAAAACATGGAAATCAGACCAAGAGGCTCAAATTAAGACAATGTTTCAATTCTAAACAAGTCTAAGTCTGGTCCATAAAATATCATGTGTTCACAAGATAGGCAAACAGCGTTTTCTTTCTTGTTCTTATATTTCATTCACTTGTCTTTTTTCTTTACATCCAAAACGGAGTTAAGTAGCTCTTGACAATTGGAAAAATTGCAATTATTTTTTTGTGTTTGTTGCAAAGAAAGTAACGGATATTGGTCTCTTCAATTCCTATGCTTCTGGCATATTTTACGTAAGGGTCAAACAGCATCATTCTTTTAATCTTTGACTTCTTTGCTCTGCTGCAACCGTGCTTTGCATTTGATTGGTCCACATGATACGTAGGTGATTTGTTGCAGCGGATTGAGTTGGATTTCTTATATCTGGTTAAAGTAAACCCGAGTGTTTCTGACTTACTTTTTCCACATATTCACACCTTGCTTCGTTTGAACAAATTCGCACCAAAGAAACCACTTTGCATGCTCGTACCACAGATTGTCACGCAGTTTTTAGTGAAATAATTGTCCTTCACAATAAAAACAACTGACACGGTCACCAGAACTCTACAATAAATACCTATGTCAACCAGTTCATGCGGCGTAGGACTTTCTTGATCATACCATGGACTCCTAAATAATAGAACCTGGACTGGAAACGGAATTGAAAATCGCAGAGCGCGTGTACAAAGGTAGGCCAGTTGTAAAAAGCTAAAAAATTAGTTCGATTTTTTAGAAACTATTCACTGTTAAGTTATTAAACTTAGAAGTATGGCTTGCAAAATATAATGAACAATAGATTTATGATAAATGTGAAAAGAATGCTGGAAAAAAATCAGTGTAGGTTTATTAGAAAAAGATTAATGACTAAGGAAAATATGTAAGAATCACAAATATTGCATACATTAATTTATAAATACTAGCAAAATTTATATTCTACTTCTGGTATTCAGGTAAAATTTTTTATCAGTTAATAATGTAGGCAACTTACGAATGAACAGCTATTTTCTATTTGTTGTGTATTTTTTCACAGAATCAAGCTTGATCATTACATAGTTTAACAATGGCATTATAATTTATTCACTATTATTTTTGTGACATTAGTAAAAACAATAAAAGAAGTAATACATTTTTTTATTTTTTAATTTATATGCAACAACATTTATGTCTTATCTATCTGCTACTTCAATTGAATGTTACTACTGAATAAATTATTGAATTTAATACAATTAGTACATTTATTATTGAAGCACATAATTGCATTTTAAAGTTTAGTGTTTTTCTACTTTATTTTTTGATTATCTTATTTTAAAAGTGTATTTAAAGGTTATTATTTTTTGGTTATCTTATTTAAATTTAAGGAAAAGGCATTTTTTTAACCTTTTAATTACCTTTTTTTGCATAGAAAAATATTTATTTAAAAAATGGTTTATAAATGTGCTGCCATTGATTGCAAATCTGGATACTCTTCAGAAGAAAAAAAGTTAAATGTTACATATCATTCATTCCCTTTAAAAAATGAAGAACTTTTATGTAATTGGTTAAAAAACATAGCTAGGAAAAATTTTAAACCCTCAAAATACTCAAAGTTGTGCTCACTCCATTTTAAAGCAGATGATTTTATTAAAGTTTTTCATGATTCAAACCAAAGACGCAAAAGAAAAAGAGATAGTGAGCACTTATGTTATAGAAGACTAAAACCTGGTGCTGTTCCTTCAATTTTCAAAAATATTCCTTTGTATTATACAAATAAAGATATACCTTTAAGAAGCGGTAATGCTCTTTCAAAAACTAGGCATGATAATGAATCAGCAATACTGCAAAAACAGTGTGAAAATTTTTTGCAGTCTGACAATTTAAAAAATTTTGATGATTTGTTAGAAAAACTTTCATGCACAGTTTTGTCTCCACAGTTTGTTTTATATAAATTAGAAGCAGGAATTTCTTTAATATATTTGTTATAGAAACCAAACTGCTTAAAATGAGAAGCACCAGACTCGAGTTTCGCTATTATTAGAGCTCGTCAGTGATGCATATCTCACTGCGAAGCGAAACTCGAGTCTGGTGCTTCTCATTTTAAGCAGTTTGGTTTCTATAATATTCCTAAATACCTCATGTTATTTATAATATATTTGTCTATTGAACAACCATTCTCAATTTTGTTTTCCATAAACATTGATAAAGATCTGCATGTGCAAATCTATCATGAAAAAAAACTTATTCCTCCTTCTTGTTACCATCACATTTTGTCTTCTGAGAAAGTAACACTATTTTCTGAAGTAGAAAATTTAATAGCCTTTGCAAAAAATTTAGACCAAAACATCACAACATTAATGGAAACAATTAAAGCAAAATTATTAAATCTAATAGAAAAATACATTGATTTGTGCCAGGATGACTATAAAAAAAAATTATTGAATTTTATATTGGAGCAATTGAAATTACTTTTTATTACTAAAAAACAACGTCGCTATTCAGTAGAAATGTTGGTCATGTCTTACATAATGCATGCAACCAGTTCTAAGGCATATGAAAGGCTATGTCAAGAGCAAATTATTATATTACCTTCAGTGAAAACGTTGAGAAAAATAACAATGAATCTAGACCAAAGAACTGGACTTGATGATTCTGATTATCTTAATATAAGATTTTCAAAGTTAAACTTTTTTGACAGAAATGTTCTCTTGATGATTGATGAAATATATCTTTCAAAACGTGTCGAATCAAGTGGAGGACAGGTTTTTGGCTTGACTGAAAGTTGTGCTGTAGCTGCCACAGCTTTGTGTTTCATGATTAAGTCTTTATCTAGTGGCTATCAAGATATGATAGGAATTTACCCAATTAAAAATTTAAAAGCTGAAACACAAAAAGCTTGTTTTGATAAAGTTATGCTACTTGTTCATGAAATTGGATTTAATGTTATTGGAATCTGTGTTGACAATGCTTCTGCAAATAGAAAGTTTTTCAAAGATTTTCTTTGTAATGGTGCATGGAAAGCATCCATTCCAAACAAGTATACAGATGGAAAAATCTTTTTAATATTTGACCCTACTCACATAATTAAGAATATATATAATAACTTAGTGAACAGAAGAGTGTTTGAAATGCCTTGTATGACTCCCATACTTGATACTCCACTTACAGCCAGTTTTGCAGATATAGAGAAAGTTTACAATCTTGAATGCCAAAAACCTTTAAGGATTGCCCATCGTCTAACAGAAACAGTTTTAAAACCCAATAGTATAGAAAAAGTTAATGTTAAACTTGCTCTGGCTGTGTTTCATGAGTCAACTGTGATTGGATTAAAGGAATATGGATTTCATGAAACTGCTTCTGCTATTGATTTGTTTTTGAAGCTGTGGAATATTTTAAATGTTTCAACATCAGAAATTGGAAAGCATAAACGGGATATTTCTCGTGACCCAGTTCGATCCACTGCTGATTGGAAGTTGAAATTTTTGACGGACTTTGGCCATTATGTTAGTTTTTGGAAAAATTCAAATGTAAGTATGTTTTGCAAACTTTTTTTGTTTAAAAATATAAAACAGATTTCATACCTATATCTGATATGTTAATTTTCAAGAGTAGTGTCATAACGTAAGTTTTTAATTGAAACAAAGTTATTAGATCAGCTGCTTGCAATTTATTGTATTCACATCCGACTGGCTGTTTGCAAAATCTTTGTATTACTTAATGATCTTTCTGTGATTTTCTTTGTTACAATGTTTTCATTGTTATGTTTATATGGGTATTTTCTTAATATCTTTTTTTTTTTCTATTCAGCAACCTGGATTAACTGAACACACTTCCCGTGCTTTGCATCAAACATGTGAAGCAATAACGCAGATGTCAAAATACTTGTTGGAAAACTGTGGCTTCAATTATGTGCTGTTGGGAAAAATTCAATCAGATATGATTGAACGAAGATTCAGCCGAATTCGTCAACTCAGTGGAGCAAATTATTATATTTCTATGAGACAACTTCAAGAAAGTGACAGGAAAATCCGCTCAATCTCGTTGTTGAAATATTCGCAAATATCTATCGCTGAGATTGATATCATAGTCAAAACAAAATGCACTAGTAACAATAAATTAATGGCCACAGCAGAAGCCTTGCAAGCTGAGCTACTATTTAATATATTGCCGACAGAAAATGATGCAGCTGTTATATTTTATGTTACCGGATACTGTTGCAAATCACTGGTTAAATCAACAAGATGCGTTGAATGCAAAACAGCTACTGTTGCAACCATAGTTGAATATGTTCCTCCTTTAACAACAACTATGCATGAGTATGCAAACAAATTTTTTGATGGCATAAATCGTGGGGGTCTTTGGAAACCAACAACCGAGTTATATGAAATTGGTTGTCTTTGTTGGAAGGTTTTTGCTGAACTTTGCAATAGTGACTTGAAAAAGTCATTTTTAAGTGCCGAAAATCAGCAGGAAATTTTTAAAGAAATTGTAAACATATCTTATTTTAATGATGATGTTGCTTTTCGGTCGCTTCCAGTATTGTGTAGCAACGGGCACAATATTGTAGAAGGAGTGTCAATACGTTTCTACAATTGCATGTGCAAAAATTTAATTCGCCAATTAACGGAAAAGGTGCGTAGAGGTACTAGTGCCAAAATTAGAAAACTTAATAGTAATTAAACTGTAAATACTCCCAGTTAAAATTATTGATTTTTGCAAATATTATTACTAGTTTTTTTTAGATAACGTCTAGCTATGCGTAAAAATAATAATTCGTTTGTTGTTGTCCGGATTTAAACATTTAGTAATGTTACTGTTTTTTATAAACCATTTAAACTCGTCAAGCTTCTAAAATTTGCCGAAATTCATTAATGTTTTGCTTTTTTTAAGTTTAGGTTTGTGTTACTTTGTATCACATCCTGAAGTATATTTTTGTTAAAGCTACTGTTACATAAACCACCTTAAAACGTTGCAAATGAACTGTAAATTGCAGTCCAGTTACTTATAAAATATTGTTACGTAGTTTTTTCATTCTTCTGTTTTGGTCTTTCATTTTGTAGTACTTGTATACATATCAAACGTACTTTATGATTGATCTTAGTTACCTACAAGCTTTCTACAAGCTTCTCCCAAAACCAAGCTTGTCACAACGTTTATGCGTTCGATAATAGTTTTTACTTTACTCATGTATGCATTTTATTTTTTCATATATATTTTTATCTAATTGTTTATTACATATTTTTGTTATTCTATTTTAGAAGTTGATGTTATTCTACTGTTTGTTTTTCAATATAGCCTTTTAGTTTGATTGTAGCTTTTTAAATCATGCTTATACCAAATCAGAGAAATAGTCGCTAGACTAAGATGATGTTTATCATAGAATCTCATTCGTACTAAATTCAAGTCGACTAAAAAAGAACATTTTTGGTTCAACTAGGCTGTGGGCCGACCCAAACGTTTCCGCTGCAAATATCAATCAAGTAAAGCTTTAATTTAACCAATTTATGCTTTTAAAAAAAGCATCAATATTTTTTTTCTAAAAAGACAATTTTACTGCAATGGCCTACTTTTGTACACTCGTAATTTCT
This sequence comes from Diplosoma virens, assembly GCA_963680785.1. Taxonomy (NCBI): domain Eukaryota; kingdom Metazoa; phylum Chordata; class Ascidiacea; order Aplousobranchia; family Didemnidae; genus Diplosoma; species Diplosoma virens. Next base: position 1,496,717 of record OY796891.1, read on the forward strand.
CGTTTCCAGTCCAGGTTCTATTATTTAGGAGTCCATGATCATACCAAGATTTTGGAAAGGTTTGCACACGACCCTCTTTCTCACACATGTGAGGTTTTTTTGGGAATAGGCAGCCATAATATGGCTTCTAACTCTCGAAAGACAGAATCAACACAATCTTGCGACATATTTTAATAATGAAACCAAAACACTCTGGTTTATATACGACTCTTCGTATGACGTCATGGATTGCATCATTTTCTGTAACTGTCTTTGGGCAGCTTTCTAAATTAAGTATAAAGATATTTGAATAGTCAGAAAACAGCTGTGAGAAGAATATTTATTTCTATATTTATCTTCCTGACCTGCAGGAAAGCGACGGAAATGCTGTCACTTTTTCTAGGGTAAGCAATTTCCCTGACCTGCTTCCGGAGATGCCAAGATATTGTGGTCTGGTTGTAATTTTAAAGAGGTATGACTGTAATTTAGAACTGCTTGCCAAGACCATCAAGCAGGGAAATGTGCCGTAAGGTGTCTTTCCCAAAGACACAACAGAATAGCGGGAGTGGGTTTTGAACCGAGACCATGTTGATCATAAGCATGGCGCTCTAACCACTCGATTACGCTGCTGACAAACAAGACTGGGCAACAAGATTACTGCGTGTCCTTGTAATAGAAAGTCAACTAAATTGCCCGCCTTCGTATTATAAAGGCATTGAATTGTTAAAATCCCTGGCCAGATTTTTGATCTGTGCAATAAAAAAACACTGTTAAAATTTCTGAGCAGATTGCTGATCTTTGTAATAGAAAGACATCTAAACCGGTAAAATCTCTGGGCAGAATGCGTGTGCCTTGTATTAAAAAAATGGTTGAAAAACAATCTTGAAAAGATATTTTTGTATTAGTAAGATATTTAAATGGTGAAAATAACATCCTTGGGAAGATTGTAATAAAAAGTCAACTGATTAGACAGACACTGAATTGTTAAACTCTCTAGCCAGATTACTGATCTTTGAATTAGGAAGTCAACTAAATAGAGTGTTTCTCAACCTGTGTGCCGCGAGAGATTCCCAAGTGTGCGGCGAAAGTTTTCGGAAAACATTGGTGCAGCAATCTGGGGCAGTTATTAGACAAGTAATCGACTAAACAAAGTCAGATTCTGAGTGAAAACCTTTTTTTACAAAAAACACCTAATTTTGGAGACGTAAATCGAGAAATCCGGTCTAAGTGCGCCGCGAATTTCAAAAAAGTCCCCAAATGTGCTGTAGGAGGAAAAAGGTTGAGAACCACTGGAATAAAGAGACACTGAATTGTTAAATTCTCTGGCCAGATTACTAATTTTTTTGTTAGAAAGTCACTGTTTAAATTTCTGCGTAGATTACTGATTTTTGGAACGGAAATTCAACTGAATTGTTAAAATCTCTGGCCAGATTTTAAACTCGAGGATAAACGCAAGTTTGCGACTTTGCATAAAAATCAAAATCACAGATAAAAGCAATTTGTCGTTCAGCATGACCAGCAGTTAGACGCGACTGCGTCGCTCTGGAGATCAAACTCACGCTTGGTTGCAACTTCGTTGCTCTGGGTATGAAATGAACTCATAGTACTTCGTTACTCAGCTTAAAAACGAACCTGTGGTTAGAGTAACTGCGTCGCTCTGGTTGAAAATCAAACTTATGGTTCCAGTTAGAGTTGGATTAGGGTTAGTATGTGATGTAGTATGGAATCGAACTATACTGACTAAAAGACTGTAATTAGTTAAATTGTTTAGCTTTTATTGTTCGCTTTTATTGTACAGCCAGTAATCAAGAAATAATCTTTTTAACCGAGTTATTTAAGTTGCTTCTTTTATACAATCTCTCAGTTCAGCTATTCTTTATGTAGAGTTTATTGTTAACTTGTATTTAATTGTGTTATATTTCTTTGCAGCGTCTTAAGTTGATTAAACCTAAATTTCAGGAAATATGTTGTTTTAATTAACGGTTCAACTCAATTTAATCAACTTAAGACAGTATGGACACTAAAGATCTTCGTCCCAAAGTGTTCCAGACCCATATAGCAAAGATTGCAGGAAGACTGTGGGTTTTCCAATATTCGCTCGGTATTTGCTCAAGACATGCCGACAGCAAACTGGAGAATCACTCGAAGATTATTTTCAGAAACTAAAATCTCTTAGCATGGACTGCAATTTTGCAGCGGTGTCTGCTATTCAGCACAAAGAGGAAGCGGTGAGAGACGCGTTCATTAGTGGGCTAGCACTATCTGATATACGTCAGCAAATTTTAAAAAACCCACAGTTGGATTTGCAAGCAACGTTGGCAATGGCTCAGTCATTAGACACTGTCAGAAATAATTCTCTTCAATTCGACAATGCTATCCGAAGTTCATCAGAATCTCGTACTAATTCAATAAAATCTGCAAAAGGTAGTCCCCGCACGGACGCAGTAGTGGCATTAAGGCATAGGAAGTGCCAATACTGTGGAAACACTTATCACGCTCGGAGATTTTATCCAGCAAAAGAGGTACAGTGCTTTTGGTGTTTAAAAATTGGACATATTGCTAAAGTGTGTCGCTCATGTCACTCAGTAGTTAAAAATACATGTGCCACCTTGATGTCAATAAATGAGACGCAAAAAATTGAAGAAGCCAATAAAAGAGTTAACGTGCCAGTAACTATTAATGGCAGAAGTGCAAATGCTCTGGTCGACACAGGGTCAACGTTAACCCACATTAGCGAAAATCTTAGCAAATTGCTGAAATTAGAATTAACGGAATCAAGCCACAAGTTTACTCTCGCAACCAGCGATTCTTATTCGAAAAGTTTAGGAATGTGTCAAGTAAATTTAAAGCTTCTGGGTCAAGAATACAAAAACGTGTCTGCTACTGTTCTGAAAAACCTCATAACCGACGTTATTTTGGGAAGAGATTTTATGACGCAACATCAAAGCATCAACATCAACTTCAGAGGCGTAAAACCTACGCTACAATTAGGTGCTTTGGAAGCCGTAAAAACATCAACTCCTGTTAAGTTATTTCAATATCTTCACAATGATTGTCGACCTATTGCTACTAAAAGAGCGACGCTACTCGTGGCAGGACAAATCTTTCATTTTCTCAGAAATAAAACGGCTGTTGGCTGATGGCCTTATCGAACCAAGTAACTCGCCATGGAGATCTCAACCGCTAGTGGTCACTCAAGATAATCACAAAAAACGAATGGTGATCGATTACAGTCGGACTATTAATAAATTTACCTTTGTCGATTCATATCCATTGCCCAAGATGCTTGATGTGGTTCAAAAAGTTGCGCAGTACAAAATCTATTCGACATTGGACATGTCTAGTGCCTACCACCAAGTTGAAATACCTGCCTGTGATAGAATGTACACCGCCTTTCAAGCCGAAGGATCGCTTTGGCAATGAAAAAGAATTCCTTTCGGATTGACGAATGGAGTCCCATGTTTCCAAAGGATTATTGATGAAATAATTAAAAGCAACAAATGCACGGGTACGTACGCTTATCTGGACAACATCACAGTTGGAGGAAAAACACAGGAGGAACACGATGCTAATTTAGAAAAGTTTTTAAAGGTAGCTAAAGATTGTAATTTAACCTTGAATAAAAGACAAGTGTGTTTATTCTGCTGAGTGTATTAACTTGCTGGGTTATCAAATCAACAGCGGTTCTTTGAAGCCTGACCCGGCACGAGTCAAGACATTGTTAAAACTTTCTCCGCCACGGAACAACAAGGAGCTGCAACGAGTTGTAGGACTGTTTGCTTACTACGCCCAGTGGATTGGAAAATACTCCGATAAGATTAAACCTTTAATCAATAACAATTGTTTTCCATTAACAGGCAGTGCTCTGGAAACCTTCAAACTTCTGAAGTCAGAATTGGCGGACGTCTCTCTGGGGGTCATTGACGAAAAAGAACAGTTTGTTGTAGAGACAGATGCTTCTAATGTAGCACTTTCCGCTACTCTAAATCAAAATAATCGACCCGTAGCATTTTTTTCTAGATCTCTGACTAAAAGTGAGCTTCAACACTCCAGCGTGGAAAAGGAAGCGGCTGCTATAGTGAAAGCAGTCCGCAAGTGGAGCCATTTTTTGGCAGCTCGTCGTTTCAAACTAATCACAGACCAGCGTTCGATTGCCTTCATGTTTGATGGCAAGAATCACGGAAAAATTAAAAATGCAAAAATATTGCGTTGGCGAATAGAACTTTCTCAGTTCGACTACGAAATCGTGTATCGTACGGGTGAGTTTAATACAGCACCTGATGTGTTGTCTCAAATGTATTGTGCTCAAATTTCGCTCAATCAATTGTATGAAGTTCATTCAAATCTATGCCATCCTGGGGTTACCCGAATGTATCATTATGTTTGCGCTAAAAACTTACCTTATTCGCTTGATGAAGTAAGAAAAATGACCGCTTCTTGTAAAATATGCGCTGAAGTAAAACCGCGTTTCTACAAACCACCAGAAATGCACGTAATCAAGGCCACAAAGCCCATGGAACGACTTAGTATTGATTTTAAGGGTCCTATTGGAAATCTTAACCGTAATAACTATATGCTTACTGTAGTAGATGAGTACTCTAGATTTCCGTTCGCATTTTCTTACTCTAATATTAATGCCGAGACTGTTATTAAGTGTTTGACGCAGTTATTTTCTTTATTTGGGTTGTGTTCATGTATTCATTCGGATAGAGGATCAGCTTTTGTGTCAAAAGAGTTTATTGAATTTTTACGAGGCAAAGGTATCGCTTATAGTCGGACATCTGTGTATAACCCTCGTGGTAATGGTCAATGTGAAAAGTACAATGACATAATTTGGACTGGTGTCAAATTAGCTTTAAAATCGCGAAATTGGCCTTTATCAAAATGGGAAGTTGTGTTGATCGATGTATTGCATTCCATCCGTTCCTTGCTATGCACGGCTACTAATACGACCCCCCACGAGCGGTTTTTAACGTTCAATCGTCGCTCCACTCTCGGAACCTCTGTTCCTTCTTGGCTGTCTTCTCCTGGACCTGTCTTGTTGAAACGTCATGTCCGAACTAGCAAATACGATCCTCTCGTTGATGAAGTCGAGCTCATCCAAGCTTCTCCTACCCATGCACGCGTGAGGTTACAAAACGGTCGGGAAGTTACAGTTTCATTACGAGATGTGGCACCCTTCGGAGAAAAAGAAGTTATCAATGACGTAGGCCTACAACCTTCGAACAACACGGAACTACTTCCTGAAGAAAATTTGAATAAATCCCAATCTTCATCAGACAAAGTTGTGACAGATACTTCAGCCGAAAATGAACCAGAAAATATTTCTGAACAACAGGTTTTACGTCGTTCCACGCGAGAACGGCGTCCTCCAGACCGCCTTACTTATAACCATGAACACATGCGCTAATCTTAAGGGTGGGGTGAATGATGTAGTATGGAATCGAACTATACTGACTAAAAGACTGTGATTAGTTAAATTGTTTCGCTTTAACATACTTCATTCACAATTTACTCTTAACCGCATAAATTTATAGTTGATTTTTAGTCTTTTACAGTAGTTTTAAATTTTAGTATGACGTAATCTTTTCCATATTAATAGTTTTTGGATAGTCGGTAAACCTTCACTTAATTCAACTTATTTAATTTATTTGAAGATATCTTGTAAGTGTCATAATTGCTCGTTCTGTTGTTTTTAATTCAAAGCACGTGCCATTAAATTAAGAGTACGTAATCGTTAGGCATCTAGCGTTTTCTTTTCTCTCTGGAATTATTGAAATTGATGAATTGAATTTTTTTAAATAACCAGCTTCTACTTACCTAATCCGTTCGTTCTCCAAGTCTCCAATTGGCTGTTGTAAAGTGTGACTTCAATTTAATCGCTAGTCAGAGGAATTCACTTTATAACAGAAAATTTGCTTATAATCTAGAGTCAAGTAACGTGATACTATATAAGCACTTCTTTCTATTTTATTCCAGATTCCATCCAATCAATCATTTCAGGCGGATTTGAGTTGTTGCATTGCAGTTATTTCATTCCTGCTTTTGTGACTGTGTGACCGCAGTTAATTTTAAAGAGATGTAGAATTGTTAAGTTTGTGTAGCGAACGCAATATTAAGATTGATATTAACCATCGGGGTGCTAATTCGGTCTTATAGCTTTCTAACACAAAGCTGCTAAAGTGATTATTCGCAGTTGTGGTGCACGAATTGTTTTAAAGTATGGTGAAGTTGGAAGCCAAGTTTTGTGAATCGATCAAGTATTGGGAATTTTGTAAATATATTCTTTATAGTTAGAAACAGTGATTTCGGTCTGTTTGCGGAGAGAAAGTTTTTTAGGAATCGATTCGAACTTAGCCAGAGCTCACTGTATTAAGATCTTCAAGTCTCGCGGCAAACTATTTCTTGATCTGAAATAAAAAAAAAAAAAAATAGACACAGCTTTACTTCATCGCTGGTATTCAGATTATCTAGTTCAACTGGTACTTTTAGATTCCCAAGTCAAGTTTGTGACAGAATGCTAGGGTTAATAAACTGAGTTTGCTAGCTAGGTTTTAATAATCTAGGGTTAGGAAGCTAGAGCTGGCAAGGTAGGTTTAGTGTAATTCGCTTGAAGCCCGTGTTGAGCAATCCACCAAGTCCACCTCAAATTCACTTCAAATCTACCAAAATTTTTTTTAAATGACGCCAACTAAACTACTAATTTAAAACATTTTTCGACATCGGTTTAATTATTTTAATTTTTAAAAATTGTCTCAAGTAGAAATTTGTTTTTACCAATATTTTGTTTTTTGAATAAGTAGTAATTTTTAACGCTATGTGAATGCATTGCTAGTAATTATTTTGTGGCTTAATTATTTTACCAATTTCTAAAACATCCGAAAAACTAGCATTGTATTTTTTGTCCTTCTCTCGTCGTCGTCGTCGTCGTTTGAAGGGTATCCACTTCAGGTCAGACACAAACAGAACTGGGGCCGAGGGTTTATCCTTTTACTACCCCAGACTGCTGAACTGCCTGGATCAGATGCTGGCAGTGGTGTCATTAAGCCAGCATCGAGCTTCATCATCCAAAACCTTCTCTCTTAAAACTATATCGTTTAAAGGAACTGAAAACTAAATTGATATTTACCAAACCCATCCAAAATTCTCCTGTCTTATTTCCAAATCCATTTTGATAATCGCTCCAGTTCCGATTAAAATTCTCACTTCCGTCGATTCGTCTTTGAAACACCTTAAAATTTAAAATAATAACAACTTAAATTTGGTACGTAATTTTATCAATACAAAAAGTTGATCGTCACCAGCCATTTAATTCCTTGATCTGGTTTAACCTCGCAGTAAACTTCAAGTTTTTTTCGCTTGATTTCCGTCAGCAAAATTCCGCTGTTATTAGCTGATTGACATGGATATGTTTTTGCTATACTTGTAGCTGTTAAACAAAGATTATTTTCAGACTGTTTTTTCTAAGTAATTTGTTTCATTAAAATTCTTTAATCAAAGTTGTGCAAAACGGTTAAAAGCTTTGGCAAAATTTTAATATCTTTGTTAAATTTTTTGACGTTTGAATTGAGAACAAAACGATTATTGTAATTAAAGTTATTCTTGTTGGTTTACAATTAGTTTTAAAAATGACAATTAATAACCTTGCATCTAATAGGATTTGATTAGTTACATTTGTGTTAGGCTACTTCCCAATTCTTACACATTTTTATAACCAAGTTAAATTAAAAATGAGTCATCAAACATGAAAGAAAACTTTGAAATAGCTGGCAATTAAATGCCTGTAAACCTTGATTTTAGACAGTAACCGTAAAAATAAGTAAATACTACTATTTGAAGATATTACAGTCTTTATTGATTTCAAATGCTTATTCTTTCTTCAAGGTTCATTGTTTTTATAAAGGAATATTAGACTCTTGATTTCTATTCATCATGAGGTATTTTCAAATCTCATTAAAAATGGACCTGATTGGCCTTATACCGTGTCCGTGTGTAGTGCAAAGAAATTTTAAATGAATTTCTTTATTTGTGACCCAAACGGCAGCTTTTGCGTATTTAACTACAAAACCATATAATCTTTAATGTTTTTTTAAGACATAACAAGTATGATAATAGCTGCTTTATGCTTAGAAATTCAAAAATAAACAAATTTTTTTCAGCCATAATGTTATAGTAGACAACAGTACAAATAAATTCCTTAAAAATGTAATTTTCAAAGATTATCAAAATTTTAAGTTTTTTTCAAAAAGAATTTAAAATTAAAGTAAATTATATTTTATATCAAGACTCAGCGTTAAAAAATGATCCTTGCTTAAAATTAAAGTCTTTTCTCTGGCTTCAAAAGGCAGTTTTTCTGAAATTACATGCACTCTTTTTATCTATTAGGATTATATTTTGATTTTTTGGCCATTTTTTGATGCAATTAAAGTTATACTGCCAATGCCTTCCTTTCATCAATTTTATACATTTCTTAAGAAATGAGTTTTTATATTTTTTTGAAAAAGTTTTCAAGACTTGTGGGCTTCTACCTGATGTATTGATGCAGTGATAGAAACTGCTTTGTGCATCACGCATGCCGATGACCGGATGTTTAGAAATATATCGATACAGTTTTTATAAGTTCATATTACTTTTTTAAAATGTATAAAAGTGTTGTGTAAGTCAAAGTGTTTGTTTATTCATAAATTTGCTCCTCTTTTTTCAATCCATTTATTGTAGTCTATAGAAGAGGATTCATTCCGGATCAGTCACAAACAGGACTGGGGCTGAGGGTTTATCCTTTTACTATTCCAGACTGCTGTATTTGCGGATCAGAGGCTGAAAGCGATGGTGTTAAGCCACCATCGGTTTTTGTTATTTAAAAGCGTCAGATCTCGCGCTGAAATGGTGTTTTATATGTGTGTAGGGGGTTGGCGCTGATATAATTTGGTCAGCTGTTTGCTCAGTGACGTCAAACTTGCAATCCGACAAAAAAGCAAGGCCCCATTTGTACATGGACAACCAAAGCGCTTAACACCAGTCCATTAACCGACTGAATTTGAACAAAGCTATTCTGTGTAAGGTCACTTCAACCGGCCTAGTATTGAGTCCTGCGAATGAAAGAGCGAAGCCTAGATCTACTTTCCTAGTCCTCTGTATTTCAATTATAATTTTTTCATTGGGACGCCAAGATGGCTAGTGCTTCAAAGTTTTTATAGTTGCCGCCCAGTCGGTCCAAAGGGGAGAATAAATCTTCATATTTTTTGATGGGCATCTAAAGACTCGCATTATAGACTTTATAATAAGCTTAAATGTTCAGGATCCAGAGCGCCATTGTCAACCGAAGAAAGTGTCGCGTCAAGTCAATGAGTCGGCGGCTACTTTCAAACATCGCAACAACATTTGCGATGCGAGTGTACTTAGTAAGTAAACCGCTGTGGTTTTGCAACTAACTGAGTTCTTTAAAACAAAATTTAATTTTAATTCTATTAATAGTATGAAAATATTTGTGTTTATGTAAAAGGTGAGAACTGTTGATGTAAATCTCGCATAACGCACGTCAAAATTTAATCAAATTTTAAGTAAATGGTAATTTATCGTTTTTATGTTTGCACTAAAATAATTCAATTGATATAGTTTTGAATACTTTGTTTGTTACTTCATCTGTAACATTTGATTCAGCTTTATAAAAAGTTTCCGTAAAGCGTATTAAAAATGCACAATTTAATACAAAAAAGGACTAGAATTACTAATCCTAACGTATAATAGGATTTTAGCAACTTGCTTTTATGCAGTAAAATTAATTGAAGAAGCCTTTTTTACCCTAAAACAATCTCAAGTCCAGTCATGTCTTGGAAATGAACTAACTTTTAATTTATAGTATTGACGTCTATTTTCTTCATTTTTGCGTTTTATTTTTCAACAAAATAGGTTTATTTTTTTATAAACACATCTCAGTAATACAAAAGCATGCTGATAACCTGATTCAAAATTTTTTCCTTTTATCCTACGTTGCAAAAACATTGGTAAGTGTTGTTGTGGTAGAAACAATTTCCGTTGATGCAAAGATTGCTTGAACATGCTTTGAATGCTAAAATGCAATTGCTACAAGATCAGATTGAATTCTATAATCTTAGCGTTGATATAAATTAAAATGAGTTTTGTTTTTACAAAGCATGATACTTTTCTATTACGTAATATTTACAGTTTCTTTAAACCAGGTATTAGACAACTAAGTTATGATTTTAAATTAATGCAAAAATATAATTAACAAACAATTTCAAGTTAGGCTTAAAGCAATAGTTCTTAAAAAAAGATTGCTTTTTACTGTCTATTTGAATAAAATTTATTTTAGAAATTTAAAATTGAGCAATGATATTATTGGATGAAAACTATTAAACTGGCTGTGACTATATGCTAACTCTCTTACCCCTAACGATACGTAGCGGCAACGCCTAACTTGAGCATCTACAAAATCATTTGCTCTTGACATTAGAACTTTTAATACAGTGGTTGCAATCTTATTTTAAAATATTTTTTTTGCACTTTAAAATGATTATTTTTCATGGAACTTTGTACAAAATCGTAGGGCATTTTCTTTATTGTATTTTAAAATGCAATAATTCAATAAAATAATTTCAACGTATATTAGAGCAGACATGTCGAATTCGCGGCCCGCGAAGTCTTTCAGAGCGGTCCGCAAAAGAATTTTTGAATCAGATGCTCAAATCAAGTTCAAAACATTAATTAATCCAAAAATTTTTGAACCAAAAGTGGTGAAATAGCCTATAAATTTGCTGCGGGCCGCAGATTGTTCAGCAAACAAAGTGATTTAAATTATTTCATTTTTTAGTCTTCACTTGGATTTCTACCAATGTTCTGTAATTTTTTTTCCTGGCTACAAGAATTTCGAACCCCAAATTTACTTGAAGAGCAAAAAAAATTGACTCTGACTAGATGCTCTGGTTTAGCTTTTGTTAAAATTTCAAGTCCAATTAAATTATTAGAAAAATGATTAAAAATTTTAAGTTAAAATTACCTTGAAATCTGTTCTTAAACTCGATAATCATCCAGTTCACTGTTTCTATATATTGTTGCTGAGTTTTATTTATTTTTAGCAACAAATGCAAAAAATCAAAGATAATTATGTTTGTAGCTATGTTCAACAGTAAACATTTGTTTGCTTCGTGAATTCTACTTTACTTACAATTTAATAAGTGTTCAGAATAATTTTTAAACAGTAGGAAGTATTGGAGTAACGCGAGAAGCACAAGAAAGTCAAATAGCTTAAATTTTGTGTAACAAAAGGTCCTATTAAGTAGACTTTATGAGTACCAGAACCTAAGAAAAACTTTCAAACAGTTTTTAATGAAATAGTTGAAACATAGAAAAAAACTTTTTATTTTGAATTTTTCTCACGCCTAAACAAGTTTCTGTAAACATTTATAAATACGCGTACGTCTATATTGAAATACATTGCAGTAAAATTGTGCAAAAAATAACACTATTAGAAATAAACATTCAATTTTAAAATACATTAAGATTACTACCTTAAAAGCACTTTGAAAAACGAAAACAGCAAAGTAACATTGGAGCTTATTAACTATAATTTTAATAATCTACCTTTAATAATGGATTTGAGCTCGATAATTTTAATTTCAATTTTCTTTCCTAATTCTCCATTTGCTTCTTTTTCTCCTGGAATTCCTTTTGCACCTTCAACTCCTTTTTTTGGAATCGCAATATTTTCCTCAATATAAATTATGGAAGACAAAGAATATTTATTTTTATTTTTATCATTTTGAAAACTGATTATCTTGCAAGCAATCAATTTTTTTGTCAAAGCAATTGACAGGAAATGCGAAATTAACAAATAATTCAGTAAATATTTGTTAATTCAGTAAATATCATACGTTAATTCAGTAAATATCAAATAATTTAGTAAATATCATACGATAATGATAAAATCTAAATTATTTGCAAACTCGTCAATATTTTTTTTATTGGCATAAAGTTCATAAACTACCTGTAATTTTTAAATTCAAGTTTTTGAAGGCTAGGTTTTGTCTCAGTCTTGCCATCTTAAAATCTCGTCTCTGGTCGATATCAGACCTCTTCCTCCCAAGTTCAGGTCGAGACATTGAAACAGTGTGAGCAAAGCTCCAAGGCGTTATATTTATCTTACTGCTATAATGTTATAAAGAAATAGGATATTTTTGCTTTGTTTGGAGATTAGAAGCTTATAGTATGGAGGCTTAAAATTTAAATTTGCATAAAGCCCTTGAAAAAATATGGTATCGATATAGATACACATGTTCATGTTAAAAAATTGTTTTTTTCCCAAAACGCCCCCATAATGGGGTTAGTAAATTTCAATGGGGCGCAAAATATATAAAAACAGTAAATTGTAATTTACAGCAAAATTTATATCATTCAAAATGATAAAGTACTTTTATATGATACAGAGCATATAAATAAGCTAAGTCATTAATTGAAAAAACTTTTTTATATAAAGTTGTGCCTGTGCAACAAAACTTTGATTGTAGAACCAATAATTACTTTAACAATTTTTTCATTTTAAAACTTTATGTCACAGTCTTTATTCGGGAATCCTAAAGGACCAGTTGAGCTAGGTAACCCGAATACCTGCGCTGAAATAAAGCTGTGTCTAAATTTTATTTTAATCCGGGTCAAGAAGTAGTCTTGCTATGAGCCTGAAGTTTTTGTACAGTTGGTTTAACGAAAGCTCGTATTGGTTTCGTTGAAGACTCTTCTTCACAGACAAACAGAAACCACTGTCTCTAATAAGAACGAATGTATTACAAAAATCACGATCGACGAAATTTCTATTCCACACTTTGCCAAACTGCAAAGCGAAATCAACGCTATAACTTGATTCAATCAACACAAATAATTCTACCTCTGTAAAACACAACTCCCAATTACTGGCGCAAAATAAATTCAACAATTGGCAAACGATACAAAATCTAACGGGCCACCTGCCCAAACAAAATCACTCTCAAGTTGTCTCAAAAAACCTAATAATAATAATAATAATTCGCTACGCATCGGCTTTATATAGAAAAAAAATCACGTGACACAAATTTGCTTGTAAACGCTAGACAATTCTACAACTTTCCAGAGAGATCGCTACGCTCGAATGCGCCAGAACATTCTACAATAAGCGAGCTGTAGTAAAGCTTGAAAACATATTACGTCATTCTGTCGGCGAAAAGAGATACATACGTATATCGAGCAATAGAACGAATCGGACGTATATTACATACTACGAGAGCAGCGCTCAAAGAGACGCGATTATTCTCTTATAATAAAACTACGAATTACTTTTAACGGGAATAAACTACATCGTTTATGATTAAAATTATTAGGAATGAAGTGTGACAATATGGCAAAGCTTTTTGACATATACGTAAAGATGATAACAGAAAAAAAGTCTTGAAAAATTGTATGAAAAAAAATAGAAGAAACAAAGATTAGAGTTCTAAAAGATTAGCAAAATGAAAAAAAATTGTACGGCACTGATTCTATTGACAGGAGGTGGCAAGAAACTATGGAAAGAAGACTAAAAAAAAAAAATTTTGGAAACGATGAAAGAGAAAGAGACAAATATGTTAAATAGTTTGGAATCTGATAAGAACATGGAAATTCCATTTTAAATAAGAATTTGATTCTGATTCGTTTGAGGATAATCAGTCTTTATATCAAACTCAATTCAGAAAAAGAAAAGGTGTTGTAATTGCATGCAGCCGTGATACTAAGGATTCTATGCCAGTGTGCTTTAATCGCAACAGAAACAGTATTAATGTAGTTAGACCAAAGTGTTACGGTGAGATTCATTATAATTTTTATTTGGGAATTATCCTATCACGTATGCGTTTTCTTTATTCGACATGTGGGAACTCTAAAATTTCGATTACTTCATTATGAATGACCTGTTTCGATTTCGATTACATCATAATGAATGATCCGACCTGTTTCCTTCTTTCATAATAAATGACCCGACCGTTTTCTGAATGACCCGACCTATTTACTTCAAATTTTGATTACTTCATAATGAATGACCCGGACTGCTTCCGGAGATGCCAAGATATTGCTATCCGCTAGTAATTTAGTAGAAATATTACTGTAATTTAGAACTGCTTGTCAAGACCACCAAGCAGGGGAAAGTGCCGTAAAGTGTCTCCCAAGAACGCGCCATTCTGTTTTGTTCTTGGGAAAGACACTTTACGGCACTTTCCCCTGCTTGGTGGTCTTGACAAGCAGTTCTAAATTACAGTAATATTTCTACTAAATTACTAGCGGACAGCAATATCTTGCCATCTCCAGAAGCAGGTCAGGGTAATTGCTTACCCTATGTATAGCGCCTCCGTCGCTTTCCTGTGAGTAAAGAGGATAAATATAGAGATAAAAATAAATAAAAATAAAATAATGTATCAAGACAAAGCCATGTACAAAACGTGGTCAGTTGAGTTTAGAGTTTAGGTTTAGGAAATGTTTTCTTATGTTTAAATATGCGGTTGCTTAGTTAGAGTAGGGTTAGGTTTGTTTCCTAATTAAAATAATCTGATTGTGGTAAGTCATACCTATTATCTTTATCTCTTTGATTTATTAATAGTTAAATTAATATGTTTTTATTGCAAAATACGCATAACTTACTCTTAACGTTTTCAAGAATTAATGTTTAAATAAGCTAGTAATATTGAAATAATATTGTGGCGATTAACTGATGTCGATGGTTTGCGTTTCCCTAATAAATATTTATTGTGAATTTATTTACAGTGGCACCCTGCATTAGGCATTTAAGGGCTCGTGGGACTTGTTCAAATAGAATTCGGTTAGGTGTGTTACAAGAAAGCGTATCGCACCATTCTTATCACTGCACAAAGTTTTGCAGCACAGTAGATTTGCTAATCATTAAACTGCTTTAAAATGCAAGCAGTAGTTGAAAGCGTTTAAACAGGAAAACTAATATTTGGCAGGAAATATGAAAATATCACACAAAAAACCCAACTTGTCTTGATTTAGATACAGCACCTCACAACAAAAACATTACAAGAGTTGATCAAGTATTCATGATTTAAGCTTGTTTTTTTTTTGTAGAGAAAATTTGGAGAGGAATGATGGTGCAGTTGTACCATATCATTCAGATGAGTCTCGAACACAAGGTATGGCGAGTTATACAGTTAAAGGAATTATTATCAATGGTAGATACGGAAGTTTACGAGTATTGTCGATCAGCAGTGAAAGCAGAGCCAATCTAGCTTTGTTAAAAGAAATTGTGCTTTCTATTTTATCAACAGTGAGTGGTGTACCAATAAAAGACATATTTAAAAAATTTTCTATCAAATAACTGATGCTGCAGCGCACAGCTTTCAGGTTGACAACATCATTGCCTCTGATTTTAAAGTAGACCATGTACCAAAACATTTACTTTGTCAAACTCACCTTTGTTTAATGTTTATAAAAAAAGTACCAAAGGTTTTTTCCAGACATTAAATTAAGCATAGAACCTGATAAAATATATTCAAGTTACGTGCTTGGTAAATTCAACTACAAGTCATGACACTGTTCTCCAACAATATATCGATTGTTAAATCTTCTTGATTTTCATTATAAATTCTGGAACTCTTCCAACGGGTTTTCTTTATTCATTTCTCCAAAAAAATGCGGCCAATGTCTAAAAACGGAAAGATTTAATGGATTTGTGTACCTCTGTGCAGTCATACTTTATAATAAAAAAGATGTTTCAATGTTTTTGAATTCTTATAATCTTATTAACAACACACTGGCATGCATTGTTCGATCATTTGGCTAAATCGAATACTTGACTGTATTTAGGGCAGTTGGTGCATTAATTGAAATACATCTAATTGAGCTTTGTTTAAGTGTAACATATTTTGATCAAATGAAATATTCTGAGTTGATGCCAGCAATGCAATTGTTATGCGAACAGCTGATTGCATGTGATCCACATAAGATATCTAACATTTTCTCACCTGGTTTAAAATTTATTAACATTTATAAACATTTAGCAATTGCTGCAGGTGGCCGGAAGAAGTTTTGCAAAAGCTTCAGTTGTTTATCAGCGCAAACCAAACAAGAACAGTGGAGATTCTTAGGTGTCACAGACTTTGTTTGGGAATCCTAAAGGACCAGTTGAACAAGGTAACCCAAATATCTGCGCTGGAACAAAGCTGTGTCTAAATTTATTTTATTCCGGCTCAAGAAGTAGTTTGCTATGGGCCTGAAGTTTTTATACAATTGGCTTCATTGATTCGTTAAAGATTTTTCTCTGCAAACAAACAGAGACCACTGTCTCTAACTAGAACGAATGTATTATAAAAATCACGACTCATGACCGACAAAAATTCTCTTCTGCGCTCTGCCACTGCAAAGTGAAAATCAGCGCTGCAACTTAATTCGTTCAATACAACTAATTCTACCTCCGTAGAAGCAATCTCCAAACACTGGCGCAAAAACAATTACAACACTTATCAATGCAATACGCTCAAAGAATCCTTTGCCCGCGCTCTGCGCCAAACCAACGCTCAACTTTCTTCTCTCGTCGTTCTCGTATTCATCAGTCTCTTGTTTTTGTCGTCTTCGTCTTCTCTGTTGTCTTCGTTGCCGTCTTCGTCAATCGAGCAAGCGTACATATATATAGACAAAAGGTCACATGACGACAAATCGGTTGGAGTTATCTCGAAAACGCTTCGCTCACGAAAATTAGAACGCTTTTTCCATGGTAAGCGAGAACATTCGAGAACTACATTTCAGACAAAGCGCATTACGTCATCACCGTCTGGCATTCGAAAAATTGTAAGCAGATCGGAGAGATTTAAATCACACAGCGTAAAAGCGATTGTAACTTGCCCAAGCAATTTCTACGTCGTAGTAAAGCTTTATATTACTTCAAGACGGAAAACTATATTGTCATAACTTAAAATTATTTCAAATGAAGTGTGACATTAGGCTTATCTTTCCTCAAATAACCCAAGGATTTCTTCAGTAACGAGCTAATATTGTTGTAATCGAAAGTAAGTGTCTCTCTTCGTAACCTCAACTTTCGGATGACTTTCAGCAGTAAAGTAAGATAATTATCATATGATCGACACTAATATTTCTGATGTCCATTCAAGAACAAAAAGGCAAAGCACTGGTTTGCTTATTTAAATAGAATATCCATGAGCGTTTTAACCAAGCTCAATTCAAACATAATTTAACAGGAGGCTTAAGACTTCAAAAACTCAAAACTTTTTAACTTCAAACAAAGACTTTAAAATTTCCAACTGATCTTCTTTTCAACGTGCTTAAGTTTGCACAAGCCTAGACTATGACCATTATCATGTCATTGTAGTGCGAGCAGTGGCAATGCGCTACAATATATTTGGATTTGGAGACTTTGACAAAAACTGTTCTGAGCTATTCACCAAACGAGATTTTGAAAATTTGTATGAAACCCCGATAAATAACTCGGGTAGTAAACGAAGTGTTGGATCAATCAACTATGAGTCAAAGATTCGTGAAGCAAAGCACGTCGAACATCTCGTTCAACAACTCTATTCTTTCGTGCTTTATTGTAAACGAAAGCACACGCAGCTACGAAGGCAAGCGGTTTTCTACATGTTAAACAACAATAATTTTAACAGGCTTTTACACTTAAATCATACGTAAACTCAGAAGACTCACCGAAACAATACTCCCTCCAAGTTCACATCAAAAAAATCTCAAAAATTGCAAATACCAAGTATTTGCCTCAATCAAGATACATTAAATTACCAGCAAACTTTTAACAATGTTTTTTTATCACAGTGCTTTGTCAAAACCATGTGCACTCGACGTCACAATGACTCTTTTCTTGTTTTTCGTGAAAAAATCTTTTTTGTTAGATCTAAGTTACGATTCAGCTGTTATCTTATTTCCTTTCTCTTTTAACGAAAAAATCACCTTAACGAAGTGAGATTAGCGGCGCCGAATAATAACTATGAATGAAGCGCGTCCAAAGTTACAGCAATCTCTATTACAAACTTGGACACCGCGAAATGTTCTTAAGAAATTGGAAACCTATTTTCATCTCTATCTAAACACCTTGCGTTATATATTCGTAAACAAAATTTGATATCCTGACATTCGATTATACCAAAATTTTAAGTTTATTAAAACTGTTTTATGATGTCATAATAAGCCACGTGTCTTTGCGTTTTAATAAAGCAAATCGGTTTTTCATCGAATTAGAATCACCTACTGCAATAGATGGAAGTAGTAATAGAAGTTAAATAAGTGGATGAATTGTTCTTAAAAATAGGCCTGGTTGTCCTTTCAAAGGGAATCCACTCTGGGTCAGACACACACAGCGATGGCGTCAAGGGTTTATCCTTTCACTACTCCAGATTGCTGCATTGCCCGGATCAGATGCTGGCAGTGACGGTGTTGAAGAGCATTTGCGGCCTGTAAGATCTTATCGTCCTTGCTGTACCCAATACGTAGGGCACGTTGTTACAACATAATCTGTCGTTTCCTCAGTTTGCAACCGTGCCTCATAGCAAGAAGCGAGACTCCACTTTTGTATAAACGAATGAAATCGCGCAACACCAGTCCACTGGCAATTAAACTTAACTCAAGTTATTCAAGTCAAGCTAATTACAACAGGCCTAGTACTGATTCTAAAATCAAAAGCAAGAATACATATTCTCACAGCATTTCATGTTCCATCTACAATAACTAGTTGGGGGAAGCTATTCAGTAGTTTCCGCGTAGCTGGCACTGACGAGGTTCTTAATCTTAGTTTATTTTGGTAGGCAAGTGAAAAACCTCTTTGTAGTAAACAATGCGATGTATAGCTAATCAAAGTCCAAATTGTAACGGTTAGCGAAAGAAAGTGCGTTTGCTGGTTACTTTGAGACGAGCTATCTCGAGTCCGCAGCAATGCCAGCTCATCAGCATAAGCAAACGTTTTGGAGATTGTGAACGGCAAATTGGTCTTATCGATGTTAAAAAGGAGTTGACATTTGGACAAACATTCCTATCGAAAAGCAAAAAAAACATCTTCCAATATATTTAAAACATAGCTAAACGATTTTTTATGGGCAACGTACAACTAAATCTATTACGTTACTTCAAAAGTACTTGATCATGCGCAATTTTGCCCCAAAGGTGGCTGCTGACTCAAAAACCAAAGGGTCAAGATGGTGTGTCCTGCGGTTATATATCATGGCATATAATACGTATATCATTATGTATTTGGCTATTGCTTATTTATTTATTTATTCTTTTGTTTTTATATACAACAGAAAATAAACAATTTTTGCAAATAAATTATATTGATTGATTGAACAACAAGCGAATACTTTGATTAAAAAAAGTGCCTCAATCAAAGATCGGTCGGCTAAGGTAGTCTTCTCCCCAAAACAATCAACCGCTTAAAAGATCAATTTGTGTACTCGTAGTTTAGTAAAAAATTTATATATTTTTTTATTTTAACTGATAAACAGGGACCATTTTTTTAACATAAAAAATTGTTTTTTTACTTTGGTTAAATTTTGACTTTCTTTTGACTGAACGATTTTACTTTGTTAGAAACGTTTTTACGGAAAAATTTTGATTACATTATTGCAGAAACCTTAATTTACATCAGTTTATAACAGGGGTTCTCAAACTTTTTAATTTTATAGGCCCCTTTTACCGATATTCAAAACTAAATTTCCTCACTAAAAATTCAGTTTGTAGCCTAATTAGTATGTCTGTATCAGCATGCAAAAAAGAGAAACTAAATTCTTACAATTGAACCTAATTTCTATAAACTTTTTAAACTAGGGATCTCAAGACTTTTTTTCTAATTTGCCAAATTATAAATTTAAGTACTTTCAGCAGGCAACAAAATTACATGTATCTGAAATTTCCTCTTTTTAGTAAGCCATGACCAAAATTAAGAGTATTAGAATATAACTTTAACATTAATTAGTTTATTAATAATTAAAGTGAAATTTGAAACGTTTAAAATCATTGCCTAATTAGTCTCGTAAAAATGCCTATACTGGAGCTGCTTTGAAATCTCAGTTACATGAGTTCTTTCTTCGTGCTCGTACCGACTCAAAATTGCCAAGATCTTGTAGTCATAGTAGAGCGCTTGTAGTCGCAATCCCAAATCCGATAAAGCCAGTAGGGGAACCAAAGAGTTGTCATCTGATATATTTTCTCTATGTCCCCTACAAGATCCTCGAGAAGCTTATCTACTCTCGCGTTAAACCAATTGATCCATTGCTATCTAGACAGCGTGCTGGGTTTCGACGCGGAAAGTCAATCATGGATGAAATCATTCTATTGACAGAAAATATTGAGAATTTTTCGTTGATTTGTTAATCTGACGGCAGCATAAGATTCTGTCTGGCACTGTGGCCTTACATGCAAGCTTCTAAAAACTTCTGCCACATAAGCACGAGCCCAGAATGATCATGAAACTTTTGAAACCAAAGTTTCGTCTTTGATACTGATGACAGCAAGCAAAACAGGATTCACTGTTTAAAAAACAGCATGTTTCAGGGTTAACTCTCCTTCTTTTCAACCTCTATATTTACATCTACATCTGCCCTCCACAATTTTAAAAAATTTTTACCCACGCAGACGATCTAGAATTTTTGCACTCCACTGGGAACTGAAAGGCCTTTGAGAGGATTTGTAAGTCAAGACATGAACGTTTAGTGCATCTTCAGACTTGGAAGCTGAAACATTAATACGGTGACTATAGCCTTTTTTGGAATAACAAAAAGGCCCAACGTAAGCTAAAGTCCACAACAGCAAAATACCTTTACCATTTTGTCCAATCCATTTATTTTGTGAAGAGATTACTCACGTTCTGTCACTATCTTGTGGCATTAAGCAGAAAACTATCCATATTTGCGCGTCACACTGCTTAGGCAACTGGCAGACTCAGTTTGGGATGCTGGTGCCAAAACACTGCTCACAGCTGCTTTATCTCTGGTCTGCTTAACAGCTAAGTACTGCACATCAGTACGGTGTTGCAGCGGTCACACTGGCTTCAATGACAGTCTCCTGTATGACGCTTTGCGTATTGTCACTGGATGCCTGCGTCTTACTCCGATTGACCACCTACCAATACTTTCAGACATGAAGCCAGTTGAGCTTTGCTGACTAGAAACAAGACTCTGATTGATTAAAGGTACAACCCTGGACCCCGACCATATGATTGGACCTAGAATCTCTAAAAATGCCTGATCCTCTTTCCACTCTTCTGATAAATTGACAAAACTCCCATTTTAACCACAAGCAGCATCGCTGCTACTGCTGTAATTTTATTCAAAATCACTCCGCATTGGTTGAAATCTATCTTTACTACCAATAAAGTCATTAAGAATTAATACTTGATTTTGTAAAAAATGTTTAGAAATTACACTTTCAATATTAATTTAATCGCAAAACAACATTAATATCGAAAATGATGCTTTATGATAAGCTCCGCCAGAAAAGTTTTCATAGATTAGTTTATTTTACGTCACTCCACGCAACAATCAAATGATATATTCACTTTGTTTCCCAATACGTTACTGTGGCAGCAGTAACATCAAATTCTATATGTAGTTATGAAAATAGAACTAAAAAAATTGACTAAGCAGTGGGCCGCAAGTTGCATATCCCTGTTGTAGACTAATATTCATTACTATAAAATAATTAGTACTGCATTAACAAATGTGAATTTGATGCAAACGTTTTTTTTACGTTCATCTCTATTTATCTTCCTCACTAGCAGGAAAGCGTCGAAGGAACTGTACTTTAGGAAATCATCATGCGATCTCCCTAATTTACTATTTAGAAAAGCCAAGATATCCGGTTAAAATCTTTCATTTGTTTTTGAGTTTTTTATTGAAAATATGATTGAAATTTTGAGCTGCTTGCTACGACCGCAAGCACAGATAAATGCCGCAAAGTCTTTTTCTCAAGAACACAATGGAATGAAGCGAGTAGGTTTTGAACCCATACCGTATCGATTGCGGATGCTATCAATACGGTACCATTAATAACTCAACCACGATGACGAAGCGAGTAGGTTTTGAACCCATACCGTATCGATTGCGGATGCTATCAATACGGTACCATTAATAACTCAACCACGATGACGATTTTTTATAACAGGCAAACATTTAGAAACACATTTTTTTTTACTTAAATGAAAACAAAACTTAATTTTTACCGAATTTAAAATTTTGAAAAACTTTCACCATATAAGGATCAAGGATTTGTTAAACTGAATATCTTGTGCAAGGCACTAAAAGTTTCCAGGAGAAACCAGGAATACCGAAGAACATGTAAAACTCATATTTTGATTAAGAAATTATAAAGAGAAGGATGAAAAGTTTAAGATTGACTTCAAAAGTTTGCAGCCCTAAAAGTTTTAGAATGATTTGATATTAATGCAAGCCCAAAAAGTTTTAGAATGTTTAAAATTGTAGAAACAAAATATTTAAAGTATTTATACTCTGCTGCTCAAAATATTGCAAAAATAAGTAAGAAACAAGTTTTTATAAATAAAAATTTTACAAAAATTGACTTTATTCAAATTTGTGATTTATTTTTGATATAAAACTCAGTAAAAAATTTCTCAAGCAAATCAAACTGATGTTGTTCAAGTTTCATGATGAACTAATTTCAGAAAAACTTTGCCCTCGTATAATGAGCTTTAGTTATAACGAATTAAATGCTATTAATTTGAAGCAATCACAACACGTTTGAGTATGAAACAAAAGAGCACCAAAAAATAACGCAAGGGACTGAGTCATACGAGTATCCTTTTTTGAATAAAATCTTTTTAATAACTTTAAAAAGCGTGTTTATTCCTCGAAGACTTTTCATCTGACACTCATCAGGAGAAATCGTTCGAATAAAATGAGAGCAATCCGATTGCGATTATACAAGAAAGGAGAAGGAGTCTGATTGATTAAAAAGGCGACCAATCAGGAATAAAAAAGAAAACAAGAGTGCGTCTGATTGGTCAAGAGAGGCTATCAATCAGAAGCAAAAGTGAAAGAGAGTTAATGAATGAGTTTTAGACTGTAAAGAAATTTCTGCCGTGCCAGCAAGACAAACAGCACTTCTCAAATCATTGCCCATGACTCTGCTATTGGACAGCATCTTTTGAAAAACTCTTCCTGTGCCAGTCAATTCAGTGACACCAAATTTTCTAGATTTGCCCGAGGACGTACATCTTTTCTTCTTTCCACTCTTGAAGCTACTTTTATCAAATCTTTTCAACCTAATTCGTGTCTACACAAAAAATTTTTTTATAGTATAAAATTCCTTCATTAATGCTTTTTTACTTTTGCTTCTGATTGGTTGCCTCTCTTGAACAATCAGACGCGCTCACTTTTTCTTTCCTTTTCTCGATTGGTTGCTTTTCTTAAATCGGACTCGCTCTTTTTTCCTGCATAAGCACGATCGGATCGCTGTTCGTTCATTCTGACAATTCCTCCCAATGAGTGTCAGATGGAAAGTCTTTGAGGAATGAACACGCTTTTTTAAAGCTTTCTTAAAGTTTGTACCACCAATAGACTCTTAAATTTTTTTGAAACTGATAGTTTGTCTAAACACTGTCGAAACTTTGCTTTAAATCTTTTGGACCAACTCTACATGCAATCAAACTCATATTTCCTGCTTCAAAAGCAGACTTTTGATATACCCTGTCAATTACCTGACGTATTAAAATTCTTTTTTTAACTAAAATTTTCCTTCAAGCTATCAACCAACAAACTTCAATTTCAATCTAAATGAATGCTTTTCAATCTTTTAACAATTGCCGCGCCAAAAAGTCAGATCACAATTGTTGCAGCCCGTTGTTATTATATGCAAAGTAAAAAATGAAGACTTTTTCCTTTTGGTTTCCATCTATCTGAGTACTATGACAGACCCCGTTTGTGCACCCTTGATGTACACACAAATTCTTTTTTACTTCAACAAATATATCATTTCAACATAGTATTCACACCATCTCTGTATGGGTCACTTACAAACTTAATGTGGCCAATAATTTGAAAAATCATAATTTAAATGCTGCATTGATTGCTTACTAAAAAACTTGAAATATTGATAGAAGGACGAAAGCGTTATGTTGCTGGCGCAGCTTCAAACATCATTCCAATGAAAACTTTTCAACCATGTTACACGTCAACATGCTATACGTTTTATGAGAAATAACGCAACAATTTATTTAATCATAGCACGCTGTTCAAATGCAGAACAGCGGTTTTTACTATCAGCTTACATAGTAAAAGTATCTTTTTTACAATAATAAATTTAAATGTAATTCGCTGACTATTTTTGCAAAATTAAAGCAAAATTGTGAGTAACACTATGAAAGACAATGTAATTTCGACAAAATAAAAATTATAAACAATTTAATATAATTCAAAAAAACAGAACTAGAATATTGTAAAAGTTGACTTCAGGGACATGGAAATTTTTTCTTAATGACCAAAGTAATTACAATAATTAAATGAAGGACAAGTGGAAAAGTAAAAAGTACAACAAAAATTTAAAACATAGATATTCTTTTTTAATATTTAACGCTCTCAAAAGTGTTCCAAATTGTTGCTTGAACAAGATCAGGATGCTTGTTGATTAACTGTGCTTGCGCTATTTCATCCTGGTCCAAAGATGAAGTAGGTTTTGACTGAATGTGTTTCTTGTCCCATTTAACATTATCGTTTCTCTTGCCTAAATTTTTCGCTCCTTTGGCTGTTGGTTCACTGCTACCTTGCTCTTCCGAGTCGGAATCAGACATGACCTCGTTGCTAGTGATTTAAAACACTTCTACTTCTCCAGCAACCTGATTTGGCAGAACTGTTGCATCCAGAATCTCTTCATTTTTACTTTCCATTTTGCTATCTTCACTTCCAGTAGGAGACCCTATCATGACTTTATCAGCCGTTTCAGGGTCATCGCTTTCAATTTGACTGATTGCATCATTCAGAAAACAATGTTGGTTATTCTTTTTTACGATAAAATGTTTCAGTGCTTATCATTATAAAAGTATTCCTGCAATAACTGTAAAATATTTTTATAAGCTGGTAGTGTTTAAAACATAATTCATTGTTCCGGTTCAAACTTTCAATTAGGTAGCAAAAAGCGTAGTGCTAAAATTCATATTAAGCTCGCACTTTCATTTTACAAGGTAGGCTATCTGACCTCATTCAAAAGTATACCTGTCCAGTTAAAGCCAGATCATTTACGCAACCACCGTTCAATCAAAGTTGTAAGAACTCTATACTGTGACCCCAGTCTTTTGGTCCCAGGGATCAGTCAACAGTTAATTTTAAATAATCCAAGAGATATATTTCGCACTAACAGTGCATCATCAGTCTCAATCTTTACAGAATAAGTTAAACAGTACAAAAAAGCTTGGAAGCAAAGAAAACTTTAAACTGACGTAATAATGCAAAAAACAATAGTTCATGATTACTGTATAAGGGAACGAAGACAAGGCAAGACAAGACAAAAGTTGTAAGAATGTTAAATTTTTATACATCTAGCTGATAACTCGCTTAGCCAAATTCCTGTCTGGGTAGATTTTATGAACTCGTATTATCCCACTGACTACATTAGTATACTCGGCTATTCCAATGGCGGTGGCTTTTCTTTGAATTGCAATATTGAGAAACTTTCTAATGATTTCACATCTATAACTCAAGCACCTTTGTAGGAACTTTCTTTTTTCACGCATCGTTACGATTGATTGAACATTTCGAGGAAAAACAAAATCGAGGTTTGTGAACATAAATTTGCGGTTTTTCAGTTACATAAAAGCCTATCGAGAATATTCGGAATTTGTTAAATTTATGTTGAACTTGAAAGTTTCAACATAACTCCATATGAAGAAGTGAAAAAATATTAAATTATATCTGTTCAGGGGGTAGAAAGCGCTCTTTGAAAATGGTTTTACTTTTGTAGACACTAGGATAATTTGGGTTAAATAGAAACTTTGTGCCGTAAAAATATAAAAAAAATTTTTTTAGAAAGGATTTTTTGTATATTTTAATAAAATAGAAAAATTTAGTTAAAACCATTCCATACTTTTATATTTTTCTTTTTGATTCTTGCTAAGAGTGAAAGCGCTACTTGATGACAAGCGATCGACACAGTCTAAATTTAATCCTTTGGCAACCAAGGTCTTTTAACCATTTTGAGCTCTACAGGATCTAAAAAAATTTATTGGTTTTTAATTGTATTTTAGAGTGTCTTTTAAAGAATTTGGCATTTTTGTGATTATTTCAAAACAAAAATCAAAAAAATGAAAAAGATTTTTTGAACATCAATACAACAGACAGTGAAAAAGTTGTTAGTGTGATTCTTTTCTTCAAGAAATACTCAAGACTTATATTCCGATAATGTATGGTACCTCTTGAACAACGTTCCCTTTAAGAGGTTGCTTAGGGTGCGCGGAATGAAAGCCCGTGTGAGCAGTGGTGGATATTCAAATTTAGGGACCTGAGGCAAGGATTTTTAAAAATTGATGTTCAGTAAAAAAGAAAAGGAGTTTTGATCTCGTCTTTCAGTTTTCTCTCCCAAAATCAAGGTGTTCTCTAAAAAAAAAAAAAAAAAGTCTCCACCTAGAATCGATCTCTCTAATTCCCAGTTTTTGTCTCGACTTTTCGAGGTTTGGTGCTATTTCCGAGGTGAAGACCTTTTTGTTTTAGAGAACACCTTGATTTCGGGAACAAAATAGGGAAATCAGAGATGAAATCGAAGTGAAGACCTTTTTTTTAGCGATCACCATGATTTTTGGAGTAAAAACTGAAAGAGAGCTATTTGAATATCCACCACTGTGTAAAGCTTGCTTCTGATTGAAAGCAGATATTTAGCTTGTCTTGCCAATACTTATGCAGTGCGCGGCAAAACGAAAGTACTGTGCGGCCGCGCAGCTGCGTAGCTTAGAGGGAACGTTGCTCTTGAAGCATTTTCCTGGATGAAGTTTTGGCTTTTTCGAATAGGTTTCACAAAAGAACATTGTCGTTTTTCTCTTCTTTTCGGTGCTACAGACTAAACAGTTTTTGGAATGGCCACGGTGTACCTTTGCTATAAAGTGAGGCTTTCTGTTTAAACACTCAGCTTCATCAAGACCAGTTACTCTGGTGGAATGACAACGGTTTACAATATTTTGGGTATTCCTAGCTAGCTGAAGAATCATGTTTTTTATAAAGTTGAGATGGCTTATGTTAGGCAAATTATGAATTTCCTTAAAGAGTAGGAAAAGTTCACCACACCAACTTCCATTTTTTGCTAAAATAATCTTTCATGTCTGATTTTTCTGTTATTTTTTTTCAAAATTACGCCCAGGTATGTCTTCAACTTCTGCAAAGCTACATCTTTTCATTTGTAAAACGTCGAATTGTTTTTTAGTTGTTTGTTTCTCAGGGTTAGTTGTTCGTTGCGGAAAGCATTTTTGACTGTTAGAATTTCGTTCAACACCTCATCAGTGAAAAAACGTTGAAAACATTCTAGCTCTATTTAAGGTGTTGTATCGAAAGTTAGTTGAACATTTTTGCAGTAAACTGAAAATGCTTAAAGTTGTTGTCACTTGGAAGCGATTGTTGCCAGCCACTGCTATCATCATCTGAATATATGCTGTGCAAAAAGTTCCCGGACTACTTTTCATTGATTTAATAAATAAATAAATTAATTATTTTCTTTTTTTATTTTTTTAAAATCTTAAAATTAATGTTTTAGACAATTGCTTGTATTTTATGCATTAATTTTCACAAATTTCTAAAAATTAATCATTAAAAATGGAGAAAAGAAATGCAATCATTGAATTACACCTCACGGAAATATAAGCCTTTCTTATTATAAGACAACTTAAAGTTGCTGATACGATTCTTCTTAATCAAATGAAGGATGGCACAAAGAAGAGGAAAGTCATCTTTTCCGATGAAACAATCTTCACAGTTGAAGCAAAAGTGAACTCCCAAAATGACAGAGTGCTGGCAAAGAAAGCAAAGGACATTTTAGAGAACTTAAAAAATATTTACCATCGACAAAAGCCAGTCTTTGTCATGATTTGGGCTGCTGTTTCCAAAACATGGAAGTCGCCACTGATATTTGTCAAGCCCGGGACAAAAATCAACACAGAATGCTACATCAAAGAAATTCTGTCTCCGGCACTGATCGAAATGAAAAAGCACTTCAAAACCAAAGTGTTTACTTTTCAACAAGATTGTGCACGATCGCATACTTTAAAAAAACTCAATCATCGTGCAGAGAAAGCTTTCCCTCATTTTGGGATAAAGAAATATGGCTTTCTTTCTCCCCACTTGACTCTAGCATTTAGTCAATGCTCGAAAAAGACGCATGCCGCTCAGAAAAACGTTCTGTCGACCACTTGAAAAAATCCTTACAAAAGGCATGGGCTGATATTCCCCAGAAAAAGATACGTGCGGCGGTAGAAGCGTTCAGATCAAGATTGGAGAAAGTAATTGATGCAAATGGTGGCCAAATCGAGTAAAAATAGATTCCCTGATTAAACTGAAATCTCATCTTTGCTTACACAAAAATCATTCAAAAATTGCATTTAATATTATATATATTTTATTTTAAACTTGTCTGGGAACTTTTTGCACACCCTGTACGTCATGGTATTACACAATTCCACAACTTTTTCCCCAATAGATTTAATAGCAGTATTTTTGCGGACGTCTTTTTTTCTCGTTGATCTTCGCAGTTTGTGTATCGTCTTCCCGTAATCGTCTTCTGTGAGTAATCTATTATTATTGGGGTTCCTCAACGCACAAATCGTTCTTAAAAGGCCAACTTGCAAAAAACACATTAATCAACTTAGACTTCGATACGGTTCTGATTAAGACGATGATTCAGGTTAGATCCCAAAGAGTATGGTTTCATTTATGGAAGCACTTCCATCCTCGAAAATTTCTTAGCTCCTAACTATTACAACCTTTTAAAATAACTGTTAAATTCTTATGAGCAATTAAGGTGCAATATGAGCGTAAAGGTCCATTTTCTTCATAGTCATGCAAATTTTATTGAAAACTTAGGAGCTATGAGTGAAAAGCAAGGTGAGCACTTCCGCCAAGATATCAAGAAAATGGAGAAAAGATATCGGGGACGCTAGAATATGAATATGATGGCATACTATTGCTGGTGCTTAAAAAGAGAGGTTACTGGCCGTAGCTACTCCCGAAATGTATAGAAAAGGCAGTTTTAAGATTAGCAAGTGTGCAATATTTTGTCATGGAAAAAAAGTATACAATTATGTTTGAGCTCTTCTTTGCATTTTAATGTTTTTTTTTACCACAATCTTTGCATTACAAAGCCATAATATTTGTTAAGTTTTTCACATGTATCTTATGTGTTACAGTTGCAAGTATACAGTACACATAAGCTGAAGTTTTGTGTTTATTTAACTTTTTGTCTATGGTGTTCATTATTCTTCGTGAGCTAGTTTACAAATTATGGTTATTATAAAAAGTCACTAGTGTTTAAGTAACATGATAGCAAGTTTAACAAAGCACCAAATGTGTAACCCTCTTATGCAACAGTATACTTAAAAAGCTGCAGTTTAATAAATCTAAAATATGAAATAGCTGCAAACTTAAACCAGATAGGGAAAATCTGACAAAAGTTTTGAAATCAGTGTCGCAAAATTATTCCCAAAATGCTCTTAAGCCTAATCTCCAGAAAATTTATTTAAAATTGTTGGGCTGTGTAATCATTCTATGCGAAAGCTTACGGCATAATAAATTTTAACTATTAAAGCGTTGTGGCGATTACCACATTTTCACGCTTGACATAATTGTATTTTTTTATTCGTTTATTCATTTTTTCTTTTTGATAAAAAACGAGAGAGTCTTTGTTCAGCGAAAAAGCACATGTCAAAAAGTTTGAATCAAAGTTGGTTTTAAGAATAATTGAGTTTAAAAAGGATTGTTGTTTTATGAATAAAAAGAAGATTTATAAAAAGTTTTGTGGAATTTATATGTAGCTAGAGTTATATAAACCATCAAACCGCTACATAAATGGTGACCAACCCGACGTGATCTCATACACTGAAGACGCTTTTATCAACATAACTTTGAAGTTTATTAACAAGCTTTACTCAACTATCAACAGCGATAATAGAAGAGGATTCAGCCCAGCGAGACGAAGAACATTAAATTTATAAACTTATAGACGAAAAGATAAGTCTTTTAGTGGTTTTGCAAGCGAGCCATTGTAATATAATTGTAAGTGCTAAATTTATGTTCAATTTTTAACTAGTTTTTGGCGGACAGTTTTATTAATTGTATTGATAACAGTTGCGAAAAAAAAAGCAGTTTTTTTTAACCTTAAGCTTGATTTAATAGTGTGACGTCATAATGTATTTCTACTATCTGGCGTTATGTGCTTTAGTTACTGCGTTAATCATTTTAAGTTTTAGTTTTGTATTCTTGATTTTTTACTATCAAACCAAACATGGGTTTCACGAAGCGGGGCCTGACATATCGCGGCCTGCCCCAATAACATTCTCCCCTACAAGAGCTCCCTCTAGTGATAGAACAAACTCAGATATAAGTGGCAATAGTGGAAATAATAACGTTTTTTCGCCCGCAAATAATTTTGGGAATATACATTTGCCACCTTTTTGGGAGAATGACGCCAGCGCTTATTTTTCAACTATCGAATTAATGTTTGAAGAAGCTAATATGACATCAGAATGGTCCAGATATTTAGCTCTTGTCACGACCTTATCTCGAGACGCCAATGTATTTAAGTCTGTGGCACACCTATTAAAAACATCTAACACGGTAAAACCTTATTCGACTTTGAAAGTTGCTATCCTCCGGTTATATTCTAATGCAGGCGTTGAGGATTTAGAGACCTCGTTAAACGATTGTCTCCGCGGCGATGACAAAGTTTCAAACTACTTGGCCCGGCTTAGGTCCATATTCGCATCCCGTTATTGTGAACCGACTACTCTCCAGGAAGACATACTTAAATCTCGCGTACTGCAGTCGGTGGACACTCCGACCAGGCTTGCGTTGTATTCGTACGAACAAGGCACGGTCGATGAATTGGCTGCACATGCCGACCGCCTTCTTTCTCTGGCGAAATCTCAGCCTGCTACTCCCATATCAAAAGTAAATAATATCACATCGACAAAACCGCAGTACAAGGTCAATGAGTATTTTGATAAACAGTTGGGAAATATGTCGGACGCCGTAGACGAATTAAATCAAAAGCTTGAAAAGTTTACCTCCTAAAAGCGTAATAAAGGTTCCGCACCCACATCAACAGTTTCTAAGAATGAATTATGTTTTTACCACAACCGTTATGGCAATCGAGCTCATAAATGCATATCCCCTTGCTCTTGGCATGCAAATGACGCAATGTCTCATTCTCAAAAGAATCATTTAAACTAATAGCTCCGGTAAAGAAAGGCGACTTTACCGGAGAAAATAATGAGTGCTCAACTCTCACATCGCAACTACTGTACATAAAATGTTCCATTACTAATTTGAAGTTTTTGATTGATACTGGCAGTTCTTGTTCTGTAATTCCTGTGGACCCTAATTCTCGAGATCATCCGCAGGATTATTTGTCTGCTGTTAATGGAAGCTCTGTCCCTACGTTTGGTTGCAAAAATATTACTGTTGACCTGGGAGGTCCTGTGCCTTTAAACTGGGAATTTTGCATTGCTGAGACGTTAAAACCCATTATAGGAATAGATTTTCTATCGCACTTTGATATCAAGATTGATCCTAGAAAAGGAAGATTGATATTTCCCGAACACATACCGCAATCTGCAAATATTAGATCATTCTGCTGGTTTCATCAACGTTTTGGTCCTCATGCACAAAAGTGTCGTGATCCTTGTTCTTTTTTATCTAATACCGAACTTAAGCCTAGTTTGTGTAATGTCGAACCTCCGATTTGCAACTTAGGAGATTATCAGTTTCTTGAAGCTGAATTTCCCGAGGTGTTCTCTGTTTTGAACTTAAGGCTTCCTCCAAAACATGACATCGTTCACTACATTGAAACAACCGGTCCACCCATCAAACAGCGGCCACGCCGTCTTTCTCCCGAAAAACTTGCTGTTTTAAGAAAGGAATTAAGTCAGCTTGAGCAATTGGGAATAATTAGAGCCAGTTCCTCCCCGTGGGGATCTCCCGTTCATATGATAAAAAAATCTAACGGATCTTGGCGAGTAGTAGGAGACTATCGGCGTCTAAATCAAGTAACCGTCAAGGACTCTTATTCCATTCCTTTCCTTCATGACTTTACCGAAAATATATCCGGTTCCACAATATTTTCCAGCATCGATTTGTTTAAATCATATCACCAAATTCATATTCACCCAGAACATATTGCCAAAACCGCAATTTGCACACCGGCCGGAAATTGGGAATTTTTAAAGATGTCTATGGGTTTTACTAATGCTGGCCAAACATTCCAACGCTTTATGAACTCTCTATTTCAAGACTTGCCATTCGTCTTTGTCTATATAGATGACATTTTGATATTTTCGTCTTCCATTGAAGAGCACCGAGCCCACCTTCGACAAGTATTTGAGCGCCTACAACGCAACGGATTAATCATCAATGCAGCTAAGTGCTTATTCGGCCAAAATCGGCTACGCTTTTTAGGGCATATCGTTTCGGACAAAGGTATCGCCCCTGTTGCATGTAAGGTTGATGCCATAAATTCTTTTTCGATCCCACAGAACGCCCAGTCTTTACGGCGATTTTTGGGCATGGTCAATTTTTATAGAAAGTTTATTCCTCAATGCGCAAAAATTTTGGCCCCTTTAAATTCCCTCCTCCAGGGGATTCCTGCCGGTCGCAATGCAAATCTTTCTTGGAACGAGGAGGCCTCAACTGCGTTCGAGGACATAAAAGTAGCACTGAGTAATGCAACACTACTAAATTTTCCTCAGCACGACAGTCCCACAGCATTGTTTGTAGACGCAAGCGATAAATTCTGTGGTGCTGTACTCAGTCAGATTGACAGTAGTGGTTCGCACAGACCATTGGAGTACTTTTCAGCCGCCTTTTCTGATGCCCAAAAACGGTATAGTACTTTTGATAAAGAATTGCTGGCAGCTTATTTGGCAGTTCATCATTTCACGTACTTCTTAGAAGGCCGTCCGTTTACTCTTTACACGGACCACAAACCATTAGTTGGTGCTATATCTAGAAAAAAAACTCCTTTAAGTAACAGGCAAGCTCGACACCTATCGTTTATCTCAGAATTCACAACTGACGTTAGACATATTGAAGGAAAAAACAACGTGGTTGCCGATTGCTTGAGCCGTCCTGAAATGACTGCTGCTCTTTCGCCTTCTTTCACAGATTATACCGAGCTGGTTTTGGCACAAAGGGACGATCCATCGATTCGCGAGCTCTCTCAATCGATGACTTCATTAAAACTATGTGAACGTGCGATTCCTAATTCAGGCCTTTTGTTACTTGGAGACACTAGTACGGGAAAATTTCGCCCCATCATTCCAAATTCATTACGAACCACAATTTTTGAGCGCATGCACAACCTTTCCCACCCAGGCATTAAGGCTACTCAAAAACTCATTGGAGAGCGATTTGTGTGGCCGAAAATGGGACGAGATATTGCTGAAAAGTGCCGTACCTGCATTTCTTGCCAACAAACAAAAATTACCCGACATCAAGTTACACCCTTACAGCATTTCAGAACCCCAGATGCCAGATTTTCACATGTACACGTCGATATCGTCGGTCCCCTTCCCGATTCTTCTGGTTACAAATATTTACTGACAGTTGTAGACAGATTTACGCGTTGGCCGGAGGCCATACCCATGAAGGATATCACTGCGCAATCTTGTGCAGATTCTTTTCTTTTACATTGGGTGGCCCGTTTTGGATCTCCTACAATAATCACTACAGATAGAGGGGCCCAATTCACGTCTCTCCTTTGGACAGAAATGTGCCAATTTTTGGGTTCGAAATTATGTCACACAACAGCTTTCCATCCGGCTGCAAACGGATTAAACGAGCGATTCAATCGCAGCCTCAAAGTTGCATTGAAATGTCAATCTTCTCCCGACCTTTGATATCGAAACTTGAGTCTTGTACTCTTAGGCTTGCGATCGGCCATAAAAGAGGATATGGGGTGTGCTGCAGTTGAAATGGCTTTAGGGACTTCTATACGACTCCCCGGGGAATATTTTGAAAATTCGATTCCTGTAGAGTTGTCCGAGGAAAGCACTGTCCAACCAGCTTCGCAGTATGCTAAAACACTTTGTTCTTTCATGAACACATTACGTTATACTATGCCACGTCATCCTAAAAAACAACAAACTTATGTCGATCCACTTCTTTCTCTGTGTTCCCAAGTATTTGTTCGCATTGACAGTGTAAAAATCTCCGTTGCAACGACCTTATTCGGGACCTCATTTTGTACTTGAACGACACGATAAATATTTTGTCATCGAAAAAGACGGTCACACTGACACCGTATCAGTTGATCGTTTAAAACCGGCCTTTGTTGAGCCTATATCTCCAACTGGCTCCTCAGTCGAGGAGGAATCTGCCGAGACTCGATCTTTTTCGCCCACATCTTCGAGTGAGAATGGGGACATTTTTGCGGAAGACCTAGACGAACTCCCCGCTAATCGCGTTTACTCCCGCAGAGGCAGACTAATTACAAAACCTATACGTTATCGCGACTAGTTTTTATTTTTTTTTCATTTTTTTTCGATGTCTGGTTTGTTTCGACGTTTTAATCACGCGTTGCATTTTTGCGCGTTTGCTTGTATATAGTGATTTTTTTGCTTCTGTTAGTGCGTGTAGAATTTTGTCGTATTTTCTATTGCAATCGATTATTTTTTTCTCTTTCAGTGGTATTTGCCTCTTTGCGGCCATACCACTTGGGGGGGGAGATATGTGGCGATTACCACATTTTCACGCTTGACATAATTGTATTTTTTTATTCGTTTATTCATTTTTTCTTTTTGATAAAAAACGAGAGAGTCTTTGTTCAGCGAAAAAGCACATGTCAAAAAGTTTGAATCAGAGTTGGTTTTAAGAATAATTGAGTTTAAAAAGGATTGTTGTTTTATGAATAAAAAGAAGATTTATAAAAAGTTTTGTGGAATTTATATGTAGCTAGAGTTATATAAACCAGTAACCGCTACAGCGTCTTAACTAAGTGTTTTATTTGTGAACAGTGTTTTAAACTTTGCTTTTATTACGAGTCCGAGTTCAGAAAAAAAAATCTACGAGTCCGAGTCCGCAAGTCATAAAATTTGCATTTAAAAAAAAATCCGAATGTCAAATCAACAATTCGCTATCTTAATAGTTTATAGCTTAGGCCTATGTTGCAAAAACTTTTAGTTTTGTATAAAATTTTTTTTATTTATTTTATCTCTATATTTATCCTCTTGACTCGTAGGAAAGCGACGGAGGCGCTAATACATAGGGCAAGCAATTACCCCGACCTGCTTCCGGAGATGCCAAGATATTGCTGTCCGCTCGTAATTTAATAGAGATATGACTGTAATTTAGAACTGCTTGCCATGACCACCAAGCAGGGGAATGTGCCGTAAAGTGTCTTTCCCAAGGACACAACAGAATGGCGCGAGTGGGTATTGAACCGAGACCGAGTTGATCACGAGCCCGGCGCTTTAACCACTCGACCAGGCTGCCGAGTGCGACTGGAGTCGTGGCCACCGAGATATACAAGGCCTTTCGCTTGGTTTCAGACAAAGCAATGACGTCACAGCGAGTAGGCCATCACTGCGACGCTTTGCTTGCAATGGGCAAGTTTGCAGCGAGAGAAATGATGATGATGATGATGATATTTTATTCACGCTTAGTAACAATATTTAAGTATATGCAATGTACATTAAGCAAAGCATGAAAAGGAAACGCGACACAACGACGAACGTTAAACATGCAGAAAGTATAGAGAGGGGGTAAGAAAGAGAAAAAATAAGAAGCACGGCCGCGTTACCTAATTCAAACTAAATATTATTATTTAAAAAGACAAAAAAGACACAAAAAAATGACAAGCCAAAAAAAAAATGTGCAGTGCAGGAACGGTTATGTAAATTATTGGGAGGCACAACCGCCCTATATAGCTAGCTATAAATTTAGCTCAACTGAGCATGGTGAGTAAAGAAAACCTCCCGAAAAGAAACCTCACCAGGTCCGGAAACCTTTTCTGGATGCACTGCAAATACAAACATAAAAAGAAAACAAAATATACTTATATATATATATACATTATGAAGAGAGAATAAAGAAGTATAAAGTTTAGAAAAGAATAGAACATGCCAACTGTGTAAATTGATTTGAATAATCAGTTAAAAAAAAAAAAAATAATAAGGTTGATTGTCCATTCAACGGTTTGAATTTGTTATATCAATTGATTCCAATTTTCTTACGTAGCATACACTCTTTCTTGATAGAGATTGAAAATGTTTTGAAGATTGTAGCCTGATCGAGAATTGATAAGAGAACCAATGTTGATGATTGTTCTTTAGAAAGACATGTGCTTGAATTTCCTGAATTCATTTTTATCTGAAATAAAAATGCTTTCCCGCAGTAAGTAGCTCACTGAAATCATTAAATTTAGATCTTATTGAATATTTAATTATACACTAATTCTAGTTTACAGATGTATAAAAGCAATACCTTCATGCACTGTCAAGTTATGGCGCCGAAAAGACAAAGCGCCATTAAGACGTGGTTATAGTTTTATAACTTAATTTGTAAAATCTTTTATTGATCCTTATTTATATTGATTCATTGAGTAGGAATTTTTTAAGATTGTTTTTGAAACATTTGAAAGTCTGGTTGCTAGTTTTTAAATTGGCTGGGAGAAAATTCCAAATGAAAGGGCCTTGATAAGAAAAAGATTGTTTTGCAACAGTTGTTTTACAATGATGTGTTATGTATTGAGCTTTGTTTCTTGTATTGTATTTGCATGGATTTAAATGCAAATTACAACTAAAAGCAGGAGATTTGTTTCCACCTTGTATTAGTTTGAACATAAGGGACGCCGTTTCCAATTTATATAATTGATTTATTTTTAAAATGTTGCATTGTTTCATAATGTCATTTATGTTGGAACAATAGGGCAATTCAAATATCATTCTCAAGAATTTGTTACAAATTTGCTGAAGCTTTGTAATTAGAGTTGAATTACCAAAACACCAGTTTGAAATGCAATATTGTAGGTGACTGTTAATTAGAGAATGATACAGAAGGAGTAGTGAATCCTTGTTTACAAGTGATTTTATTTTGCACACTACACCATAACAGCTTCTTAGCTTTGAAATCAAGTATTTCATGTGTAGACTCCAGGAAAGATTATTGTGAATGAATACACCCAGAAATTTTAGAGAATTTACCTGATCAATTTGTCTATTTCTTATTGATAAAGAATGTTTACCTCAAACATTTGAGTTTGGAGTACTAAAAAGCATAAATTTAGTTTTTTCAATATTTATTGACAATTTGTTACAAACCAGCCACCGATCAATTAATTCCATCTCTGATTGCATGAATTGGAACAGAGTTGATGTATTTTTATGGCTAGTCCAAACAGTTGTATCATCAGCAAACATAACGGCTTTGCTTTTAGTTAAGCAATTGTTAAAATCATTCACATATATAAGAAACAGGAGTGGGCCTAAAATAGACCCTTGCAGAAAACCCATGGTTGATGAATTGATTGTGGATAATAAAACACCAGAACAAACAAATTGTTGTTTTCTGTTGAGTAAATAGTTCTTGAACCAGATATATGCTAGTCCTTTTATTCCATAATGGTCGAGTTTTTTTAGTAGTATTTCAATGCTAATTGTATCAAATGCTTTTGATAAATCCAGGAAAATAGCAAGGCTTTTTTCGTTTTTGTTGAATGAATTGGTGATGCTATTTATGAGAAGCGAAATAGCTTGGGAAGTAAAACATTTTTTTCTGAAACCAAATTGATTTTCGAAAAAAAAATTATGTCTGTTTAAAAAGCTAATTACTCTGCTGTACATTATTTTTTCTAAAATTTTGGAAATATTTGAAAGTAGGCTGATAGGCCTATAGTTATTTATGTCACTAGCATCACCTTTTTTTATACAAGGGTATGATCTTGGCAATTTTGAAATCACTAATTACTTTACCAGTAGAAAGAGAAAGGTTGAATACATGTGAAAGTGCCATGATAATATTATCAGAAGATTTCAGTAATTTAAGTGGGATTTCATCAAAACCTGCACTTAGTTTTGGTTTGCTGTTTATAAGTATATTTTTTACTTCCATAGGGCAAGTAGGCCAAACATACATAGTTTCTTGAATT
The DNA here is from genome assembly GCA_963680785.1 of Diplosoma virens. Lineage (NCBI taxonomy): Eukaryota > Metazoa > Chordata > Ascidiacea > Aplousobranchia > Didemnidae > Diplosoma > Diplosoma virens. The sequence goes on from OY796891.1 coordinate 1,535,021, forward strand.
TTGTTTCCAAGGTATTCAGAATAATTATTTTCATACTTAGGGAGTGTACTAGTATATTTATATGCAATAGATGAAAAATGGTCATTGAATAGGTTAGCTAGTTGCTGTGGATCAGTTATTTTGTTGGTATTTGTGTAAAGAGATTACACTCAGGTATATTTTTCTTCCCCAAAAGGCTATTGAGAGTCCTCCAGGTAGCTTTTATGTCGTTTTTATTAGATTCCAGTTTATTTTTAATGTGTTCTTGTTTTTTTTGTTGAATCTTTCTAAAATAAAGATTGCGAGCTTTTGTAAACTGTCTTTTTGTTTCAGGGGATTTTGTTTGCATATATTTCTTAAATAATGCTTCTTTGTTGGACAATAATTTTTTGAGCTCATCATCAAACCAGTTATGATTCTTTCTACTGTCTTTGATAACCTGTTTAGGAAAGTATTTGTTAAACAGATTCATATAATCTTTCAATTTATTTTTTTATTTATTTCATTTTTACTCACAATCAACTTGAAATTATTCAAAAGTACCTTGAGGCTTGTATCTGGATCTGTTTCTTTTAATACTGGGTCAATATTGACTTTTTGAAGTTCATTGTTGAAAAGAGTTATTTTGGCACTTGCAAAGAATCTTTGCATCTTAGGTTCAGATTGAGGATCAATGCTGTCTGCATAACTCAGGAATAATGGAAGATGATCCGAAAGGGGATGAGTTATAATTGCTGCACAAATAGATTTGTCCAAACTGACATTGGTTCAGATGTGATCAATCAATGATCCACTATTTGCATTGAACCTTGTTGGTTTTTTAATAAGTGTTATAAAGCAGTTTTCAAAGAGCATATCTGCATAGTTAGCTATGTGTGGATCATCACAATTCAGTAAATTATAATTGAAATCACCGAATATAAAGCAGGGTTTATTTTTAATTGAATTGAGAATATTAATGAGGTGCTCAAGAAATAATGCATGACTTTTAGAATTTTTAGATGGTGGTCTATATATTACACCACAAATCATTGTTGAGTTATTGGATTCAATTTCAATAAATAATGATTCAAAAATTTTTTCATGCATTATGGTTAAATCTGATCTCATTGTAAAGTTAAGTGAACAATTAACATATAAACCAACACCTCCTCCTCTACTTTGAGACCTTGAATTTGAAACAAATGTATAATTATAGAGGTTAGTATGTGGACCGGTTTGATTTTCTTTAAGCCATGTTTCTGTTATTGCTAAAATACTTGGTTGCACATTAATTGATTGCAAAAAGCTTTCCAGTTTTAAGAAATTATGAACATTATTTAGTGATCGCACATTTAGGCTAAGTGCAGTGAAAGAGGTTTTATTATTTTGATTTGATAGAAGTTTGGGTATTTTATCACTAGGAATATATTGTTCACCATTCAAGATTGAATCATAATATATACAAGGAATATCCAAATTATTAATTTCTGGCATTACTTTAGCTTGCATAGAGTTAGCATTGCAATTTATCAAAGAATGATATGTAGGCCTATTTATTTTTTGAGACTGAAAGAGATTAATGAATTCTTCATCAGGGATGTTATTGAATGGAAAGGAAGGATTTATGCAATTTCTACATTTCCAGTCATTATATGAACTGTTAAGAGTTTTTGTTGACTTATCAATTTTAACAGTGCATGATTTATGAAATGAATTAAAACAATTTGAACATTGTATTTGTCTATGATTTTTTCTTATGTGTTTCAAACAGAAATGACAATTTAAGCAGTTGTTTGACTTTATCCTTGTTCACTAGTGTTAGGGCTTAAAATATGTACAGTGATTAAATTGATTGAATATCTATGAATAGAATTATGGTTTTATTTAGTTAGCATATACAAAGAACAGAATAAGAATATTAAACAGAATTAGCAAGTTATAAGCAGAGCTAGAATTCTATTACATTTGCAACTAAATAAATTAATAAAAAAATATGATATTTAAATAATAATATGATTTTTAAACTAATCTATAATATACGTATATAAACTAATAAATAACTAAATAAACTTAATAATATATAAATAAATAAATGAATAATAATAAATAATTAAATAAATAACTAATAAATAAATAAATAAATAAGCTAATCTATATATAAAATTATGTGACTAATTTATCAATATCATTAAAATCATCAATTATGTACCTTTTATTTTTGTGCATACAATAGGGGAAAGGCAGGTGAGTTGATACGGCAGGTCAGTTGATACACCTCCTCCCTAAAAGTTTCAAAAACATTTGTTAATAAAATACCGCTTTTTAGCAGTGTAAAAAAAGAAAAAATTATCTTTGGCAACAATGTCATGTTGATACAGGCGGGAAGACTGATTCAAATTTTGATTTGAAAAATTTTTCATGGTTTGAGTGAATTTTTTAGTTTATCTTTATGAAAGTTTAAAGACTCGGTGGAATATTTTTAGCAAATGAAAATACTACAGATCTTAAGCATGGTAAATCAAGTTTTGAAAAATATATTGGCTGTTTTTGGACACTCTCTGATAAAGCCAAATTAAGTTGCTTTTTACTAATTTTTGAAGTAGGGTGAGTTGATACACTGGTAAAAGGTCAGTTGATACACCTGTATCAACTGACCTTATTATTTCTGGATTTTATTTTTACTTGTTATTTTTATAATTTGCTTGCATCTGCTCTATTTAGTTTTTTTTGGTTTTATTTAGACTACTTCCATTAATCTTTAAATGAAGACTGAGTTTGGGTGTAGACTTAGGTATATAGATAGGATTTGGGAAAAGAGTTAAATAAAAAAATAAATTATAATATGTTACCATTTATCTTACACTGCTTGGCTTTACTCTAAGGTTTTTATAGCATGGAAGAATGGTTTTAGCAAGACTCAGTGTATTTAATAGGGAGATAACTGAACACATCTACTGGTATTACAAGACCCAAGTATAAAAAGTAAAAACTAGAGAACTCCCACGAAATTTTTTTTATTTTTGAACTCAATTTGATACTGACTGTGTAAATTAATATACATATGCCAGTGTAAGCAATTGACTTATTGATAAAGTTATATATAGCCTAGATTTAACTATAGTGCAACTGAATAATTTTGGTAGTCTGTTTTCTGTAAAAGTAAAAGTATTTTGTATAGCTAACAGGCAAATGCCTCAACATTACAAAAGAAAAACTGACAGAGCAACAAGGATTCCAGCTGATGTTTTGCAAAGAGCTGCAGATGAAGTTCAACAAGGCACTTCTATTCGTAAAGCAGCTGCTAGTTTCAACATTGATAAAATGACATTATCTCGTTATATAGCTAAGTGTAAAACTCAGCCTCAACCTTCTGTTGGATATGCAGCAGTTACACTTGCTAATTATATAATACCTACTGATATGGAAAGTGATCTGGCAAGGCACATAATTACCTTAGCTGATATGTTTCATGGCGTTTTTCTTGAAAAATGCAAAGAATTGGCTTATGAATTTGGTTTAAGAAATAAACTAAAGTTGCCATCTTCATGGGTTGAAAATAAAAAAGCAGGAAAAAGTTGGTGGCTTGGATTTAAGGCTCGGCATAACTTGTCAATTCGCTTGCCTGAACCAACTTCAGTTGCCTTGCATCTGCCTTCAATAAGCACACAGTCAATGAATACTTTGATAATTTGGCCAAAGTAATGGATGATAACAAATTTACTGCGGAACAGATTTTCAATGTGGACGAAACAGGTGTAACAACTGTTCAAAACCCAAAACATGTTGTTACGGCAAAAGGAACACGAAACGTTGGCTCAATTACATCAGGTGAAAGGGGTCAGTTAGTTACAGCTGTATACACAATTGGTGCTTCTGGAAGTGTTTTACCACCTATGCTAATTTTTTCTCGTGTCCATTTCCGTGATCATCTCATCAAAGGTGAACCACAAAGTTGTATCGGACAATGCAATAGATCTGGATGGATAAATGAAAATTTATTTTTGGTTTACATGGATCACCTCATAAAGCATATTCGTTGTGGACCAAAGCACAAAATCTTACTAATTCTTGACAATCATGAAAGTCACATTTCACTTGATGTTATTGATAAAGCTAAGTCTGCAGGAATTGTGATGCTTACCATTCCTCCTCACACCTCACACCAATTAAACCCTTAGATAAATCAGTATTTGGGCCTTTTAAAGCAAGCTATTGTAGAGCAATGGACAACTGGATGCGTAGCAATCCTGGCAAAAATGTTACAATATATGAAATTCCTGCACTGGTAAAAAAAGCTCAACTTGCTGCAATGACTCCAAAAAATATTTTGTCTGGATTTGAATGTACGGGCACCTGGCCATTTAATAGGGAAATTTTTACTGAACTAGACTTCGCACCTGCTACAGTGACTGATCGTCTTCTCAGCACAGATACTGAGATCCAGAGTAATGAATCTCAGCAACAAAGTCAAATTGCAAAACCTTATAGCTCTTCACAAATATGTTCTTCTACACCAAACTTTTCTGAGCATTCTGTTGCTCCAACACCAGAAGTAGATCAATATGTCTCGCCAAGAGAAATCCATGATATTCCAAAAGCAGCACCAAGAAAAGCGACAAACTCCAGAAAAAGAAAGACAACACGAATTCTGACTGCAACGCCCGTGAGAGATAGCATTGCTGTACTAAAAACACAAACAAAAAAGAAAAATATTTCTCAGACAAAGAAGGCTAAGAAAAAAATTTTTGGTAAAAAAAAAACAACAAAGTCGGTAATTGAAAGCTCTTCTGAAGAAGAAAATATAGAGATTCACTATGATGATAATTCCGATTTTTCAACGGACGAAAATATTGTTGAAGGAGATTATGTTATTGTGAATGTCAGGGGTAGATCAAGAGTGGTTCAATATATTGCTAGAGTCGATGAAGTGGATTTAAATGAATATGAAGGAGTTTTTTTACAAAAACTTTCTGGATGCATTACACACCATGAAACCATCACATTTATTGTAAATGAAAATGATTGTGCTTTATTTGTATCAGATGACGTTGTATTTAAACTGCCACCACCAAACGTAATTGGTGGGACTTCTAGAAGAGCTAATCAGCTCCGATTTGATTGTGACTTTACAAAATAGGACTTGAGCTACTGAGCCTAGTTTTGGGTGTAAATATCGGCGCCACTTGTATTTACTGTGTTTTGGGTTGGTTGTTTCAGTTTTTTCTTGCAATAGTGCAACTTGTTTTTTGGTCTTGCATAAATTACAATTGTACAAACTGCCTGATATTGCAATATCTTGGATGTCTCCTTACCTTAAGTAATACGTTTGCCGTTGTCAACGCGATATACTCATATAAAACACTAAAAACACAAATCTGTATAGGCTTACAATTACAAAATAATACAGCTCGCAGAGAGAAGCATTTGTTTGTCATGTAATACTGTAAAACCCTCATGGTCATTTGCTAAACACATATTTGTAAGTAGGACTCAGGGACCAGTATTATAATGCTTATCTTTGTACTTGCTAAATAAATCTGTAATTATTGGAAAACATAAAATCACGTTAAACTTTCTCCCTGCATGGTGTGTCAAATGACCTTCTCTGTATCAACTGACCCTTCACAATGTATCAACTGACCTGCTTGTGCAGGTCAGTTGATACACTTAAGTGAACAATTTTAAATGGCTGCCATTCCTTTTGTCATTGAGCTGCAAATCAGATACTCATCCAATTTATATGCAAATATTTACTGCTACTTTGGTGAAAATTTCAGTTACAAATCTAAATTACTTTTCACAAAAATTTAAAATATGTAAAAAGTGTATCAACTCACCTGCCCTTCCCCTATACATTACCATTAAGTGTCCAAGCAGAACCCAGGCCAAAGGTTTGCTTAGCACTTCTTAGCAGTTGCAGTCGACGTCTTGTTAAAGATTCAGTTATGGATAGTTTTTCATCATCATTTTTCTTTGCCTTAAGTTTTTTCTTCATTGCATATATGGCATTCCGAACAGATCTTCGTACAAACTTGATGATGATTGGTGTATTCGAACTCTTCTTCCTGGAAGGAAGAACATGACATGTGTCAATGTCATGTGTTGTTATTGCAGGTGAAATCTCAAGTTTAGAATTAAGCTTATGAATAACATAAGACTTAAATTCTAAATAACTTTCCTGAGCTGGAATTTTACATCCATGAAGAATAAGACAATTCCTATGGCTGTACTGCTCAAGGTCATCGATGCGTCTGCAGTTTTTCCAAACATCTTCCTCTAGCTTTCTAAGTACATTATCCATGTTCTCGATGGCCTTTCGAATACTTTTCAGTTGTCCTTCTTGATTTACTACTGAGCCTGAAACAGAGGAAGCAGCAGCAGCAGCAGCAGAAGGTTTTTGAGTATATTCCTTCTCATACCTGGTTTGAGGTTCTTTAATAAATTTTAATTCTTGCTGAACAGACTTCAGCATCATCTGTAGGTTATCTGCCATCACAATCACAATATAAGTAAAATTTAAAAATATTAAAATAAAGTTATAAACTAATTGTAGCTAGCCCAAATCAATACAACTACAAACTCATTTTCTGAAACTTATTCAAATAGAATGTAACTTACGTAAACAATCTTTAACAGTTGCTCATTACCAAAAAAATTTTAATTAATAAAAAAAAATTGAAGTTTAAAAGAAAAACATAAAAAAGGAAATAAATTCATAAAAAAACAAGCAAGATATAAACCGTAAAGCGTTTTTGTTAATTAAGAGTTTGTAGTTTTCTTCGTTTAGCTAGTTTGCAGCACCGAGTTCATCGTTTTTCATGAAACAGTAGTTATTGAGTAAAATGTTTGTGCATATAAACACTGCCATTTTCATTAACAGCATAGGTTTATGATTAGAAGAGCACATAATTGAAGATTCCAGTGAAAGCTGTTCGTCTTCTAAAGCAGCCAAAATAGAATTAATAGAAAGTGCACCTTGAGAAAAAAATTTTACAAATTTATCAAAGCTCGTAAGCGGTGTTTAACAAAGTCAGCTTACAGATATCTTTGCAAATTTCTCAATTGTACGTACTTATTCGTTCAGCTTTTAAGGGCAACAGTTTATCTCCGATTCTGTTTGATTTAACAGAATTTATTTACACATTGAGGGACATGTCTTCTTTTTTCATTTTGTACTTGTGGTCCGAGTACATCAGTATTTTTCAATGCAAAAACAGTTAAGGTTTGGTTTACATCATCTCGAATAACTTGCCATGGCTCTTTAAGAAGTAGTTTCTTAGAAACGTCTTGTTCTACTCTTTGTCGCATTTCTTCTTTACTTTGTTGGATGGCTGCAGCAAGTTAATCTTGTTCTTTTTTTTTGAAGCAATTTACTTTTGGAAAGACGAGGTTTTTCAAAAGATTTTGATAAGTAGGCAGGACAGTTGGGAAATTGAGAAGGAATTCATCCAGTTAGTAGTTTTGGATATTTCTTATCGCACATCAACATTTTCTGAGTCTTTTCGTCAAAAGCTGAAGTAGTTTTTTGAATTTTGTGACTTTGAAAATGTAATTGGCATACCTGTTGTTACTTCCACAAATTTTAGTTTTCTAAATTTTGGAAAGTTTTTTAAATTTTGTTCCGATGTTAAAAAGTTTTTTGAAATTTTGTAGAATTTATTTGGTAACTTAGTAAGTTGTTTAATCGTCTACCTTTTTTGGCGCCTGCTAAGAAGGCCTCGCCAATAACACAATCTCGGTGTCTACTAAACGATAATTCTTAATCTTCTTGCTGGATCTGACCTTCGAACCAGCGACAGCAAAAATATAGTCTAGCTAAATCACAGCTCAGACTACCACAATATCTTCTTTATTAAGAAATATGCTCCAATCCACTTAGGAGCCCGAATAGTATAAATCAAAGCAACAGGTTAAAGCTCAATAGCTTAATTCTTCACAATCACGTAGATCACCAAAGACTTGCGACCAAAAAACTATGACTTCACACAGTTAACAATTTTCCAATTTTAAGTTACCACAACGAAACATCCAATTTTTTAATAATAATGCTTTTCAGCTAACCTTATTTATACCAATCAGTAAGGTTGCTCGAATGTTCTGACATTCTCCAAAGCAAACAACTATTACGTCATAATCAAAACAGGTCAATCGGATAGTTCTGGAAATTACTTTAAATTTCGTGAAAAATAAGCGGTGTTGCCATTTTTTCTTGTAAATAAAAATAAATATTTAAATTACTTATAAAACTGTTATTTCTTCGGCTATTTGAGCCGGACCAACGCGAAATCAAAGAGATTTTTTATGAGATTGTGAATCTACATAATTTGGGCGATTTTTAGGAACGGAACACCTGTCAATACAAACTGAAATAAAATTTTGTATACACTAAAAACTGTAAAAAAAAGCTTTTAGGTTGCTTTCAAACAGGTTATCAACAAATTAGACTGAAAAATAAGGTTGACAAAAAACAAAATTTTTTGTCACAAAAAAATCTTCACTGAAAATTAGAAAAATTTTTTTACTTAATTTTCATTTGACGCTTTTAGTAACTTGGATATTAACCGTCCCTATATTTTGTTCAGTTTGATGGCTAACTTTGTTTGTAACCTGACAATTTTTTTCAAAATATGGTAAAATATAGACGCAAATCTAAATTCAGTTTTCTAAAGACACTTCTCTTTAAAATAAAAATAAAGCTAGAAAATAAAGAGAGGTTGATGGAAGTAATAGCTTATAAATAAATGCAAAGAACATAAAAAAATTAGATACATTTTACTTGTGTAATTAACAAAAAACCCAAAATACAATAATAGTTGTAAAGTTTTAGCTGAAAATAGGCCTGTAGCAGATTAATGCCGTGAAAAACTTACCTTATTAGTTTTAGATGGCATAAAATTTTTTCTTTTTATGGCATGTATCCATTTTTGCTTTAAACTTTCGTCTTGAGGAAAGCCAAATACAGTAACGCGCGGACAACCTTTGTAATTTCCCTTGCATTGGGGTACACAACATTTAAAGGGCATTGTAAATTACTTAATAAAGTAAATATTTTACGTTAGATAATTCGCTTAAAGCAATTCTGAAATAAATAAAAGTGACGACTGAAAAGATTTTTCTTTTTTAATGGGAAAATTCTATAAAGAGTGTCAAATAATAATTTTTTTTGCACTTTCTAAGAAAACAATTATTTCTATTTCACCAAGAAGCAAGAAACGCTACAATAACTAAATATTTCAAAATCACTAAGAATCATAGTGTACGTACACCATGCTGAGAATCATAGGCGTACCAGCCCAAAAAAATTTGGGAGGCAATGAAGTTTTGCCCAAATCTTTTGACGCTTGCCCAAATCATGATTTTCTTGTACTTTAGGCTATGGATAAGACAAAAAAATTGTCTGAGATTCTCGGACGAAGAAAAAATTTCGTCCTGAAATCATGGTGATCTCCAAAACAAAAAAAAGGTCTTCACCTAAATTTGGTGCCTATTTTTTGCAGTTGATCATTGTCAATGCCCTAAAACTCCTGACCTTGCCCAAATTTTTCATGTCGCTGCCCGAAAAATTATAATCTTGCCCAAATATTTTTTGTCACTGTCCGAAAGATTTGAATTTCGCCCAAATCTTGGAAACTTGGGGGCCAATTGCCCCCCTGGCCCCCGGCAGGTTCGGCTATGCTGAGAATCATTTACTGCTCCTTTCAAAGTAGTTGAAACTACATTTGATCGCTTAAATTTTGATCTTTTTGGAGAATGCTTTGTACTTATATTTAACAAAACAGTTTCGTTTAGAATTTATAAAAATATAATTCCTAACTTACTATCTAATTAATTCCACCTTTTAAGATTATGTTGCTACATTTCATATATATAAATCAACAGCTTCTACTAACTTACAATCTTACAACTCAACTTAAACAACTTCACTTTTCATTTTCTTTTAATATAATAAATTTAATAATTTGTCTGTTTTTTATTTTAAAAATGTTCTTTATGCTTTTAAGTTTTTCATAATTATCAAAATTTTAGGTTCATAGAAAATATCAAAAGTACATTAGTTGTACATGTAGTTTCTATCATTTTATTTGGCTTCTAAACTACTGTTTCTTGCTTGCAGCTGCTCGAAGCACAGCGGACCTACTTTCTTTTAATTGAAACGCTATAGAAACTTCTTTGTTCTACATCAAAGCAAGGCCTACTCGTAATGACGTCACAATCGACGCGAAAGGCCTTGTATATCTCGGTGGCCACGCTTGAGTCCGGACTCGGACAGTCTTTACAACACTGTTTGTGAACAATCTTGATTTGGATGCACATAACTGTGGTAAAAAATGTTCACATTTTGTATTGCTAAAAGCTTTCAGCAGCAATGGAGTTAAAGAAATTTAAATTGTAATTCCAATAGGGATAATGCATATTTTAATAAAAAGATTGCAAAAAAATTTATTAACTAGGGTAATACTGTACTTAAAGCGGGTTCTGTAATGGAATGCCAACTGTCGCACCGAGAGCACAACTAGTTCACCAAAGATTTTGACATTTATCTTCTTGACTGCCAGAAAAACTTTGGATGGATTATACTTAGAGCAACTGTCAAGCGGCCTGCTTTCAAAGATGCCACGATTTGCAATCGACAAGTAGTTGTGAATGATGCAAGTAGCTTATAAATGATTTTGGATAACGACCTTGCGATCACGTTCGCTATTTATACGACGGTCTGAACTGCGCTGCTGACTTGCTTCAACCAAGCTTCAACCATTCCTATGTCTTCAACTATTTTTGATTTTTGAAAGAAGAAAAAAACATGTTAAATATTCTGCTTCTTTTGCAACATTAAAGCGGATTACAAGCGCAGATTGAAGCAAGGTACTCTAGAACATGCTAGAAATATTTGTTAATTTAAAATTTAACTTGCACTTTTTGGAAAAATACAAAAGTATTTCATGCGGAAGCGTATTTGTTATCCATAAAATATTGCAGTTTCCATCTTTGACTTGATCTCAAATGTTTTTAGTCTCGATTTTAAACCGCATATTTCAATATTTTCTTTCCTCGATCGGTCGTATTTCGAATCATTAGTTTAATAAAGATACAAAATAAAGATTCACTATAAATTTAAAATTATGCTTTTATTTTGGTTAGATAAGCTTTGAAATCATTATTTTTTTACCAACGGTAGCCTGTTATGAAAAATTACTCGAATTCATTCGGCGGATATTTTTATCAATACATCTTGAATGAACCCAGTAGCATTGTGCTAGTCATTTCAATCACAAAAGCATCGAGGTTTTGCTATTTGAAATTTAAAAAATCTTAAATGTTTCAGATATACAGAGCATATATACAATTGAGGAAGAAGAAAATACAGTTGCTAGGACTAATCGAAAAAAATTGTTTAATTTTTGCTTATAAAGAATTCAAAACTTGTTTTGAATCAAGTTTTGTTAAAATATTATATATTTTCACAAAAATTGTTAAAGATAAACTGGCTTGGCAGAAAAACTTTTGTAATCAAATTTTTCTCATTGTAGCTAGTTTCATCAAGCGTTTTTGTTTTTAAACTATCCTGGAAACTATACTTGACATGTTGCTGATTTGTCTGAGATATTAACCCATTTTGGCCCATTGTTCCTGTACAGGAACATCTTATTCGAAGGAGTAAAAAACTCGGTTGTTTTGTATCGATCTAATGTTTAGAAATAATCCTAGTTTAGTGACCTACAAACATCATTCAAAAATTTTTTTTCTTTTATCGCGTTTACTTCCGTTTCAAACGCCTTTTGAAAGACAGCCATTTTTTCCAAATCGAAATGACCTGGACTTGGGTGGAAATGCTGACTCAGCAAAAAAATAGGAGAAGTTTCATATGAATTTTGTACAGCTACAAGGCCTTAGAAACGCAATAGTTTATTAGCTTTTACGTGATTTTGTCTTTCAAGTAATAATTTTTTAGTTTATTTTTTTTGTTCCTCTAGAGGAACAATGCTCCAAATCGCTATCACCAGCTAATATTTTGAAAAAAATTTACTACTCTGTCTTCGCTGAAAGTACTTTCTATTGCAAAAAAGTACTACATGACATTAGCGACGATAAAATAACAGAGCATTAAACGATTTTATCGCTTGTGGTAATCAAGGAAGCACATAGGATGCATTCTCGATATTCTTTTAAAGTGTTTTTTTGCAGTTTACGCAGCGTCCTTGACTTTTCTCGTTCACAGGATGGTGTGAATCAACAATTTTGTTCATGATCCTCTTTCCTCTAGGCCCTGACGATGAAGAACTTGTATTTTTCAGTTAGCCAGCTACAACTGACCGGATAAAGTCAAGAAAATCTAAATGCGGCGAAGTTCGCACAGTAATATGGAGCCTCCACGCAGTCACAGTCAGCATTTCTATACAGTTAAAAAACAGCAGCCAATACCATTTCTTTGCTTGAATTGTTGGTCTGTATTGACTTATGAACCTGTCAAGCAGATCAACACCTCCCATGCCTTGGTTGTACTAGTAGAAGCAGAACGGTTGAACACAATTAATCTTTTTCTTGTCGCGCTGGGTGTAGCGTTTAACCATTTTGGTAGGCTCAATATCATTGAAATTTGAACTAATGTAAAGAACCTTATTCTCCTTCCATTGCACTATGGACACGTATTCGTCCGAGCGGTAGTCAAAAAAGCCCCGCTATTCTTTTTCAACAGCTTTTGATGGTCGTAGAGGACACTTCATTGTACGGTTTTTGCGTATAGTTCTGAGAGTCCTGAAATTCTTTTCGTGCAAGTCTCGCAGTAAATAATAAGAAGTAAAAAAATTGTCAAAGTAAACACGATGACAAGTAGGGTTTCTTACAATCAAAAGAAGATCAGACACAACTTGGGGTCCAAGGGGTTTGCTACTATCCTTTGTTTCACACGCTCCATTATTTGTTTCAAACTTGTAAGGTAGCCGTCACTCGACTTTAAAACTCAGTTTTTGTTGCCAAATTTGATTGACTTGCTACGAATAAACATCTTTGCAGAGTGCCTGCCAAAGTACGCATTCAAAAAATACGCGGAATTTTATAATTTTTTATAATTTATTGATACAATCAATCTACTTTTCAATGTAGTCTCCATCAAGGTCGGTGCACGTCTCCAGGCGGTGCTTCCATCCTTTTATCCCATTTTTGAAGCAATCTGCTGACCATTTTATGAGCCATGTTTTTGCTGCTTGCTTTGCCTCATTAGTGTCATTAAAATAAACGCCTTTCAGGTGTTCTTTGAGTTTTGGGAATAAAAAAAAGTCAGATGGGGCAAGGTTTGGGCTATAAGGTGGATGTTGCAGCAATTCCCACCGAAATTCTCTCAAAACATCTCTTACGATCCGAGAAGAATGCGCTGGGGTGTTGTCGTGATGGAAAAGAATTCCATAATGGAGTTTTCCTGGACGCTTTTCAGCTAATTTTGCTCTCAATTTCCTTAAAACTTTTATGTAATAGGCGCCTAGCTGTAACAGTTTTTTTATCTTCTAAAAAATCTACTAGCACAACTCCTTCAGAGTCCCAGAAAACAGTTGCCATTACCTTCTTGACAGACCTCTCAGACTTGAATTTGATTGGGCCAGATGATCCACGTGGGAGTACTGTTTGGACTGCTGTTTTGTTTCAGGATCATACTGGTAGACCCATGTTTCATCTCCTGTGATAATTCGATCAAAAAAGCGGTCTTCATCTGCTTCAATTTTGAGCAGAATCGCCGTTGACAATTCACTTCTGAGATTGAGCTGATTTGGGCGCAACGCTTTTGGCACCCATCGCGCCGAAAGCTTGCTGAGGCATAAATCGTCATGCAGAATCGAATGAGCTGAACCAACTAATATGCCCACAGTCTCAGCTATCTGATAAACCGTCAATCGTCCATCTTCTTTGACTAGGTTCCTAACAAAATCAATTTTTTCATTGTTTTTTGAGGTTTTTGGTCTTCCACAACCCTCATCATCTTTAACAGCTTCTCTACCATCTCGAAATCTTTCAATCCACTTGTAAACACAAGTTTTCTTTGGAGCATCACCTTTGTAAACGGTCTGCAGAGCTTGAATGATCTTCGTTCCTTTCCAACCAAGCTTTACCAAGAATTTGATGTTGGTTCTTACCTCGAAATCCTTACGCTCCATGGGTTAAAAAGCTACCTTAAATAAACTAGCTCTTGACAACTTCGTTTACAAGCGAAAAATGAGTTATAGCAATTATTTGATCACAAAGAACATGCTTTTTATGGCTAGCATGCTAAAATACGTTTTTTCTTGCTGGCACTCTTGTCACGGGAGAATTCCGCGTATTTTTTGAATGCCCCTCGTATGGTACCAGTTGTTCATCAATGCTCAAATCCTTTGAAAACACGCCAAATTGCTAAAGTGAAGCATTGCCTCTATCTTTTAGAAATCGAATTTTTGTAAGCTTATTTCCGTATCTATCTTGTAGAGGTCGAAATTTTGCAAGAATTTTTGCAAGCTTATTATTGCTAAAGTGAAGCATTGACTCTATCTTGTAGAGGTCGAATTCTTGCAAGTTTATTTCCGTATCTATCTTGTAGAGGTCAAATTTTTGCAAGCTTATTTCCGGCAGGAAAATTATTATTATTATCAGTAAAATGGATGTGCTTCTTTATGTCTTCAAATCTTTTTCTTGACATAGACCTTGATATCAGTGGGCAGCTGATATCATCATCTTTGTTCCAGTACAAGCGCTGATGTGGTCGGCTGTTCTATCCTGTCAACAAAAGAATTTCGATAAACGCTTCGATCTCCTGCTTTGTCACATGAATGGCCTCGTTCCGTTGAGAAGCATACCTCTCCGTTTCACAAGCAATTAGACAGCGAATATCATCATTGAATAATAATCGAAAAAGTGCGACTGGCTCAAGCAAGGTAAGGTGAGGGTGGCTGTCAACTAAGTGCACAGCAGTTGCTTCTGACATTTCTTTCAGACTGGTTTTCTTCTTCCAGGCCACTGCTTCCGCGTTCTTCCTCTTTTTCTTTGGTGGTCGTTTGTTTTCTTCACTTTGAACTGCTGGAACGTCGGAAGCAGCTTCGCATGGACTTCTCTCTGAAAAAGGTTGTTTTTTGTTTTATTTTCTTAGACAGGATTTTGTATTGCACTGATATCCAGATATTAGTTTTCCGCTTGCAAATGAATACGTGCAAACAACCTCCAGACTTATTGATCAGCTGCAGCTGTGCTTCCGTAGTGGACCATTGTTCCTCTAGAGGAACATTGCCTTGCGAGGTAACCAAAAGGGCGTGGCAAAAATTTTAAACATTTTTTTGTTAATTGGGTCGAGGGTAACCAAATATTAAAAAATTTCAAGAAATTGACTTGTATATCTGGTAGAGGTCATCAATTGGTTAAACACAAAATTTTTGTCAAATTTGTCAGCAACTTTTTGACTAGAAATTATTTTACTAGAAAAGTGGTAAATATTGTAAACAAGAAGCTATTTGTCAGCTCAAAGTAAAACCAGCAACAGAAAAATATGTGAGGTCGATAAATCTGCTGAGTTCCTGCAAAATTAAGAAAAATGGCATCGCATAAAACTTCAGATAACCACAGATATGAGCGGAATAATGCAGACTTGGTGTCATGAGAGTTTCTTTCGGTTTTTGTTAAAAACCTAGAAAATATTTTATAATTTCAATTTTGGCAAAAAAATGAAAGAAAAATGATAAAAAAATGTTGCATCCAATAAAATAAACTTTAAACTTTGAAAGAAGTAAAATAACTTGTCGATTTGGTGCAATATTGCTGGAATCAAACTCGGGATCTCGGCTCGTCAAAAAAGTAGCGAGTCCGGCAAATCCGACGTCCAGATTTTATGCAGTATCATAGATTTGAAGATTTCGTAGAATATTGTTATCAATACTTATGCAGAAAAAAAATGCTAAATCATGAATAAAAAATGAAAAAGAAGTTAAAACGTAATTTTCTTCAAGTTATTCTATTTTACTACTTTAA
Organism: Diplosoma virens; assembly: GCA_963680785.1. NCBI lineage: Eukaryota > Metazoa > Chordata > Ascidiacea > Aplousobranchia > Didemnidae > Diplosoma > Diplosoma virens. Next base: position 1,550,963 of record OY796891.1, read on the forward strand.
ATTTTATAACAGTTTCTTATTTTGCTGCGCTCAAATTTGTCACAAATTCGACAATTCCATTTACTCTCCATCAAAACTTGTGTCACTCGACAATGAAAAACAACAAAGAGCATTGGCATCACGATGGTCTTTTATTCCATGGTATTTTATCGAATATTTGTATTGATTCACAAGTAATGCCCATCGTGAAAGTAGATTAGCAGTCATTGCAGGTGTACCTTTATTGGGGCAAACAATGTGACTAGAGGTTCGTTATCGATAACCACAATAAACTTAAGACCGGATAGAAACTGACAAAATTTTTTGAAAAATATATTAATGATAGAGATTTTTTGGAATTTGGCTGTAACGCCTTTGTGTCGCAGATGATCTTTGAAGTATTCAGAATTAGACTTTCGCTTCCATCAGGAAACCGATGAAAAAATACCGCTCCAGTCACATCCTGAGGCGTCATAAGATAAACCTAGTGGAAGGGATCGGTCATAGAGAGGAAGTACATTATCTGTACAAAGTTCTTTTTTTTCTTCATTCTCCTTGTTCTTCATTGCCATTTTCGATATCTTAGTAAACCCTATGAAGCTTTTTACGTTCTTTATGGAACTCATTTTTAAAAACTTTGGAGCAAGCTTGTTTCATAAAATTTGATATACTGTGTAGAAGAAGCCAGCCAAGAGCTGACATAAGTTGCAAAAAATGTCACTGGCAATATTTTTGTTCTGTACAATTATTGAACGCCAGGGGCGCCGGAAGCAAGGAGGCGGGGGCAATTTTTTCCCTGCCTTTTTAACCTCTTTGGATTTCCCTGCGGTCCTTTTCAAAAAGGGAGGATACAGGTGCATAGATACAAAAGCAAATGGGTCAGATTTGCCTAAAAACTCAACCAAAATATCAGATTGATTGAAGACATGGCGAACTTTATTAGATAACGAGAGCAGTAGAGTACGCCATGACTGAAGGCAAATGTTATTATTTTGATTATGGTTTGCACCCTAAATTTGGGACAAAAGTTGAGATCATAGAGACGATTAAAAGTGATGAACTATTTTTTGTCTTTACCTAAAATTTGGGACGAAAATAGAGATTTTGGACGCTGATTTGAAGTGATAAGTCTTTTTTAGCCATTACTAGAATTTTTTGCTAAAAACGGTTACAATACAATTGGCAACTCTATAAAAACAACTCTAAAAAACTTTTTCTGAAAAAAAATGAGCCTTAATAATAAATAAGGTGCCTTTTTTTACCCCCTAACCAAATCGCTTTCCAGCGCCCACTGTTCAACACTCGGTATTACAAAAAAAGTGACAAATTTGAGCGCAGAATAATAATAAATAGTTACAAAATTTAAAATATTAAAATGGAATAACTTGAAAAAAATTATATTTTAACTTCTTTTTTATTTTTTATTTATGGTTTAACAATTTTTTTTCTTTATAGGTATTGATAACAATATTCTACAAAATCTTCAAATCGTCGATGCTGCATGAAATCTGGACGTCGGACTCGCCGGACTCGCTACTTTTTTGACGAGTCCGAGTCTGAGTTTGAGTCCAGCAATATTGCACCAAATTGGCGAGTTTCGAGTCCCGAGTTCGAGTCCGCATTTCTTTCCGACACTGTTAAATTTTTCACTTTCGTTCTTAACAACTAAAGGTTTACAAAGACCAAAGTTGGTAAAACAAAGTCAAGAGTAAATTCGAATAGTTGCTAAATATATTAACTACTAGTTATTTTGAACTTTAAGTGGTATTTAGGTTTTAATTTAATCACTAGTTGGTTTAGGGGTAAAGAATTGGTAATAAATAAATTTTTTATCGTATAAGCAGTGATAGAAACCACATTGTAATTTTTATTTATGCTTTCTGGAGTGACATTTAAGACTGAGCATTTACGCAATGTATTGCCGAAGTTGAAAGCAAAGAGTAAAAGAATGCCTTATATTTTCGTTATTAAGAAACACCAAAACTGTAAAATAATTTTCTTCTTTTTGTTGTTGGCCTACCGTACAAAGTTAACCTAGGGCCACTTCTGGAAAAACTTTTATTTTACAATAACATTAAAGTGCAAACTTAAAGTTATAAAAAATTTATAGGTAAAATTTGCAAATGCTAAATTTGTATAGTTAGAAAATTAACCCGTAAAATTTAATCACTAATTGGTTTAGGGGTAAAAAACGGACCACCTACCTGTACTTTCAGGCATCCAGCCAGCTGAGCTTCGCCGAATGGGAGCGACACTCTCCTTGGCTCATCGTGGATCTCTGGACCCCGATCATATCTTGCATGGTCTTTTAAGTGGGTCCTCAGATACTGGCCAAGTGAGACTAAGATCCAGACGCCCGTTTGTGCCAGGTGCGCGGAATCTCTCGGACAATCTTGCCAGACTTGGCATCCGCGCCTCTGAATGGACAAATCACAAATGGAAAAAGGAGTACTGTGAAAGTGCTTCCAGGCTCCGTGCATTTGTGCCCGGGACCAGTGCCAGGCCTGTTTGGATGGGCTTACCCCGAGCAGCTTGGGTTAAGCTCAACCGCCTGCGGACTGGTGTTGGGCGATTCCATTCGTCCATGCACAAATGGGGTCTCACTCCTACACCGAATTGCGAGTGTGGCGCCTCTGAGCAAACTGCAGACCATGTACTAACAATGTGCCCCATACATCGGGCACCACATGGAGCACGAGGTCTGACGGTTTTGGATGACGAAACTCGATGCTGGCTTAATAACATCACTGCCAGCATCTGATCCAGGCAGTGCAGCAGTCTGGGGTAGTAAAAGGATAAACCCTCGGCCCCAGTCCTGTTGTTTCTGGCCTGGAGTGGATGCCCTTCAAACGACGACGACGAACCCGTAAAATAGTTCACAAACTTAAACTATAACGGCAAAAAGGCAGTATTGCCATAATAGCTTGTATTTAATTGCATTGTTAACAAATAGAAATTGTAAGCTCTGTGTAGATACGCAAAAACGGTGCAATTCTAGTTATTTGTTGTTAATTCCAAAAAAAATTACATAAACCTATGTGGAATTTTTACAAAATTTCTCAAAAATAATTCTTAAAATATTAGCTTTTTATTCGCATACTGTTGAAATTTTGTTTTAGCTCTAATGTTAAGTTAATATGCGGAGTTTCGCATCTCGGTAATGTTTAGAAGCTAGTGAATTTACGTTTAAAACAGAATTAAACGTTACTAATAGTCGTATCGTTGGTGTTTTGCCATGAAGTTAGCGGAAAACGATCAAATTAAATTAATTATCATGTTTGTGAAAAATCGCATCCTGTACAGAGAGCTGTTTTTAAGTGTATGAGCCGATGTGAGTTCACTTTCTTTTTTTAATCTAAAACTACTTTTTTCGTTCAACACTAACTTTTAATTTTACTAGTTTTTCACGAGACAAGTTCAATCAAAAAACTTATTTTGACTTAAAGAGAAAATCGTATTTTGAACTTTATAATCTTTTTAACGATTTTCAAGTTATTTTCAATAAAATAAACAGTACTTTTATTACTTGTTTTACAGCTTGAAGATAATATTACGACCCTTAAAAAATTCTTTTTGCCTATAAATTTGAATAAAAATATTTTTCGCTGTTTAGTTGCCTTAACACGGGGAGTTTTTTTTATTAATATTGGTTTAGTGACTCAATGTTAACACATAAATGAATTTAATCGGGCAAAAAAGCCAAAAGAGAAAATGCCCGGCCTGTGGGCGTCATGTAACCAACTCTGCTTTAAATTATTTTGAGGCTGAGACAGATGTTTATACAGCACTACTTTGGTTGTTAATGGACAAAATTTTCAGTCAGAGATCAATGGATTTGCTTCTTCCCTTAACCGTTACATTTTCTGTAAAGTTTTTGAATCAAAGAAATTTGTAGTTTTTCTTATTTTTTTCTCGTTATTCACTCCTCGCTAATCATTGCTATAATGTTTGTTTATCAGGGCCAGATAAAAGGAATGAGAATTTTGTCATTTTTTTACATAGTTACAGTATTTTATTTAACTTAGTTGCTTTTTAAACGGTTGTTTACTTTCAACAATCATGGATCCAGTTCATTTCTATAGCTTGCTTGGTCTGAAATACGAAAGTGCCGCTTCGATGACGACCATAATTGATTGTCTCAGTTCCAACTCTTAGTCTTTTTGGTTTGTTGTGTCCTTGGGAGGAACTTTACAAGACTTTTCCTGTGCTTGAGATTTTTAGTTAACAGGGTTCAATTTCAGCCATTACAATATATAAAAACTTAAAAAACTTACTAAAAGTTTTAATCAGACGCTATATTTTGAAAAACAGGTAGGAATAATTGCTTGACGGTTTCCTTAAGTTTAAAGTCCTGCAGGTATCCTGCAAGCCAGGAGGATAAATAAAGATGGTATGATTTGCGCTTAACTCAAAAATAAGATATTTTCTGGAATTTTTTTTTAATTTCTAAATTGCTCACAAAAATAATTAGTAAAACAATTTTTATAAATAAAATTATATGATGGATTAAACATTATATAAAATTTTTTTATGTTATTAGCTAAACACTACATTGCCTCTCTTTTTTTTACATTGTGGTAACCGAAATGTAAAGTACTACCACAAGTTTTCAATGAAACAAAATTTAAGTATTATGTAATAGCACATTGCCATTTCATTATATGCTTTGCAAAATATTTTGAATTTTTTTTGCTTTTTATCCTAAAAATTTAATGGTTTTCAGTCAATAGATTCAAAATATTGCATCAATCAATGTTTAACTTTGATTTGCAAACAAAATATAATCAAAACAAATCTTAAATCAGAAGATGCATTATCAACTGATAACCTTTTAAATGAATAACAATTGATTTGTTGGTTTTTCCAATTTTTTCAATCTCAAAAATGGCCGTAATATTTTACATTTAGTGGATTATTACAAATTCCTGTATCAAAAGTTAATGCATTAAAAAACATCAATGCTGAGACCTTTGTAGAGGTTATTTGACTTCTAGACTGTTATGAATTTTCTATAAAGTTTTGTGCAATCTCTAAACTCAATTTGTGTCAGATTGCTTGCAAGAAATACAACCTTTGCTGCTGTTAATGTAATCGGCGACTATAACGGATCACTTATAATCAATAGGAGTCGACAGAAAAATTAAACAAAATTTTTAACAAAAGTTTTAAATTGCTTTTCAAAGCAGTAGGAAATATAATAGCAAAGTGAAACTTTTAGTTTTTTTCTTTTTACAGCTGCTATAAGGAAAATTCCCGGTTTTCGCTCATTACATCGATTTTAATTTACAGTAATTAGTTTTTAAATCGTTTGTCGGTGAAGACCATCTTTTAATTATTTTTTAAAGTTTGCAACCACTTAACTACCATGCTTATACTGTACTGTAATAGCAGGGTTAAAACGTCTGTTTTTTTTATCAATGTTCTGATTTCCATTTGTGTAGAAAGCGTTGCGTGCATAGTATTGTTTTTTTATGCACGCTTGCTTCTTACGTTACAACAAACTTATTAATCATTATTCATGTAAAAAATTTTTCTAATTGGGAATCCACAGTTATACGAGTTTAACTCTTGTGCGAGACAGGTTGTTAACAAAGAAACACCACCACACTGGAGACTGTTACCCAAGACATGCTGCAGCATGTTTAGGAGGAGCCGGAGTACCGACTTTACGTGTGCCGTGTCGCAGGCGGTGCGCATAGTAAAAATTTGTAAAATTTTTCATAAAATTCAGGTGCCTTTAAATTTCTTATTCAAATTTACAGGAATAAATCTTGTTTTGGTCAACATTAAACCTGTTGAATTTTATGTGATTCGACTATGTAGTTTCTGTAATATTTACATGTCAAAGGATGTTTAATTTTTTGAAACACCCTGGTATACTGTATACTCGAAGAAGATAGCATTTTTTATTCATTCATAAAGCAAACATACTCAGGAACACTAATACGCTAACACACTAAATAAGTAAATTCACTCATTATGAACGTTTTTGGCTCCACGAGTCGTCATCATATAAATAAAGTTAAATACAGAACTTAATCTCATTAAAGTTTCAAACACAGTTACTATTAAAAAAAGTTTTTCTCTGTATTAATTAACTACTAACATTAACCCATTTGTCTTCTTCTTCTTTTCCTTTCGGCCTTTCCCTTCAATCAGGGGTAGCCACAGCGTATTATCTGCCTCCAAACAGTCCTGTCTTCAACGTCTGTCTCCTTCGCAACAACTTCCTGCATATCTTCTTTCACTAGATTTAAAAATATTCTTTTTGGTCTTTCTCTTTTCTTCTTTCCTGGTAACTCCATTTCTATCATCTTTCTTCCTATATATTCTTTGTCTCTCCTCATGATATGTTCATACCACCTCAGTCTGCCCTATCTCATCTTCATTCCTAACCGTTCTACCTTAACTGCACCCCCGATTTACTCGTTTCTAACCTTGTATTTTCTCGTCACTTCCATAGCAAACCTCAACATTTTCATCTCTGCAACTTCCATCTCTTTCACTTGTTTCTTTGTGACTGCCACCGTCTCAAGTCCATACACCATTGCTGCTTTCACCACTAAACTGTATATTTTTCCTTTTACTCTAGTTGGTAACTTTCTGCCGTAGATTACTCCCGATACTTTTCTCCATCCGTTCCATCCTGCCTGCACTATCTTCTTTACCTCTCTCTCATAACCACCACTTTCTTTCACCGTTGATCCCAAATACTTAAATTCCTTTACTCTTGGCACTTTTGTGTTTTCCATTTTCACTGTTTCTTTGTCATTTCCTCCATTTATGCACAAATATTCGGTCTTTGACCTACTTACATTTATCCCTCTTCTTTCCAATGCATACCTCCAGCATTCTAGTCTCCGCTCCGCTTCTTCCCTGGTCTCTGCGCAAATCACAATACCATCAGCAAACAGCATCGTCCATGGTGGTTCTCTCAGTCCACAAATATACAATGTAGCTTTCTTTGACCTTTCCTGTACTTTTCCATCAACATTCTTAAAGCAAATGTGGTATTGATGGTTCCCTTTCCTGGCATAAATCCATATTGCTGTTTACTGATCTCTACTCTATCCCTTAGCCTGGTTTCAATAATTCTTTCCCATACCTTCATTATCTGGCTCATCAGCTTTATTCCTCTGTAGTTTCCACAGCACTGTGCGTCCCCTTTGTTTTTATAGATTGGGATAAGCACACTCCTTCTCCATTCTTCTGGCATACGTTCAACCATTAATAGTCTGTTGAACAGTCTGGTCAAAAACTTTATCCTCATCTTTCCCATGCACTTCCAAACTTCTACTGGCAACTCATCTGGCCCGATCGCTTTACCTTTTTTCATCTTTCTCAGTGCATTCTTCACCTCTTCTCTACTGACACAATTTATCTCTTCGTTAACCACTTCTGCTTCCTCTATCCTAGGTTCTCTGTTATTTTCCTCGTTCATCAGTTTCTCAAATTACTCCTTCCATCTCTTCAGCACTGTCTCCGAATTTACCATAACATTACCGTTTTCATCCTTTATAACCCTCACTTGCTGTACATCTTTTCCTGCTCTGTCTCTCTGCCTAGCCAATCTGTACAACTCCTTTTCATCTTCTTTTGTTTTTAATCTTTCATACAAATTATCATACGCGCGTCCCTTCGCCATCGCAACTGTCTTCTTTGCCTTACTCTTTTTTTCTTTGTATATCTTTTTAGTATTTTCATCTCTTATTTTGTCCCATGCTTTCTTTGCCTCTTTCTTTTCTTTTATGCTCTCCTGTACTTCCTCATTTCACCACCATGTCTCCCTGTCTCCTTTTCGTTTCCTAAATGTCACTCCCAGTACAGTTTCTGCTGTTTTGTCCCACTCATCAGGTAACCTATTCTTGCCTCCCAAAATCCTGGTCACCTCTTGTTTAAGCGGTTCTTGACAGCTTGTCTCTTTTAGTTTCAACCATCGTATCTTTGGCTTTACTTTTTCTGCCTTTTTCTTTTTCACCATGAGAGCCACTTTGCATACCGCCATACGGTGCTGTTTTGCGACACACTCATTTACTATTACCTTACAATCACATATTTCCTTCTAGTTCCTCCTTCTGCACATCACATAATCTACTTGGGTACTTTTTCCGCCACTTTTATATGTCACCTTGTGTTCGTGTTTTTTCTTGGAATAAGTATTGACAATTGCCAAATCCATCCTTTTTGCAAAATCCACAACCATTGATCTTTCCTTATTTCTTGTTTTACCACCGTACCTCCCCATTATTTCCTCATCCCCTATGCTTCCTTCAGCCACATGTCTATTTAGGTCTGCACCAAGAACTATCCTTTTCTCTTGTAATACACTTTCTATCAACCCATCCAGGTCTTCCCAAAAAATCATTTTTCTCCTCCATGCTGTTGTTAACCTGTGGAGCGTACGCGCTTACTATATTTAGGATGGACTCTTTTACTTCCAGCTTTATGGCCATTAGTCTGTCTGAAACACTCTTCGCCTCCAGGACACTTTCAGCCAGCTTCTCTCTCAGCACTATCCCTATCCCATTTCTTCTTCCATCAGCCAAGTTGTAATATACAGGGTGATTCACCGAAGTGTTGACAAATACTTTATTCCATTATTAACTTTGCATTACCTCTTCAGATTGTTATTACATGTACTTTATTCCATTATTAACTTCGCATTACCTCTTCAGATTGTTATTATATATTCTAGAGTAAGTTTTCAATATCAATAAGAATATTTAATCTAGAAAAGTAAGATGGCAAAGACAGTAAATGACATCGTTGAAGGGTATTGCAAGAAAGGACTTCCATCTGCGAAAATTTTCCGGTTGATGAAGCGATTTGTGAGTCGTGGAGGTGTTTACAAGGCTGTGAAGAGGTTCAGGGAGACTGGAAGTTGTGCTCCAAGAATCAGAAGTACTTCTGAAAAACCCATCAGGACAAAGGAACTGATTACGAAGGTCAGGGAGAGGTTGAGGCGGAACCCTTCAAGGAGCGCAAGAAAACTGGCTAAGGACACCTCTGTAAGCGTGAGCACCATGCAAAGGCTTCTCAAGGATGATCTCCACGTCTACCCGTACAAATTTACCAAGAGGCAGCTCCTGTCAAACGCCACTAAGAAGAAAAGGCTTGATAGAGCTAAGGTTTTGATCAAGAGACTTGTTGTTGGCACGCGGCCTCAAGTGCTTTGGACAGATGAGAAGCTTTTCACTGTCCAAGCTATCCACAACCACCAAAATGACAGGATTTGGATTCCAAACAAGGACATGGTGCCAGTTGAACGTTGCAGTTCATTTAGGAGGCAGAAACCTTCTTCCGTGATGGTTTGGGCAGGAGTCACTTCAACAGGCCTGAAAACACCTCTAATCTTTATCGACGAAGGCGTGAAAATTAACCAAACTATCTATCGTCGGATGTTGGAAGAAAAAGTCATTCCCTGGGTTCAAGAAACAGTGGGAGAGGAAGGAATTACGCTTCAACAAGATGGGGCAACCTCCCACACAGCCAAAGCAGTCCAGCATTGGTGCAAGACCAATTTTAAAGGGTTTTGGGAGAAGGAAGTATGGCCCCCTTCTTCACCCGATTTGAAACCAATGGACTTTGGGATTTGGTCCATTCTGGAGCAAAAGCCTGCTCAACATCCCATCCAAATATCGAAACCCTTAAACGAAAACTGAATGCGTCATGGGAAGAAATTGACCCAGAAGTGGTGCGTGCCACGTGCACCCAAGTACTTCCACGTCTTAGGCGCCTTGTAAAAAACAAAGGGGGCTACATTGAATAATTTGAATTTTATGTGAAAGCCCATTAAATTTCCATTCTATCTATTAAAAACTTGTTTCTTTTGCCCTTATAGTAAGTTGGATAATTCAGTTTTAATTTGTCAACACTTCGGTGAATCACCCTGTAGTTTGCATTCACTTCCAATGTTTCTTGCTTTACTCCCTTTCCACTTTGTTTCCTGTAGGCATAATATGTCTACATTCCTTCGCTCCATCATATCTGCCAGCTCTCTTCCCCTTCCAGTCATTGTTCCAATATTTAAGGTACCCACCCTTATAAGTAAGCTTTATAACTTCCTTTCCACATTTCCCGCTACCTCTTCAATCACCTTCCTCCTCTCTTTCTGCTCTTGTTTTCACTAGCAGTAGCATAATTTCCACAGGTATCCTGCTGTGCGACACCTGAGGCGGTCGTTGGTAACCCGGGCCCCGACCGATCCGGTATGGATTTATCAACAATACGCATTTGCATAATCTGGCAAAAAATTTTACGCCGGATGCCCTTCCTGTCGCAACCCTCCCCATTTATCCGGGCTTGGGACCGGCATCAAGACACACAGAAATGTGCCTCCTATGGCTGGGTTAACATTAACCCATTTGTGCCCAAAAAAAATAAAAGTTTAAGAAAAATTACAGGCTACAAATGTTGTGCATATGTGTGCAAATAAACTAAAATTATCATTAAAAAATCTTTACTTTTTTTATTTGTATAATTATTGGCCTAAATGCAACGTAGCGTAGACGCAACATTTGTCATTTGACATGCATTACTTGTTACGTAGATGCAAATTCGGCAGATGATATCGCGACGGTTGCAAGAATTTTATTACCCTATTGCATGCTGAAATGCATTTTAATGCATTTCTTTTATTTAAGGATTATATGCTCTCGTAAATCTTAGTCTGGCTTTATGTAATTTTATTGGGCATGTAATGTTAAGTAACGCAGCACATGAATAAACAAAAAAGTTGAACTATATCATGCAATTTCACTCTCGAATGTATAATTAAAAGAGCACTTGTGGTGAAGCGGTACCTCTTTCTGTCATTTTCTGTTGATATTGTTCTGTTATTTTCTGTAGGTGTAGATATTGTCAGAGATAAATTATATACATTTACATCGCTACATTTCCGTGAATGTATATAATTTAGCTCTGACAATATCTACACCTTCGTCTCCTTTTAGAATTGCTTTCAACTATGTCATGAGCAATTTGGTGTTTCTCTGTGTTGGTCGTCGTCGTCGTTTGAAAGGTATCCACTACAGGTCAGACACAAACAGGACTGGGGCCGAGGGTTTATCCTTTTACTACCCCAGACTGCTGCACTGCCTGGATCAGATGCTGGCAGTGATGTTATTAAGCCAGCATCGAGTTTCGTCATCCAAAACCGTCAGACCTCGTGCTCCATGTGGTGCTCGATGTATAGGGCACGCTGTTAGTACATGGTCTGCGGTTTGCTCAGAGGCGCCACACTCGCAATTCGATGAAGGAGCGAGACCCCATTTGTGCATGGACGAATGGAATCGCCCAACACCGTGTTGGTGGCTCAATTCTGTGTTGGTGGCACTTGTAAGAGATTGTTGGTGCCTTTCTGTTTTCTTCGATGGGTTGCCACAACTTTTCAGCTATGTCTGTACAATAGATCTAGTGAAGGTGAGCTTGTATTGTCTGTAACTCCCTTTTCTTGCAAAGAGCCAAGCACTATTTGCACAGCCGTTCACAAGATAGGAGAGGATCGGACAGTACCATTTCTTTCCACGTATGTTGATTCTGTATTCGAAATGTTTTCGTCCACACGATCAACGCGGCCCATGCTGTGGTTGTAATTGAGATAAGGCATTCTGACTCTGACCTTTTCTTTCGCTGCAGCAGAATATCGCTCCACCTTCTTTGCTGGGGGCTATTCCGCACTCATTGGAAGCGATTGTCACAATATCGTTTTCACTCCAGCGAGCAACCAATATGTCTGTGTCTTGATCAATAAAATGTTCTTCACTACCACGTGGCAGCTTTGCAAACACGTTGTTGTTGGAAAAAGGACATTTTTCTCTTCGGTTGATTGAAACTGTCCCCGTAGCACAATGACTTTGTTGTTTAAGTTTTTTAAGAATTCCAAACGATGTGAAGAAGTTGTCAAAATACAATGAAAACTTCTTTCCTTTCTTTTCTTTTTCTAAAATATCAACAAAATCCAGAACAACTTCTCCTCCAAATCCAAACTTGCTCTTGTACTCCCGCCTTTTATCTCTGTACTTCCCCTGATACATTTCCACCGAAAACACATAATCCAATGGCGAAGCAACCATCCAGACTTTATAACCCCACCGAATAGGTTTGCCACAAATAAATTGTTTCGAGGGATGCCTTTCAAAATAGAAAAGCATTAATTCGACAATTGAAACATTCTTTGGTCCAAATGACGCGCTATAACTCAAGAAATTTTTGTTGATGATATCCAGAAATGGGCAAACCTTAGCGAATTTGTCGTCTTGCTTAAGCATGAAAATATTGGTGGCATGGAAATATTTAATAATATTATCAAATCTATTTCGCCGCACTGACTGAGCTATCATTTCGTTTCGTGTATCGAGTTCAGTGGACCAATAGAGTCGCCGTCTTGAAACGCTGCAATACCCAGACAAAAGTAAAATTGCAATAAAAACTCTCATTTTGTCATGTGATATTGCAAAATTATGATTTCCCCTCTAAGAGGCATAGTTTGTGGCGTGATCAGTAAGACATTCAATGGCAGCATCATCCAAAAAAACCTCAAATATCTGAACTGGAGTGCGAGGGAAACTAGCTGCCGAAGGTCTGTATTGTGCTCCAATCGAATGTCTTCATTTGCCTAATTTCGCGCTTTTCCCTTTTTGCTTGCCGCAGATTGAGAAGCGGTTTTAATTACTTTGTCTGTTTGTTTGTTTGTTTTTCGTATTGCCGCATCGGCGTTTATTTGATTTCCAGAAAGATTGCAAAGCTGTACGTCATCTTCTTCTCCCGAATCTTTTTCGGTTTTTTCCTCAGCATTGACTTGTACTGAGATAAAAACAATGATTCGCTCTGCTCTTTGTACAGCCTTGGGTTGATCCTTACACATTCATTACTGCTGTCAGAGTGGGAATTGTCTGAAAATCTTTCCATCACATCTAGCACCTCATCTAATCTGATTTGCCTAAAAAATAAATACAAGCTAACAGATAATAATCAATTCACGCAACGGTGACTCAGCATGGAATGCCAAATCTTGCGGATACGCAACAAAATTCTATTCAAATTTTCACTTAAATAGAAAACACGCATAAAAAGTAAAGTTATGTTAAAAATGAGTTTAACATCTATGTAATACGTCAAATTACATAGTACATTTTAAAAAGTTCTGAAATATTAGATAATTAGTCCGACTTACTCGCTTTTGCTGAGAGAGATCGTCTCAGTTGAAAACGGAAAACTTGAAAACTTTAGTGGAATCTTCTTATAAAGTAATCAAGGTCCTACCAATTATTGACATTTAGCTTTAACAACACTTTAACTAATGATATTCTTTGGAAGTGAAGAATGTACTGGTTCGTGTGAAAAAGAAAAAAACGAGTAATCCACTTTTATGTTGCGCTGCGCAACATTTGTCACAAACGGCTTAAAGAATTAATTAAATGTTAAAGATTAAATCCGTATCACCATTAATGAATTAGCTTTCAACAGAATTTTTTAGCTATCAGTTTTTTTGTCAGTTCTTTTTTAACAATCTAACAACTCCATCCGTAAATCAGCAAAATTATTCCTTGTAATTAAATAAAGACAAATGTATGAGGTCAGAACTTGTCTCGAAAAGTAGTTGGTCACTGCAGAGACGCTGTCAGTTTTCCAATAAAATTTAAAAATCAAAGAAAAAAAATATATATTATGAAAATTTTAAATTAAATTTATTACTTCAGTAAAATTTATAAAGTCGATTCCATTATTTGAATATGAAATGTGCGAGAAGTGATGAATCTAAAAGCACCACTTTTTTGAGTAATGATTCCAGTGACGTATTACTCTGGCACAAAATGAAATTGAAACCATGTTGAACCAGGAGCTAAACGGTTTTATAATATATACTATATATCACTCATCGTTGAAAAAATAAAATAAGATGTAAGATTTTAAAAGCTTTTACTTGCATTTTATGATATTTATATAAAGTGTAATTTAATAAGTTTTTCCAGTTGCTTAGTTGATTTATATTAAAACGAAAAACAAGCAACTGATCTTCAAACATGAGTCATAGAGTCTTGTCCGTTATGAGAATCGAACAAATTACTATTAAAAAAGTGTTTCTATTTTGCCCAAGGTTTTTTTGGCTAAGACTATGTTTAAAATATATTGAAAACTTTAAGTTTACAGGGTATGGAAATATTTTGATAAAATCGCAAAAGGAAAAATACCTTTTGAAACAAACCTAGCTGTATATTGTACTTGGTTTGATAAAAATAACATACGTATATTGTGTAAATTACGTTACCCGTTGTAAAAAAAATATCTGGTTCTTAATTGAAAATATTAACTTAAAGCAGTGTTCCTAAACTGGATGTATTTTTATGTAATGATATTGAAAATAACATATAAAAAGTCCGTTTGGATTAGGTTGATGTCCCAATAACGTTTAAACTGCGATGCTGGAAAAGCTTGATTGATCAACTTTTTATTCGATTAGCTTCTTAACCGGAAGAGTTGCGGAGGACGGCAAATCCATCATCTTCGTTTGAGCTAAACCTCTGTTTCGTAAATGTTGTGACAAAGCGATCGTGCAAGAAACCACGGTTAACAATAAAGTTGTAGCAATGAAATATTTCGTGTTTGCGAAACTGCGCTCAAGTCTCGTTTTTTACAACCATGCCCAATCCATTAAAACAACATCAAAAACCAAAACTAATATAGATGAAGGCTTAATCCCACAATGACATAAGAACTTTTTTACCACGCTCTTTTATATTAACCAGGTGGTAAATGTTGTTAAAATTGCCAGGTGCAAAAATACATTATGCTTACAATTGATCAAAATTTGTTGTTGAACAACAAAACAAAACAGCAAGGCGCGAGTAGGTTTTAGACAGAGGCTATGTTGATTACAATCACGGTGCTCTTACTACTTGATCACGCTACGACACTCGACACGCTGCATTTAGTTACCTTGGTGATCACTTTAAGGGGCAATGCAGTTTTTCGGTTCCAATAAAATTTTTGCTTTTATTGTGTGATTTGATTCAGGATAAATAAATAGTTGAAGTAGAATAGCAGATGGCAAGTTCTAAATTATGGAAAAACTTTTTAATAGGACAAACAAGTTATTTTAAATTACTTGTCTGAACTACGCTACCGACTAATTATCAGATAGAAGTAACTTTAAAAACACTTGTTTGGAATAAGAAAAACAAGTTTGAATAGGTTAAAACGCCAAATTGATTGCAAGCACGATCAACATAGCTAAGGTTCAAATTTTTGTCTTGTTATTCTGCTAAGTCTTTAAAACATTTACATCAGGGTTTCTCAAACTTTAAAAAAAAAAGGTCTTCACTTCGGATCGATCTCCTTTTTCCGTAATTTTCTCCCAAAATTATCGTGATCTCTAAAAAAAGATCCGCATTCAGAATCAAGCTCCAACTTGTCAATTTTTGTCCCCAAATTCTCTGATTTGTCGATTACATGTGCAATAACCAGAATTTTTTCCAAAAGTTCCGCGGCACTACTGGGATTTTCAAAGTTATGCCGCACAAAGCACAAAATGCCAATTTGTTTCGCGACCCAAAAATTATTTTAGGCGACCCCATTTGCGGTCGCGACCCAAAGTTTGAGAAACCCTGATTTACAGTACTTTTTCGTTTTTGAAAGTCTGAGAAAACAGCTCTAAAGTTCTGTCATATCTCTAAATAAAAAATAGAGATTTCCACTGGATAGCAATATCGAGGCATTTTCAAAAAAAGTGGGATCAATCGCTTGACGGTTGCCTTAACTTTAACGCTTTTGATGTTTTCCTGGCGGTCAGGAAGATAAATAGATGATAAAGAAAAATTGCTTTTTATCATTAATAACTAACTATAATAACAAAAAACTATGGATAGACTCGATGAACTTTAACATCTACTGTCCGTATATGTTGTTAATCTGGGTTTGCAAAATTGCCAAAGTTTGCTTTAAACCCTTAAACATTTGATGCGGTACGCTTGACATAAATTTCAAAATTGCATTGTGCTTATTGCGCTGCGCTTTACATGATTTTAGAAACGTGTTGCGCAAGTTGTGCTGTGCTTTCCTAACGAAAGAAAAAATGGCCACCTCTGCCTGCAAAACGATACAAAAGTCTTTCATTAAGTGTAAATTCAATTTCTATTTTACTCCAAAATCTAATTGTTTTTTGAAGTTTTAGATGCAATAATGCGAGTAAGAAAACATAGCTGCGGGTGAGAACATAAGGCTTCGCATTTTGAGATTCTTTGAAGACGGATGTTGCTTTCACTTAACAAAACCCAAATTTACCTTCAAAATGTGGTACACGGTAAAATACATATTGATTCTTAAAACACTCTATTTAAACCAAAATATCGTTGAAAATAAGCCTTATTTTTAGCGTTAGCTACATTAATTTCACGCCAGACAAAGTAGAGCAACATGTTAATTTTTGGGTCTAAATAGTTTTTTTTGGGATGTTAGAATATTTTTATTTTCTTGATAAATAAAGGATATTTTTAAGCAGCAAAGCTATAGGTACCTAAAATGCTTGTGAAATAGTTTTTAAAAAATCAGCGATTGTTTTCTTGAACCAGTAAGTGGAGGTTAGACATATTTTTTGAAATCTGATCTAATATTTTGTCTGTTAGACCGGAAAAAACATGGTTTTAAAAGCTTGCAAAAAGAACAAGAAATTGTAATTAATCAAAAAGAAAAAAATAATCATCTATTATTTTGACTGCTAGACAGGAAAAAACATAGCTTAAAGAGCTTGTAAAAAAGAAACAAGAAACACTTTTCCAAAACCAATAAACAAATAAAAAAAGTTCGAAAAAAATTGTGCCTTTTATAAAAAAAGAAAGAGGCAATTATTTGCTTTTTAACACAAATTACTCAATGAAATGTGCTTCATATGACGATACTTCTGATCTTAAATCACGTAGATGACAATTGATTTTGTTTGATATGCGGTGAAGTGAGAGAAAATAATAGGATAAATGAGAGAAACTTGGATTCAATGCGCTTACAGTGGTGGCGGCAAATGTTCATTTTTAGAAAACAATTTTAAGCTTAAGATTGAAAAAAAATACATAAATTGGGCACATTTTGTTGGAAAATTAGGCTATTGCAACTAAACTCTTGTCCCACTTATGTAGATAACCCTAAAACAATTGTGTGTAGTATACATGGTTGGGTTCGTTGCATTCTTTTTTATTTTATAAGATTTTTTAGAAATTTTTTACACAAATTTTACTTTTAATTGTAATTTTGTGTGCTGTCGACTATTTAGGTACGTTACATTTTTTTTGTTTTTTATGCTAATTTTATTATTTTTTAAAGATTTTTTGTGCTTCATCTAACGAGTGTTTATGATTCGTATGTGTCAATTATCACCCAAGGTAAATCAACTTATCCACATTGAAGATTTATTTGATTGTCCCAAAAAAAATTTTTTAAAATTATCACATACTTGCAGTTTAGTTTTATTGCTAAAATTTTGTCATTAATAATAAAAAAAACTTTTTGTGGCCAGTTTTAAAAACTCTCAAAGCGGGCTGTTTAGAGTTATCAAAAAAAAAAAAAAAAAATTGAGTTAACCTAGCTTTTTTTAATTTCTTAAGTTAGTCTAGCTTTTTTTAATTTCTATTGTACATGTGACTCTAGGTTGTTTATACAAATAAATATTTGATGAAGAATTTTAAAGAAAAATCTTTTTTATCATTATAAGGCTTTTTTAGTTGAAAATAACTCTGAAAAAATAATAATGAATTGTGATTGACCGATTTTAATTTATTACACGATATTTCTATAATTGAAAAAAAAGATTTTATGAAGCAAATATTTGTAAATCAAATTTAAACTTATTAGTTAATTTTTATTGAAAATAACTTTACATGAACAACACAACAAACATGAATAAAACAAAACACTTCGCAAATAATAAAATCAAGGACAAAAAATATATTAAATTTTTTAGTGAATAGAACAAAAAATGAAATATATAAAAAAAATATAATTGGAAAAAGATATATGTCAGAATATTGGCAATAATAAAACGTAGGTCAATTTTAACAATAAATGGATAAATGCTATTAATACGGGATCCACAATTTTACGTACAAATGTGTATACATGTTTGTGATTTTTTTATTATATGTAAATAATTCTACATGAACTCGAATATATTAAAACAGCACGTAATCAAATTCAATTCCACAAATCAATATGTACATAAATCAAGGATAAAATAGATATATAATTATTAAGTAAGTAGAACATTAAAATGAAGCGAATAACGAAAATACTTTTAAAAAAATACGAATATATAAACAACAGCAATAGAGAACATAAGTAAAAATTACAAAATATAAGCTCAGTTGATAAAAAATTAAAATAAATTATGCAAATGAGAATCAAATAATAACATATTACTAAAATAAAGCGTATGGAAGAAGACACTTGGAAATATTTTCTTTTTTTGAATTGTAGTTGAATCGTTGGTATCAAATTAAATTGTAGATAGAAAATTCTTGAATTCGGATTTCATGTTGTACAGGGTTTCTTTAAAAATAGAAAAAGAAAACAGGGCAAAGACCCTATTACAGATTTTTTTTATTACAAAAAGAAAAATTTTGTATAAAGCAGCTATTTTGAGAGTTATCAAGCCAGGATTTTTGGTAAGATTGGTGAGGTTGAAAAGAATGGTTTGTTTGGAAAGACAGATAAAAGTTTTAAGAGTTTGAGATAGAATGAGTTCAAGGCGGGAAATTAAATACGGAAGATCCAGTTTGGTAACTCAATTTTTTTTTTTTTTTTTGATAACTCTAAACAGCCCGCTTTGAGAGTTTTTAAAACTGGCCACAAAAAGTTTTTTTTATTATTAATGACAAAATTTTAGCAATAAAACTAAACTGCAAGTATGTGATAATTTTAAAAAATTTTTTTTGGGACAATC
>OY796891.1:1570069-1797360 GCA_963680785.1 Diplosoma virens
CAACAGTCCGGAAGGTGAGTGCTTGGCTGGCTGGGCAAGTATTAATTGTCTTGCCCTCCTATATAAAGCCAAGGACGCTCCCAGTTTTTATTCCGGCCGCTGGAACACTGGCACCAATCCATATCTAGCTTTCGCTAGCGTAGGTCCAAGCAGTTGCTTACCCGATAGACGTGTCCTTGAGAAGTTCCCCAGGTCACAACATCGACCTTCGCTTATTACACCACCAAAGTTTGCCAAGCATGCCTGTTAAGCGATGGAACTTCCACAAGGCCAAATCGAGTCACTACATTGCTTTGACGAATAAATTCGCAAAGACTTTGTTGCCGCCTGATTCACTTGATGTGGATGCAGCTCACCAGGACTTCTGTAACACCATTAAGAAAGCAGCCAAAAAGACTATTCCACGCGGGTATCGAAATAACTATATTCCGTGTTGGGATGCAGTGTGTGAATACCTCTATAAAACCTTTCTGCAGTCTCCTCAGGGAGACGACTCAAGTTTGGCTGCTACAGCTCTGCTTTCCAAGCTTGACAGAAAGCGGAGGGATCGATGGTCCGAGGCAGTTCGGAGCATTGACTTCTCACACTCTAGTCGAAAAGCGTGGAGTATTTTGAACAACCTTACTGGTAGGTCACGACACTCTCCTCGTCACTGTCCCGTTTCAGCCGATGCTATTGC
This sequence comes from Diplosoma virens, assembly GCA_963680785.1. Classification (NCBI taxonomy): domain Eukaryota; kingdom Metazoa; phylum Chordata; class Ascidiacea; order Aplousobranchia; family Didemnidae; genus Diplosoma; species Diplosoma virens. Next base: position 1,570,749 of record OY796891.1, read on the forward strand.
ATCTCAGCTGGTTAGAAATGGGAAATACGAGGCTGTTGATCGCAAGTCATCTCGACTTGTCTTTCAAGAAGTGTCTGACCTTTGGAGGGCCACAGCACCAGACGCAGTAAATATCTCTGACAAATTTTCACAGAGAGAATTTGCTGCTGCTCTTCAGCACTTAAAACCAGGTAAAGCTCCGGGTCCTGATTCCATCTGCCCCGAGCTTATACTCCATGCCGGAGCCGCTTTGAATTCCTGGTTACGTGACTTCCTTTCTTCCTGTTTGCGCCGACTCAAAATTCCCAAGATCTGGAGAAGAGCGCTTGTGGTCGCGATCCCAAAACCAGGAAAGCCCGTGGGGGACCCAAAAAAAAGCCCGTGGAGGATCCAAAGAGTTATCAACCGATATCTCTGCTTTGTGTCCCTTACAAGATCCTCGAGAGGCTTATCTACGCCCGCGTTGAACCATTAATCGATCCACTGCTCCCTAAAGAGCAGGCTAGGTTCCGACGCGGGAAGTCAACCGTAGATCAAGTTGTTCTGCTAACCCAGAACATCGAGGATTCTTTTGAGGCTAAAAAGAAGGCCGGTGCCGTATTTATCGATCTGACAGCTGCTTATGACACTGTCTGGCACCGTGGCCTTACCTGCAAGCTGCTGAGACTACTTCCGGATAAGCACATGGTCAAAATGATCATGGAGCTTGTCCGAAATCGAAGTTTCACCCTTACCACCGATGACAGCAAGCAAAGCAGGCTACGCCGTCTTAAAAACGGCGTTCCTCAGGGATCGGTCTTGGCTCCCCTCCTATTTAACATCTATACGTACGATCTTCCTTCCATGATTTCCAGAAAGTTTACTTATGCTGATGATCTAGCATTGTTGCATTCTTCTGGAAACTGGAAGGACTTGGAGGGGACCTTAAGCCAAGATATGTCCACACTGTCAGCGTATCTCCAGACTTGGAGGTTGAAGCTCAGTCACACTAAGACGGTGACGGCAGCCTTTCATTTAAATAACCGAGAGGCCAAACGTGAGCTAAAGGTCTACAATAATGGTAGACTTTTACCGTTCTGTCCAATCCTACTTATCTTGGGGTAAAACTGGACAGATCGCTCACGTTTCGTCACCATTTAGTGGCATTGCGCAAAAAACTATCATCGCGCGTCACGCTGCTGAGGCGACTCGTGGGCTCGGGATGGGGTGCTGGTGCTAAAACACTACGCATAGTCACCTTGTCCCTAGTCTACTCAACAGCTGAGTACTGTGCGCCAGTCTGGTGTCGCAGTGCTTACACTCGCCTCATTGACAGTGTTTTGAATGACGCCTTGCGAATAGTTACTGGATGCCTGCGTCCCACTCCAATGGACCACCTACCTGTACTCTCCGGCATCCAGCCAGCTTCGCTTCGCCGAATGGGAGCGACACTCTCCTTGGCTCACCGTGGATCTCTGGACCTCGATCATATCTTTCATGGTCTTTTAAGTGGGTCCTCAGATACTCGCCAAGTGAGACTAAGATCCAGACCCCCGTTTGTGCCAGGTGCGCGGAATCTCTCGGACAACCTTGCCAGACTTGGCATCCGCGCCTCTGAATGGACAAATCACAAATGGAAAAAGGAGTATTGTAAAAATGCTTCCAGGCTCCGTGCTTTTGTGCCCGAGACCGGTGCCAGGCCTGTTTGGATGGGCTTACCCCGAGCAGCTTGGGTTAACTCAACCGTCTGCGGACTGGTGTTGGGAGATTCCATTCGTCCATGCACAAATGGGGTCTCACTCCTACACCGAATTGCGAGTGTGGCGCCTCTGAGCAAACCGCGGACCATATATTAACAGCGTGCCCTATACATCGGGCACCACATGGAGCATGAGTTCTGACGGTTTTGGATGACGAAACTCGATGCTGGCTTAATAACATCACTGCCAGCATCTGATCCAGGCAGTGCAGCAGTCTGGAGTAGTAAAAGAATAAACCCTCGGCCCCAGTCCTGTTTGTGTCTGGCCTGGAGTGGATACCCTTCAAACGACGACGACGACGATGGTCAATTATAAACAATAATATAAATGCTAAAAACGCCCCAAAATAAAAAAAACTCTGGAACATTTTTAGTTGTGTTCATCTAAAATAATGACCAAAATAAATGATGTGTGCATTTTGCTGTTGTATGTAAAAGCAATGTTCAACTTCAAGCAAAGCTAAAAAGAGCCAAAAACTTGTAAAAATACCCCCCCAAAAAAAGCACAAATTACATGTTTTTGTCAACCAAAACTTTCAAAAATATCAATTACACATGCTAAACTAATGGAAAATGCAACAAAAAAATTTGACCTGTGTTGACTCCAATGGTAAAAAACGGTTGACGGCAAAGGGTTAATCAAACTCACAACTCCCGTGCCGAGACTGAACCAATTGGGAAAGCAGACGGAGTGTTTGGAAATAAACAGAGTAAGTGCTGAGATCTGACATTAAGTGCTGAGATCGCCTCAAATATATTTCCCAAAAATGTTACATTCTATTTCACGGTCTCATCATTGTACTAAACTGGACGTAATATTTTATTTATTTTTATTATTAAGAACTTTTTAATTAAAAGTCCAATGCTGCGTTTTTGCACCCTTAGAGTGGGTCGCATTCTATTCCGGTTACAGATCAACACTTTGGGTCACATTATCAAAAAAAAATTTTATTATAAATCTAGTCTTTTAGCAACAAATCAGAAGGCCTGTTCATTAGCTAACTCTAGCTGACAAATTTTATCTTTCTAAACCTACTGTGTATGTTGCACAAATGAAATGCATTGTTTCCAACCAAATTGTTTACAACAAACAAAACAAAATATTGAAAACTACTAATTGTTACTTCAGTGACAGACCTCTACTGCAGTGATTTACATTACATTTGAAAGGGCATCAACTCCAGGTCAGACACAAACAGGACTGGGGCCGAGGGAATATTTTTTTACTAACTCAGGGTGCTGTACTACTCGAATCAGATGCTGGCGTTGATGTTGTTAAGCCAGCATCGAGTTTTGTTATCCAAAACCGTCAGATTTTGTGCTCCATGTTATACCCGATGTATGGGGCACGCTATTAGAACGTGGTATGCGATTTGTTCAGCGGCGCCACACTCGCAATTCGGTGAAGGAGCGAAACCCCATTTGTGATGGACGAATGGAATCGTTCAACACCAGTCCGTAGGCGATTGAGCTTAAACCAAGCTGTTCGGGGCAAGCTTATCCCAACAGACCTGGCACTTGTCCTGAGTATGAAAACACGGAGCTTGAATATATTCTTAAAATACTCCGCATTCCATTTATAGTTTTTCCACTCAGCAGCGCTGATGCCAAGTCCGGCAAGATTGTTTAAAAGATTTTGCGGAGCTGGCATAAATGGGCGTCTAGATCTTAATATCATTTGACGAGCATCTCACGACCCACTTAAAAGATCATGCAAAATATTATTAGGGTCTAGAGATCCACGGTGAGCCAAGAAGAGTGTCGCTCCCAGTCAGCGAAGCTCATCTGGCTGGATGCCTGAAAGTATGGGTAAGTATTCCGTTGAAATGGGACGCAGACATCCATTGCAGACGCAGACGCAGATGAAGACTATGCGCAAGGCGTCATTCATGACACTGACTATGAGGCGAGTGTGAGTGCTGCGACACCAGACTGGTGTGCAGTACTCAGCTGTTGAGTTGAACAGAGATAAAGAAGTTGTTTGTAATGTTTTGGCACCAGCATCCCATCCTGAGCCTGCAAGTCGCCTCAGCAGTGTGACGCGCGAGGATATTTTTTTGCGCAATACCACTAGACGGTGACGAAACGTAAGCGATCTGTCCAGTTTTATCCCAAGATAAGTAAAGGTTGGACAGAACAGTAAAAGCCTATCATTGTTGTAGACTTTTAGCTTAGTTTGGGTTCTCTTTTATTTAAATGAAAGGCTGCCGTCACCCTTTTATTTAAATGAAAGGCTACCCTTTTAGTGTGACTGAGCTTCAGCCTCCAAGTCTGGAGATACGCTGAAAGTGTAGACATGTCTTGGCTTAAAGTCCCCTCAAACTCCTTCCAGTTTCCAGAAGAGTGTAACAATGCAAAATCATTAGCATAAGAAAACTTTCTGGAAATCATGGAAGGCAGATTGTACGTATAGATGTTAAATAGGAGGGGAGCCAATACCGATCCCTGAGGAACGTCGTTTTTTCGACGGCGTTTTTTGTAATGCTTGCTGTCACCGGTAGTAAGTGTATCGGACAAGCTCCATGATCATTCTGAGCATGTGCTTATCTAACAGAAGCCTCAGCAGCTTAATTCAATCAGTCGCACATTTGGTGAACGAACGTGTTTTTTTTACAGTAAAAAAATGAATGTTTCAATACATGGCATAGAAGAACAGCCTAGAGAAAATAAAGAAAAAACTAACAAAATTGTTTGCAACTTTAATAACCCTTAATAGGTAACGATATTGCCCCCAAACGCTGTAGATAACCTGGAATCCAGCTAGACCCCAGGTTACTTATGGTGATAAAACATCTAGAAATGTTATTTTTTAGTCAGTTACAATACTTTATTGCTTATAGTATGAAAGAATAGCAATGAAACAAAAAAATATAACAAAATTGTGCTTTATTTTCCAAATAAATTCTCCTTTACTGTGTGAAGTATTTCCTTTACTAAAGTTAACAGAATATTTCAAAAAATTTTCACATGTTACGAATAAACACACTACATTGCTATAACACATTTGCAATACAGTTTCAATAAAGTTTTTCTAAAAACTGAACTAACTACACAATTGGGTAGTACAAATAGGTGCTGAAATACCTGAAATGAAAAAACAATAAATCAATATGTGTTAAGGGTAACCTGGGGTCACGGGCGACTCCAAAATGTCTGTGTTGCCTATATTATTCCACAAGTTAATTTTTTGGTTCCATTTTACTTTTCAGATCTCTATATTAGGAGAGTAAATGAAGTAAGACTCAGGAGTTTCAAATAAAAACATAGAAAACGTAAGAAATTAAAAACATGGGGTCTGCGCAGACCCCACGTTACCTATTAAGGGTTAAAAAAGTGCTTCACTGTAAAGACATCAAGTTAATAGACTGCCATAGAATGAGTTCAGCTTCAACAAAAATTGATTCTAGAAGATCTACTCGGAGACCAATAACTTGTAAGGTCTCAACAATTGAAGAAAAATTCAAAATTTTTTCTTACCTAGTCGTATTAAAAAACTACAATAAAAATAATAATTCTGATATTTCCTTGTTAATCACCAACCGAAGCCCATTTATTTAAAAAAGAAACGACTAATCCCTATTGCCAAAAAAGCAAAAGCTTCGGATAAAACTGTTCAATGGGTTACTTATCCAGGTGATATTAATTTGATTATTAATGGTTTTCGAGTAGAATTTAATCAATGTTTTTAATTTAATGTAATAAATTGATTACACTGAAGAATAGTGGGTCTTCGGAACTTGTTGGCAATGTGCCCTGAAAAGGGCAGTTTTATCCTGACATTGCCCCGTCCTGAAAAGGACGTTTGCCGATTAGCAGACCCACACTGAACATCGGAATGGGTGGATACCCTTCCGTTTTGGTAGGTTCGGTTTCGGTCTGTCATTTTAAAATCAATGAGCAGACTTACTCACGGCCCAGGCTGCGTGAAAGCACCTACCATCTGGGCCAGTGTAGTATGCAGTCTGAGGCACTCGTCATCCTACTGCAGGAGACCCACTGCACTGATGCAGAGAAGTTGGTGCTACCACACTAACAACTAGCTGGGTCTTCTTTAAGCAGAAAGCATGGCCTTGCCACGTTTGTCCACGAGCGACTGAGATACACGCTTTTGGACCAATCTCCACCGACATCGGAGATCGAGTGGCTGTGTGTGGACATTGATGGCTATAAAATAGTCAACGTCTACAAACCACCGCCAACGCAATTGCGAACTATGGATCTCCCAGTGTTTCCTCACCCCTGTCTGTACGCTGGCGATTTTAACTGTCGTCATGCTGACTGGGGTTATGATGACAACAGTCCGGATGGTGAGTGCTTGGCTGGATGGGCAAGTATTAATTGTCTTGCCCTCCTATATAATGCCAAGGACGCTCCCAGTTTTTATTCCGGCCGCTGGAACACTGGCACCAATCCATATCTAGCTTTCGCTAGCGTAGGTCCAAGCAGTTGCTTACCGGATAGACGTGTCCTTGACAAGTTTCGCAGGTCACAACATCGACCTTCGCTTATTACACCACCAAAGTTTGCTATGGCAGTGCCAAGCATGCCTGTTAAGCGATGGAACTTCCACAAGGCCAAATCGAGTCACTACATTGCTTTGACGAATAAATTCGCAAAGACTTTGTTGCCGCCTGATTCACTTGATGTGGATGCGGCTTACCAGGACTTCTGTAACACCATTAAGAAAGCAGCCAAGAAGACTATTCCACGCGGGTATCGAAATAACTATATTCCGTGTTGGGATGCAGTGTGTGAATACCTCTATAAAACCTTTCTGCAGTCTCCTCAGGGAGACGACTCAAGTTTGGCTGCTACAGCTCTGCTTTCCAAGCTTGACAGAAAGCGGAGGGATCGATGGTCCGAGGCAGTTCGGAGCATTGACTTCTCACACTCTAGTCGAAAAGCGTGGAGTATTTTGAACAACCTTACTGGTAGGTCACGACACTCTCCTCGTCACTGTCCCGTTTCAGCCGATGCTATTGCATCTCAGCTGGTTAGAAATGGGAAATACGAGGCTGTTGATCGCAAGTCATCTCGACTTGTCTTTCAAGAAGTGTCTGACCTTTGGAGGGCCACAGCACCAGACGCAGTAAATATCTCTGACAAATTTTCACAGAGAGAATTTGCTGCTGCTCTTCAGCACTTAAAACCAGGTAAAGCTCCGGGTCCTGATTCCATCTGCCCCGAGCTTATACTCCATGCCGGAGCCGCTTTGAAGTCCTGGTTACGTGACTTCCTTTCTTCCTGTTTGCGCCGACTCAAAATTCCCAAGATCTGGAGAAGAGCGCTTGTGGTCGCGATCCCAAAACCAGGAAAGCCCGTGGGGGATCCAAAGAGTTATCAACCGATATCTCTGCTTTGTGTCCCCTACAAGATCCTCGAGAGGCTTATCTACGCCCGCGTTGAACCATTAATCGATCCACTGCTCCCTAAAGAGCAGGCTAGGTTCCGACGCGGGAAGTCAACCGTAGATCAAGTTGTTCTGCTAACCCAGAACATCGAGGATTCTTTTGAGGCTAAAAAGAAGGCCGGTGCCGTATTTATCGATCTGACAGCTGCTTATGACACTGTCTGGCACCGTGGCCTTACCTGCAAGCTGCTGAGACTACTTCCGGATAAGCACATGGTCAAAATGATCATGGAGCTTGTCCGAAATCGAAGTTTCACCCTTACCACCGATGACAGCAAGCAAAGCAGGCTACGCCGTCTTAAAAACGGCGTTCCTCAGGGATCGGTCTTGGCTCCCCTCCTATTTAACATCTATACGTACGATCTTCCTTCCATGATTTCCAGAAAGTTTACTTATGCTGATGATCTAGCATTGTTGCATTCTTCTGGAAACTGGAAGGACTTGGAGGGGACCTTAAGCCAAGATATGTCCACACTGTCAGCGTATCTCCAGACTTGGAGGTTGAAGCTCAGTCACACTAAGACGGTGACGGCAGCCTTTCACTTAAATAACCGAGAGGCCAAACGTGAGCTAAAGGTCTACAATAATGGTAGACTTTTACCGTTCTGTCCAACCCCTACATACCTTGGGGTAAAACTGGACAGATCGCTCACGTTTCGTCACCATTTAGTGGCATTGCGCAAAAAACTATCATCGCGCGTCACGCTGCTGAGGCGACTCGTGGGCTCGGGATGGGGTGCTGGTGCTAAAACACTACGCATAGTCACCTTGTCCCTAGTCTACTCAACAGCTGAGTACTGTGCGCCAGTCTGGTGTCGCAGTGCTTACACTCGCCTCATTGACAGTGTTTTGAATGACGCCTTGCGCATAGTTACTGGATGCCTGCGTCCCACTCCAATGGACCACCTACCTGTACTCTCAGGCATCCAGCCAGCTTCGCTTCGCCGAATGGGAGCGACACTCTCCTTGGCTCACCGTGGATCTCTGGACCTCGATCATATCTTGTATGGTCTTTTAAGTGGTTCCTCAGATACTCGCCAAGTGAGACTAAGATCCAGACCCCCGTTTGTGCCAGGTGCGCGGAATCTCTTGGACAATCTTGCCAGACTTGGCATCCGCGCCTCTGAATGGACAAATCACAAATGGAAAAAGGAGTATTGTAAAAATGCTTCCAGGCTCCGTGCTTTTGTGCCCGAGACCAATGCCAGGCCTGTTTGGATGGGCTTACCCCGAGCAGCTTGGGTTAAGCTCAACCGCCTGCGGACTGGTGTTGGGCGATTCCATTCGTCCATGCACAAATGGGGTCTCGCTCCTACACCGAATTGCGAGTGTGGCGCCTCAGGGCAAACCGCAGACCATGTACTAACAATGTGCCGCATACATCGGGCACCACATGGAGCACGAGGTCTGACCGTTTTGGATGACGATACTCGATGCTGGCTTAATAACATCACTGCCAGCATCTGATCCAGGCAGTGCAGCAGTCTGGAGTAGTAAAAGGATAAACCCTTGGCCCCAGTTCTGTTTGTGTCTGGCTTGGAGTGGATTCCCTTCAAACGACGACGACGACGACGACGACGACGACGATTGATTACACTGGACAACAAAAAAATTTTTTTTCTGTTACGCAACTAACAAGATAGTGATTTTGACTAATTTGGTGTCCCTGATTTCAAAAATGATATTAGTTTTCTTCTATCACGTCACGTTTTTAAGATAACCACATGTCCCAATTTTCTCTTTCATACAATGCACATAGTCAAAATTTATCATTTCGCAGTAAAGAGACGACTGCAACAGACAACAAATGTAGTTTATTTTTTAATATAACTTGTGAAATGGCTTTAGAAATATTTAATGCATTTGGTTTTTCTTTTATATGACGAGCCTTTGCTTTCACGTTGTAGGTACCAGCAGAAACGGCCCTGGTACCGCCTTTCTATGACGGATATATCCTGGTGGAATCTCTCTCCTTGTTTATCACTTACTTTGTCAAGGTTAGGGGGAAAGAAATGCAAGTGGGAATGCAGAAAGTGCATTTTTAAAAACATACGAGCTCCTAATTGCTCATATGCTTTCAGCATGTCATCAACCATATCAGCATATTGTTCATGAAGGTGATTTCCCAAGAAGTTAGCAACAATTAATTTCAAAGCATTCCAAGCAGCCAGTTCTACCGGATTGAGTCGTGAATCAAACTCTTCATTCAGCATCAGTTTTCTAATTTCAGGACCCACAAAAATTCCAGCTTTTAATTTTACATCACTTTTTTGAGCTCCAAAGAAATCTTTGAGAAATTTGAAGCCATTGTCTTCCTGGTCCATCTCTTTTACAAAAGTTTTCATTAAGCCAAGTTTGATATGAAGAGGCGGTAAAAAGACATTTGCAGAGCTAACTAAAATGTTGGTGATGAACATTATGTCTTTCGATTTGGGGGCTTTGTCGAGTAGGCCATACTTTAACTGCATAGTGACTGCTGTCTTCCCGACTGTTCCATAAACGTAAAAAACACATATGTTTTGTGTATCCTAACTGCAATCCAAGGAGGAGAGAAAGAACTTTCAGATTACTGTAAATTTTCCAGTTATACTTGGGATATTCCAAGATATCAAGTAGAATTTTCATTGTATCATAGGTTTCCTTTCTGAGAATGCTGTAGCCCACGGGGATTGATGGTTTGATGTTACCATTGTGCAACAACACAGCTTAAAAGCTTGGTTTTCTGGAGTCGGTGGACAACCTCCAGTGAGCAGGATTATGTTCACACCCTAGTTCAGTCATCAACTCTTCAATATTCTTGCAATAGCATATATTTTCTGCACTTGCATAATAACGAGCAAGGCTTTGATTCCGGATACAAAAAGAAGAAATGGTTGTTCCTGGTTCCAGTAGATTCCACTGTTGAAGCCTTGACCCTAAAAGTTCTGCATTCTCTTTGGATAGATACAGATCACGCACCAGGTCATTCAGGCGTTCCTGATTGATGAGAAGTGGGGCAGACTCATGTTGAAAAGATGTATCTGATTCAATAAGATCTTCCTCACTTCCAATACTGGTACTCGCACCTTCATCAACAGACAAGGTATCTTCCTTTTCAGTGGGAGGCTGAGCTACAGGTAGATCTGGGTCATGGGAAACGGGTTTAATGGCTGACCTGCATACGGTGTAAAAAATTTTGGACTTATTTTTTCGAGAAAATTTTTTTATGTTTGTCATGCAGAAGTAACAATCAGTAACGTGATCACTCTGCTCACGCCATACGATGGGAACAGCAAAGGCATTTGTTTCCGTTTACCATCCAGCCAAAACAGAAGACTTGTTCTGCAACGGTTGCAGCAAATATGTGGGGCCCATTTTTCATCTTGGTCTGCTACTTGGCATGCAAAATAGTGCTTATATGCATGTCTTATTCTGCTGTTCAGCTTTACACGGTGAGCAGGAGGAGTGTATTCGCGGCAGACATAACAAACGTTGTCAGTGTGGTTGATACAACCACGTTTGGAGCTTGAAAGCATCACTGTAACAAGTTGTTTTAAATCAATATGCTAATTTCAATGGTTATATAGCAAATCTAAGCAAAAAATACAACTAAAATTAAACACTTCTTTAAAATTCCTACTGCAGGAAATTCAACTGAAACCCAGTGTTACGTCGTTCGCGTAAATTAATGAGAAGTAGATGCTGGGTGCGGGTTTCGAGCCGGTGCGCCTTTAGTATCGGCGCTGAATAATCAGCGCTACCTTTTAGTTGCGTTCTTGCGCGGCTGTTGGCCATAAACTGATGCCACGTTGTATTGGTACGCCTTTTGACTTGAGCTGGTTGGGACTTGGCATTTTGTACAGTCTTCAGATTGATTTGGCTGCTATATTTGCCCCTTTGGACGTTGTCTACTTAGAGTAGAGAATTTGGTATTTGATACTTCCTTTGCTCGTCCGCCCAACATCGTTGGTGAGTGTGTATTGTGTTTACGCGTTAAGTTAATTGATGTAATATTTGTGTTATTGTTTAGAAAACCGTTTCGGACTGGCGCCGCCATTATTGTTTTGTTTTGTGAAATAAAATTATAAATCTGGTGCTGGTCGTGAAGCGCGTTTGTGAGGAGTTGGAGGAAGGACGAGGCAGTTTGCGACTCCGTTACAAAGTTTTCAACGGCGTGTTATTCATTTGGAAGTCGGAAAAGGTTTTCGACGAGTTTTTCTTTTCAAAATCGAAAAGAAAAAGTTTTCAACGATTGCTTCTTAAAGTTTTCTTCACCTTCGAGTTCGAAAAAGGTCGAAAGAAAAAGTTTTCGACGGTCTCATCGTCGTCGTCGTCGTCGTCGTCATCGTTTGAAGGGCATCCACTCCAGGCCAGACACAAACAGGACTGGGGCCGAGGGTTTATCCTTTTACTACTCCAGACTGCTGCACTGCCTGGATCAGATGCTGGCAGTGATGTTATTAAGCCAGCATCGAGTATCGTCATTCAAAACCGTCAGACCTCGTGCTCCATGTGGTGCCCGATGTATGCGGCACATTGTTAGTACATGGTCTGCGGTTTGCTCTGAGGCGCCACACTCGCAATTCGGTGAAGGAGCGAGACCCCATTTGTGCATGGACGAATGGAATCGCCCAACACCAGTCCGCAGGCGGTTGAGCTTAACCCAAGCTGCTCGGGGTAAGCCCATCCAAACAGGCCTGACACTGGTCCCGGGCACAAAAGCACGGAGCCTGGAAGCACTTTCACAGTACTCCTTTTTCCATTTGTGATTTGTCCATTCAGAGGCGCGGATGCCAAGTCTGGCAAGATTGTCCAAGAGATTGCGCGCACCTGGCACAAACGGGCGTCTGGATCTTAGTCTCACTTGGCCAGTATCTGAGGACTCATTTAACAGACCATGCAAAATATGATCGGGGTCCAGAGATCCACGGTAAGCCAAGGAGAGTGTCGCTCCCAGTCGGCGAAGCGAAGCTGGCTAGATGCCTGAGAGTACAGGTAGGTGGTCCATTGGAGTGGGACGCAGGCATCCAGTAACTATGCGCAAGGCGTCATTCAAAACACTGTCAATGAGGCGAGTGTGAGCACTGCGACACCAGACTGGCGCACAGTACTCAGCTGTTGAGTAGACTAGAGACAAGGTGACTATGCGTAATGTTTTAGCACCAGCACCCCATCCCGAGCCCACGAGTCGCCTCAGCAGCGTGACGCGCGATGATAGTTTTTTGCGCAATGCCACTAAATGGTGACGAAATGTGAGCGATCTGTCCAGTTTTACCCCAAGGTATGTAGGGGTTGGACAGAACGGTAAAAGTCTACTATTGTTGTAGACCTTTAGCTCACGTTTGGCCTCTCGGTTATTTAAGTGAAAGGCTGTCGTCACCGTCTTAGTGTGACTGAGCTTCAACCTCCAAGTCTGGAGATACGCTGACAGTGTGGACATGTCTTGGCTTAAGGTCCCCTCCAAGTCCTTCCAGTTTCCAGAAGAGTGCAACAATGCTAAATCATCAGCATAAGCAAACTTTCTGGAAATCATGGAAGGAAGATCGTACGTATAGATGTCAAATAGGAGGGGAGCCAAGACCGATCCCTGAGGAACGCCGTTTTTAAGACGGCGTAGCCTGCTTTGCTTGCTGTCATCGGTGGTAAGGGTGAAACTTCGATTTCGGACAAGCTCCATGATCATTTTGACCATGTGCTTATCCGGAAGTAGTCTCAGCAGCTTGCAGGTAAGGCCACGGTGCCAGACAGTGTCATAAGCAGCTGTCAGATCGATAAATACGGCACCGGCCTTCTTTTTAGCCTCAAAAGAATCCTCGATGTTCTGGGTTAGCAGAACAACTTGATCTACGGTTGACTTCCCGCGTCGGAACCTAGCCTGCTCTTTAGGGAGCAGTGGATCGATTAATGGTTCAACGCGGGCGTAGATAAGCCTCTCGAGGATCTTGTAGGGGACACAGAGCAGAGATATCGGTCGATAACTCTTTGGGTTCCCCACGGGCTTTCCTGGTTTTGGGATCGCGACCACAAGCGCTCTTCTCCAGATCTTGGGAATTTTGAGTCGGCGCAAACAGGAAGAAAGGAAGTCACGTAACCAGGACTTCAAAGCAGCTCCAGCATGGAGTATAAGCTCGGGGCAGATGGAATCAGGACCCGGAGCTTTACCTGGTTTTAAATGTTGAAGGGCAGCAGCAAAATCTCTCTGTGAAAATTTGTCAGAGATATTTACTGCGTCTGGTGCTGTGGCCCTCCAAAGGTCAGACACTTCTTGAAAGACAAGTCGAGATGACTTGCGATCAACAGCCTCGTATTTCCCATTTCTAACCAGCTGAGATGCAATAGCATCGGCTGAAACGGGACAATGACGAGGAGAGTGTCGTGACCTACCAGTAAGGTTGTTCAAAATACTCCACGCTTTTCGACTAGAGTGTGAGAAGTCAATGCTCCGAACTGCCTCGGACCATCGATCCCTCCGTTTTCTGTCAAGCTTGGCAAGCAGAGTTGTAGCAGCCAAACTTGAGTCGTCTCCCTGAGGAGACTGCAGAAAGGTTTTATAGAGGTATTTACACTCTGCATCCCAACACGGAATATAGTTGTTTCGATACCCGCGTGGAATAGTCTTCTTGGCTGCTTTCTTAATGATGTTACAGAAGTCCTGGTAAGCCGCATCCACATCAAGTGAATCAGGCGGCAACAAAGTCTTTGCGAATTTATTCGTCAAAGCAATGTAGTGACTCGATTTGGCCTTGTGGAAGTTCCATCGCTTAACAGGCATGCTTGGCACTGCCATAGCAAACCTTGGTGGTGTAATAAGCGAAGGTCGATGTTGTGACCTGGGAAACTTGTCAAGGACACGTCTATCCGGTAAGCGACTGTTTGGACCTACTCTAGCGAAAGCTAGATATGGATTGGTGCCAGTGTTTCAGCGGCCGGAATAAAAACTGGCAGCGTCCTTGGCATTATATAGGAGGGCAAGACAATTAATACTTGCCCATCCAGCCAAGCACTCACCATCCGGACTGTTGTCATCATAACCCCAGTCAGCATGACGACAGTTAAAATCGCCAGCGTACAGACAGGGGTGAGGAAACACTGGGAGATCCATAGTTCGCAATCGCGTTGGCGGTGGTTTGTAGACGTTGACTATTTTATAGCCATCAATGTCCACACACAACCACTCGATCTCCGATGTCGGTGGAGATTGGTCCAAAAGCGTGTATCTCAGTCGCTCGTGAACAAACGTGGCAAGGCCATGCTTTCTGCTTAAAGAAGACCCAGCTAGTTGTTAGTGTGGTAGCACCAACTTCTCTGCATCAGTGCAGTGGGTCTCCTGCAGTAGGATGACGAGTGCCTCAGACTGCATAGCGAGGTGATGAAGAACATTCATCTTGCTTGCAGTGAGGCCTTCGATGTTCAGCTGAAGAATAGTGGGTCTTCGGAACTTGTTGGCAATGTGCCCTGAAAAGGGCAGTTTTATCCTGACATTGCCCCGTCCTGAAAAGGACGTTTGCCGATTAGCAGACCCACACTGAACATCGGAATGGGTGGATACCCTTCCGTTTCGATAGGTTCGGTTTCGGTCTGTCATTTTTAAAGTCAATGAACAGACTTACTCACGGCCCAGGCTGCGTAAAAGCACCTACCATCTGGTCTCATCGTCATCATTGGCAAAAAAGATTCTCGACGTTGTCTTCATTTGGAAGTCGAAAAAAGGTCAACTTTGAAGACCCTAACGAAGAAGCTTTATCGGCGCTTTCGTTGTTCAACTGGTGATCAAAAAATTTCCGAAGAGCGTCAAATTCTACGACGGCAAACATCTATCAACATCAACAGCGTAAACGGTACTAAATTTCAATTACTACACTTGAAATCTCATAAAATTGTTGGAACGATTTGTAATAATAATAACGTATTTATATTTGCAAAACCTAAGGTAAATTGCGTGACGCGATTTGTGTGACAAGACGTGAAACTTATAATTTGAACTTATTGCTATTATTGTTTGGTTTATTGTTTATACTGTTTGGCATAATGACATCTGAGGAAGATAAAACTAATACTAACTTGGCGATCAAAAACTTAAAATCGCAACTAAATGAAAGTTATAGATGCGCAAAAAAGTTAATGTCGTTACGAAATCCTGACGTAGACAAACTTAATACTGTTTTTGATAAAATTGACCAAGAGCACTAGACCTTAATTGATTCTATGATTGATAATTGTGTTGATAACAAATTCGAGTTTGATACCCGTAGGGAGGAATGGTTTCTAAAAATTAGGGGTTTGTTTTGTGATGATGCTAACCTGCCTCATCAAGTAAACCCGGTCCCGATTTAATAAGTTCAAAGGCCTCCAGAGAATGCTCTAGAGCCTCAAACTCGAGCACGAAATCTTCTAACGTTTCTAGCACGTCATCGAGAATTAGTATGAGACGTCTCCGCGCTCGCGAAAAACTTAAATCAGCACAACTAGAGGCCGTTCAGCTAAAGGAAGTTATTGAGGAGGAAGAAGCCAAACAAAGAATACAGCAGGAAGAAAATGAGCTGAAACAAAGGATACGGCAAAAGGAGGCTCGCAGAAAATTAGAGTTAGCGAATGCTCAGTACGAAATCTGGATGGAAGCAGATGTCAAGGCAGAACGCGACCTTGAGGTAAAATCACGCGACCCTTTGGGCAGTTCGCAGTTAAAGAAAGAGCTCTCTCTTCAAGCTAAACCCTTTTCCCCGGCCATTAGTAACCCCTTTCCAAGTTCATCATCACAATTACTTAAGAGCGGTGCAGAATGTAAGGCCGATATTATTAGAGCGCCAGAGAGTCAGAACGCCCCTTTACCACAAAGTGGCCGAGTAAATTTCGCTCCTGAAATGACTTCGAATCAATACGACTATAGATCCGCAGGCGTTGAGCAACATTATTTTCCGGATAAAACGGTCGACGAACCAGGGCCGAGCCATGCCCCGAAAACAGCTCCTGTCTCTTTATTATATCTTTACGCAGTGAAATATGATGATCTGTTTTTACCACGCCCAGAGTTATCTAAATTTTCAGGAGACCCTTTGGAGTTTAAGCTATTCATCAGTAACTTTGAAACGCATGTCGAGTTCAGATTGCAAGACCATAGAGCACTTCTTTGTCTACTCGTTCAGCATTGTATGGATACGGTTAAAGAAAAGATACAACATTTTTCTGAAACAGGTCAAAATTGTTACCGATTAGCTAAGGATCGCCTTTTTAAGGAATATGGCTCGCCGTGGATCGTGTCAGATGTTTGCGAACAAAGACTCAAGAAATTCCCTTCGATTATTTCAGGTGATGCAAAGGAACTGAAAAGATTTGCAGAGCTTCTAGAAAAGTGTAGTGTCATAGTTAAGGACATCAGATGCTACAGCAACCTTGACTCTTTAGACACGTTGACTCTATTAGTAAAAAAGTTACCGTACAACTTAAGAACCAGGTGAGTAAAAAGGGCCGTTCAAGTAGAAAATAGGTCAGGAAAATTGGCCAATTTCTCACACTTTAGTGAATTCGTGCAACAGGAGTCTGAAGAGGCAAACTCTCTATTTGGCTTAAGATCTTTAAACGTAAAGCCATCAACGTCTAAGATAAAAGCTTCTTACACTACAACCTCCTTTAACAGTAGCAATCGAGGATTGAAGCCCCAAAATCGTTGGGGAGAATGTTGGTACTGTAAATCTAGTACACATAGGTTAATTGACTGTGAAGAATTTATAAAAATTTCGATTGATGACCGCTTTGAATTTATAAAACGCTCAAAATTATACCATAAATGCTTCAGCTCGAGACATCGCACCCCCCAATGCAAAAAGGTTAATTCTTGTACAGTAGAAGGCTGCACTAACCCATTCCATCACACGCTATTACATTTTACAAGAAAGAGATCCCCAGTTTCCAAAAGAACAGCGCCTGAAGTCAGCAATCTAAATACTGATAACCCACCAGAAAACACTATTGCGCTCTCTACAGTTTCAAAGGCCACCGATTCAGATGCAAATGTATACCTTTGTGTAGTTCCAGTTAGGGTTAAGTATAAAGAAAATGAAGTCCTAACGTATGCGTTCTTGGACCAAGGATCTACTCACACGTTTTGTGACAAGACCCTTATTCAGTCACTAGGAATAACTGGTCGATCCGAAAAAATTTGTTTGCAGACCTTGGCAGGTTCGGTTAAAGGATATGACGGAATATCTTGTAAACTTTAAGTCTCTGGTTTAGATGGAGAGGTGTACTATACCATACCTAATGTTCTCTCGATCAATGTAATACCAGTTCGGCCTAATCTTGTTCCGACGCAAAGAAAAATTTTGGAACTTCCTCATCTAAAAGGAATAAAACTCGACACTTTATCTAACGTCGAGGTCGGTTTATTAATAGGAGTAGACGTGCCAGAGCTGTTCTGTACAAGCGAATTTCGCAAAGGACCGCGTAATACTCCGTCAGCTATTTATACACCTCTGGGCTGGTCTTTCCTCGGGC
Source organism: Diplosoma virens (assembly GCA_963680785.1). Classification (NCBI taxonomy): domain Eukaryota; kingdom Metazoa; phylum Chordata; class Ascidiacea; order Aplousobranchia; family Didemnidae; genus Diplosoma; species Diplosoma virens. The sequence goes on from OY796891.1 coordinate 1,588,346, forward strand.
CTTCTCTATCACCATCTTATTCTACGAATTGCAAGGTTCACTTTTCACGTAAGACAGATGACGCAGCTTATCAACTTATAGAAAGTTTATGGGATTCAGAATTTGTAAAGGGCACAACTGTTTTAGATACACAAAACTCCAAGGAAGATCGTGCGGCTTTTCATTTAATGCAAGATTCGGTTACCATACACAAAGGACATTATCAGCTCCCGTTGCTTTGGAGACACTCTCAAGTAAGTCTTCCCAATAACTATGCTATAGCAAAGCACAGACTCGCAGCTTCAAAGCGTAGGTTCTTAAGCGATCCACATCTAAAGGCTAAGTATTTTGACGTAATAAATGGCTATCTAGAAAAGGGGTACGCAAGAAAACTAACAAGTCAAGAATTAAGTGTTAACGTAGCTACTAAGTGGTACTTGCCTCATCACCCAGTGGTTAACCCAAATAAACCCAACAAAGTGAGAGTTGTATTTGACTGTGCAGCTAGATACAGCAACGTATCTTTAAACGATAACTTAATGCGAGGTCCCGACTTAATGAACAGTCTAATTGGGGTCCTGATACGATTTTGAAAGAACCGCATAACACTTGTAGGCGATATAGAGGCAATGTTTCATCAAGTGTTTGTGAAACCTGAGCATGCTAATGCCTTACGTTTTCTTTGGTGGCCAAACGGATGTCTAGAAGAAACTCCAGCTTCCTATCAAATGTTAGTGCACATTTTTGGTGCAAAATCTTCACCTAGCTGCGCCAACTTCTGCCTGCGACAAACTGCATTAGAATTTGCACACCTTTATGATCCAATTATATTGGAGATTGTACGCAACAACTTTTATGTGGACGATTGTCTATTCTCGGTTTTATCAGTAGAAGAAGCGATTTACGGTCAAAGGTCATTATGTGAACTACTTAGAAGGCGTGGTTTTCATTTGAGAAAGTGGCTGTCAAACAATGAGCAGGTTATAAAGGCCATTCCTGATAGTGAACGTGCCAGGTTGGTAAATAACTATTCTTTTGATGTAAGTTCGCACGAGCGAGTCTTGGGTGTAAATTAAGACATAAAGGAAGATCAATTTACGTTTTTTATCAACCTCCCTCATAACCCCTTTACGAAGCGTGGCGTACTGTCCACCATAGCAAGCTTGTACGACCCACTTGGTTTTGTTTCCCCAGTTGTCTTGGAAGCGTTCTTGCAGGGTCTTACTAGACGAAAGGCGGGATGGGATGAAGAAATTACTAGTTCTGAGTCAGAAAGGTGGTCTAATTGGTTGTCACTTCTTTCTCGGCTTAATGAAGTATCCGTTCCGCGTTGCTTCAAAACTCAAGAATTGGCAAAGTTAAAAAATGCTGAAATACACAATTTCTCGGATGCTTCCTCTTTTGCTTATGGAGCTTGCTCATATCTGCAATTAATAGATGAAAATGGTAACGTGGCGTGTTCGTTTTTAATTGGCAAGTCGCGCGTGTCCCCAATTAAAGCTCTCAATCCCCCGATTAGAATTGACCGCAGCTATTTTGGCCGTGAGATTAAATGAAAAAATGCAAAGAGAGTTGAATCTAGAGTCTTGTACTTCAATCTTCTGGTGTGATTCCACAGCGGTGCTTAACTGTATAAAAAATCGAACTAAGCGTTTTCCCGTCTTTGTAGCTAATAGACTTGCAATCATTAAGCAAGGCCGCGACCCGAATAATTGGCATTATTTACCGTCAAAGCTAAATCCAGCTAATTTACCTAGCCGAGGCCTATCAGCATCATCTATCGAGCAATTAAACGCTTGGCTACAAGGACCAGGGTTTCTTCAAGAACCTATTCTAGATTTTAATAAATTTGAACTTCCAGATAAAAAATTACCTGAGGAATTTTGCTTCACAGATCGACAATCAGTGTATGCAAGCTTGATGGTTGACACCGCAGATGTGATAAATCGCTTAATTAACCGTTCTTCGTCTCTGTACAAACTAAAGAGATTAAAGTCTTGGCTTTTACGATTTAAAAATTTCCTCGTAAGCAAATTCAGGCATTCCCGCTTTAGGTTTGACTCTGCACTCACTGTAGATGAATTGAACGCCGCAGAGAGAGCACTTATCAGATATGTGCAGCGACAACATTTTCCATTTCTTACTGATCTAAAAAATAAAAATAAAGCAAAGACCTTACCGCGTTATATGCAAAAACTACAACCCATTGAAATTGACGGCATCGTACGAGTTGAAGGTCGGTTGGAGAAGACTGTAGTCGAATTTGATGTGAAACACCCAATCATTCTGCCACAAAAACGTCACTTTTCACAATTAGTGATTAGACAATACCATGTCGAAATAAGTCATTCAGGAACAAGCCACACTTGGGCTTCAGTGAGGGAAAAATTTTGGATTGTGAAAGGTGGTTCCGCAGTCCGGCATGTTATAGGACAATGCATTGCCTGCAGGAAACGAAATGCCAAGGTAGGAGAGCAATTCATGGCTGATTTTCCTTCGTGTAGACTACAGTCATTTGAGAGGCCTTTTTATAATACTGGCATAGATTACTTCGGCCCGTTTATGATCAAGCAGGGGCGTAGTCTTGTTAAACGCTATGGATGCGTGTTTACATGCCTAACTATGAGAGCAGTTCATATAGAGATTACAAACTCTTTGACAGCAGACTCGTTTATTAACGCTTTGAGGCGATTTACAGCCCGCAGAGGCAAACCCAATTGTATATTCTCTGACAACGGCACAAATTTTGTCGGCGCCGCACGTATATTAAAAGAATCTCTTGAAGAATTGAATAAAGGTAGGATAGATCGCTACTGCTGCCAACAAAATATAAAGTGGGTTTTTATGCCCCCTAGCGCAAGCCACATGGATGGAGCCTGGGAACGCATGATACGTTCCATACGCAAGATTTTGAACGCTCTTATCGGCTGCCAAACTTTAAATGATGAGGGATTAGTTACATTTATGACTGAAGTTGAAGCCATACTAAATTCCAGACCATTAGTTCCAGTGATGTATGATGATAAAGGCCAGGAACCACTTACTCCCAACCACTTGCTTCTTTTTAAGGGAAATCCAAACCTACCGCCAGGTCTTTTTGATAAGAAGCATTGCTATACACGTAGACGCTGGGCTCAAATCCAATATATGAGCAACCAATTCTGGTGTCGTTGGATAAAGGAATTCCTACCTAACCTTTCTCAGAGGCAAAAATGGTTTCAAAAAAACAGAAATTTGCAATTAAATGACATAGTTTTAATCGTTGAAGATATGCAACAAAGGTTGAAGTGGGTCCTGGGTAGAGTAGTTAAAACGTTTTCTGATAAATCGGGTGTAGTTCGCACGGTTAATGTTAAAACCCCTAGCTCCGTGATTACGCGGCCTATAACTAAACTTTGCTTAATTCTGGAATTTAATAAGGAAACGGGTAATACGTAAACTCGAATCAGAAAATTGGTAATTATGATTTTGTTGTTCTGTGTTTGCTTTAACATTTAGTTTTCTTTGCCTGCAATTAACATTCTGTATCGATTTGTTTGATTCGTAACTTTACGTATGTTTTTTGATGTGTTTGTTTTGTAATTTGTTTCTCTAATGTGTGGGATTGACATCCTCGTGGGGGGAGTGTTACGTCGTTCGCGTAAATTAATGAGAAGTAGATGCTGGGTGCGGGTTTCGAGCCGGTGCGCCTTTAGTATCGGCGCTGAATAATCAGCGCTACCTTTTAGTTGCGTTCTTGCGCGGCTGTTGGCCATAAACTGATGCCACGTTGTATTGGTACGCCTTTTGACTTGAGCTGGTTGGGACTTGGCATTTTGTACAGTCTTCAGATTGATTTGGCTGCTATATTTGTCCCTTTGGACGTTGTCTACTTAGAGTAGAGAATTTGGTATTTGATACTTCCTTTGCTCGTCCGCCCAACATCGTTGGTGAGTGTGTATTGTGTTTACGCGTTAAGTTAATTGATGTAATATTTGTGTTATTGTTTAGAAAACCGTTTCGGACTGGCGCCGCCATTATTGTTTTGTTTTGTGAAATAAAATTATAAATCTGGTGCTGGTCGTGAAGCGCGTTTGTGAGGAGTTGGAGGAAGGACGAGGCAGTTTGCGACTCCGTTACACCCAGTACGGTAGCTAAAACTATCTTGCTAAATTAAAAGGTTGTGGCTAAAGTTACCAGACCGAAACTTTTTTCGCCAATATTAAATCGTAGTTTAAGCCTAACTATGCTTTTAAGCCTAACTAACCTTAACCCTAACTTTAATCCTAAACTCAAGCCCTAACACAAAACATAAAAAAGTTGGTCAAGATGAGCACCAAAAATTTACAAACTCTAAAACTTAATCCCTAACTACTCACTTAACCTTAGTCCAGAAACGGGCCTGCTGCTAAGGTTTCGGTCACGTATGCTGTAACCTTAGCTACTTTAAAATGGAAAGAGCACAGACTACTAGCATTAATACTACAAGTATTTAAGCATCTTGTTATGAAGCATTAAATCGATTGTTGCATCGCAAAGAGATTAGAGTGACATCATAAATTTTAATTGTTTATCAATAATTGACCTCTCTATTGCGACTGGATTTTTAAGTAGACCCAGATCGGAATGGAAGTAAGTGGAATAAATTAAAGATATCTCAATTTCTAGACGTGATAGAAAAAATACGACTGCAGATTTGGGCTCAGCACACCTGAAACACTGGGAAATGATTGTTTTTTTGGGCATAATATTTTGCTGTTGACCAGTGTTATCCGTTAATCTTAAATATTATTTTGTTCTGTTGTGATACTTAAAATTTATATTTTTCATCTTCCTTTTTGTTTTTTAAACAAATTTTGTGTTGCTTTGCTAATAAGCCATTGAAATAATACATTGTTTTATTTTTTGTTTTCTTCCTCGCTTCACTCGGTATGTAGTAATTTTATTTTAATTTACTTTTTATTTTATGTCATCTTGTGAATTTGACAACTTTGAAAATTGTTAAGCGCTCCCCGAGATATGCTTAAAGTACTCTGCGCGCTGCATTTACAGTAAGAAAACTTGTTGTATTTTTAATGATTACAAACAATCTTACGAATACTATCAATCACATTAATCATTAGGTCCAAACTATTTTCTTTTCTACGAAAATTAATAAAATAGCTTACTTGATATTATTTTAATGATTAATTGATTTCTTTTACGGTGACCTAATTAATTTGGTAATGTTTAGGAAATCCCTTTTATACTTTTCTACGGTATATATTAATATGAATACGTGTATACAAAAATATATTTCTTTTTATTTGTTTTGACATTGCCTGAAAGTTTAACACCTGAAAATCTACTATTACCTTAAATTCTAATAACCTGTTTAGCAATTCGTGCATCTACTTTTTTTGTTCTCTTCGCGACTTTTAAAAACGGCGTTTTTCACTGCAAACGAGGAATCGGTTTTGGATTTCCTTGGTTCATGTCGAGCAGCCAATTTTAATCAAAGCAATCAGATAGACTTGTCCGATGACTTACTAAGAGACTTAACTAACTGGTAATATTTAGAACTGTAAATATTATAATTTAGACTGTAAAATACTCAAAACAAAAACCGTTAATGCCTTGATGCTGTTACATGTTAATGTACGATCTTTGCATAAAAATTATGATTTATTTTACAAACTAATTGAATCTTTACAAACCCTTCCACATGTCATTTGTATCACGGAAACTCGCATCAAAAACCAAGCTCTATCAAACCTTGAAGTCCCGAACTACAACTTTGTTCATGTTAATTCAACAACCAATGCTGGTGGAGCAGCAATGCATATATCTGATAATCTCAAATATAAAGTGTGTGAAAATTAGTACCAACTATGCAACTCAGAAGCCTTGTGGTTTAATATTATCGATCTGTCTGATACATCTTTTGTTATTGGAGTAATCTATTGTCATCCCTCACGAATACTAATTAATGCTTTTATTGAAGACTTGTCTAACTGCCTCACAGATTTTAATAAACACAACATAAACTACTTCATCTTGGGATATCTTAATATTAATATTTCCCCAATTAATAGATCACCTGATGCTATGCATTATATAAACACGCTGATAAGCTGTAGAGCTCTCCCCATTATTACCAAACCTACTAGGGTTACTGATATAACAGCTACAATTATAGATCATATACAGTAATAACTAATGTCACGAATCATCAATTCTCCCCGGGGTTATAGAAATATCTGAAGTTAGGGATCACTATCCCGTATTTTGTCAAGTACACAATGTAACGTTCTTCAAAAAAAATAATAATTTTATTGGTTACTATAAAGACAAATCTAAATTTGATTTCGATGCATTTAATTATGATTTATTCAGTGCTTTGGACTCTTATTTTATGAATTTACCCAAAATAACTGACAACAATTTTGATGTAATTTTTAATGAATCGAGACGTATTTTTTTACAAATTATTCACAGGTATGCTGCTATAAAAATTTTTTCTTGTAAGGAAAAGAAACTACTTAAAAAACCGTGGATCACTAAAGCTATTCTGGTTTTTATTAAAAAAAAACGTGTTCTGTTTAAAACGCATTTTGTAAATGGTAATAATTCTCAAAAAAGTTATTATAAACAATATCTTAATAGATTGACAAAAATTAAAACTATTTCAAAAAAATTATATTTTGAAAAAGAGTTTCATAACAACAGAGATAACCCCAAAAAAACTTGGGATATTATAAAGACGCTGCTTCCTTCAATGAGCAAATCCTGCAATAAGACACAAAATTTACACGATATTACATCCGACAATCTAGCAAAACAGGCGGAGCAACTTAACGAGTTCTTCTGCACTATGGGCGAAAAATTATCGAAAAAAGTTCCTAATTATCAAGAGAATCATTTTCAGACGTACCTTGCAAAACGAGTTTCTAAATCTATGTATCTTAAACCTGCGAATATTACTGAAATTGTGAATACTATTCTCTCACTTAACGTGAATAAAGCTGTACGTCATGATAAAATACCTGCTTACTTACTTAAAATTGCACCTTTCACAATAGCCCCCTTTCTATTGGTTTTAATTAACTATGCTCTTTCTAACGGAATTTTTCCCAATAATTGTAAAATTTCTAAAGTAATACCAATTAACAAACATGGAGACACCAATAATCCAAATAATTTTACACCCATATTTTTACTTACATGTTTTTCAAAAATATTTGAAAAAATAATCTTCAAACGTATTACCTGCTTCTTAAATAAACATGATGTGCTTAACCCTCAACAGTATGGGTTTCAAAAAGGTATCTTCACAGCTCATGCTATTCTTAAATAAGTAACTTCTACATTTGATAATATTAATAGAAACCAGTTTACAGTTATCTTTTTTCTAGATTTAAAAAAAGCTTTTGATACAGTTTGTCAAAAAACTCTTTTTAAGAAGTTAGATCATTACGGGCTTCGTGGTCCAGTTAATAAATTACTAGAATCCTATTTGCTAAGACATCAATTTGTATCATTAAATAATACTCATGCAACGATTCGATTGAACGATTATGGGGTAACACAGGGTTCATCACTCGTCCCATTGCTATTTTTATTGTATGTAAATGACCTTTCTAATGCTTTCCAGAGTATTCCACGACTATTTGCTGATGATACTTGTCTTCTTCTCACTCACTCAAATCCCTTAACTCTTCAAGAAAAATTAAATCAAGAAGTGTCTCTACTGTGTAATTGGTGTAATTCAAATAAATTAACTATAAATACAGAAAAATGTCATCTCATAATCATTACGTTTAAAATCTGTTCAAAGGATTTCTCTGTAACGCTTAACAACTCACCAATTACGTTAAAAAATCATGTAAAATACTTAGGTGTATTCATTGATTCAAAATTAAACTTTCATTTTCATCTAAATGTTGTAGCCAATAAGCTTTCCAGGGCCCTTGGTATCCCAAGCAAATTAAAGCATGTTCTACCCCAAAATGCACTTTTTAAATTATATTATTCACTTTTTTATCCTCATTTGCTTTACGGACTGGTGGCGTGGGGATCCACGTTTCCCACTTACTTGCATAAATTTGCTTCTATTCAAAATAAAGCGGTGAAACTGATAGGCGGAGGGCATTTTTTAGAGAGCTCAACACATTTCTATGCAAAACTGAAAATATTAAAAATTTTAGATTTATATATATTTGAAACTTCTAAACTAGTCCATGATTATATGAATAGAAAGCTTCCACTTTCGTTTTCGGATTATTTTAATAAATCGTGTGATGTGTCCAACTGTTCAACAAGAACTTCAAAAAACTGGTATAATTTGTACAAACCATTATATCATAATAACAGAATGCAAAAAAGTATTAAATATTAAGGCGTTAAAATATGGAACTCCCTTCCACAAACAAGTCAAAAACTTCTAAAAACTTCTTTCAAGATTAAATTAAAATTGTTTTTGCTACAATCTTATAATTCGACTAATTTCTAAACTCATTGGCCTAATTCGACTTATTCTAATTCTCCTGTAGCATCTGGATGTCGTCTCATTTGTCAATTACCTCGTATGTTTTTTGATTTGAAATTTGAAGGGTAGCTGCTTGACTCGAAGACCGAGGAAGTCCATTCACAGCTTCCCTGTTATCAAACAACACATTTAATTTCTATTTTGTTACTATTTAATTTACTATTTTCTATTCACTCGTTTTTTGTTTTCTTTTATTTTCATTTATTTGTACTGGGTAAAGTTGTATGATGAAAAAATAAATTGAATTGAATTGAATTGAATTGTAGATAAGGCCACGGTGCCAGAGAGTGTCATAAGCAGCTGTCAGATTAACAAATGCGGCACTGGTCTTCTTAGCCTCAAAAGAATCCTCGATGTTATGGGTCAGCAGAACAACTTGATCTACGGTTGAATTCTCGCATCGAAACCCGGCCTGCTCTTTAGGGGGCAGTAGATCAATAATTGGCTTGAAACAGGCGTAGATAAGCCTCTCGAGGATCTTGTAGGAGACACAGAGCAGAAATATCCTTCGATACCCTACGGGCTTTATTGGATATGTGATCGCGACTACAAGCGCTCTTCTCCAGATCTTGGGAATTTTGAGTCGGCACAAGCAGGAAGAAAGAAAGTTACGTAACCAGGGCCTCAAAGCAGCTCCATCATGGATTATAAGCTCCGAGCAGATAGAATCAGGGCCTATAGTTTTTTTGGTCTTAAGTGTTGAAGGGCAGCAGTAATTTTACTCTGTGAGAAAGTGTCAGAGATATCTATTGGGTTTGGTGTTGTGGCCCTTCTAAGGTCAGACGCTTCTTGAAAGACAGGTCGAGATGACTTGCGGTCAACAGTCTCGTATCTCCCATTTCTAACCAGTTGAGATGAAATTGAATCAGCTAAAACGGAACAGTGACGAGGAGAGTGTTGTGATCTACCAGTTAGGTTGTTCAAAATACTCCATGCTTTTTGACTAGAGTGTGAAAAGTCGATGCTCCGAACTGCTTCGGACCATCAATCTCTCCGATTCCTATCAAGTTTGGCAAGAAAAGCTGTACAGCCAAACTGGAGTTGTCTTTCTGAGGAGAATACAGAAATTTCACACTCCGCATCCAAACACGGAATATAGTTGTTTCGATACCCGCGTGGCATAGCCTTTTTGATGACTTTCAAGATCAATCAATCAATCAATTTTAGTTTTTTTTGTAGCAAAAAGAAAAATGGGAAAATATACACATTAATATTAAATACTAGTAAAAATTCATAAATTCTGGCAGGGTGATTACGAAGGGATTGTGAGATCTTCGAGTCAAGCAATCACCCTGTAAAATACAGAAATGTACAAGCAAAGTGTCAATATAAAAATTGAAAATGTATATAAAAAAAGAAAAACAACAACAACAAAACAAAACAAAATAAAAAAAAAAACAACAACAAAAATAACATTAAGACTAAGTAAAGAATAATTAAAGACTAGCCAAGCACTAAAGGAAAAAATAGAATAAAATACATAAAGCAAACTGTAAGAATTCTAAGAACTTAAACACTGAAAATAGAACTGATTTATGATGTTTTTAAATACATTAAATGACATTGTTCTCAGGTTGTGACTAATAGAATTCCAAATTTTTGGTCCTATGTATTTTATTGATCTTTGTGTTCATTTACTTTTGAACAAAGGAATGGTAAGGTGATTTTTTTAGTAAAAATCTTGTGGTACGAAAATGGCAATATTTAGAAAATGAAAAGTAATTATCAAAAATCTTTGGTAACAAATTAAGTGTATACGCTAAGAATTAACAAATTTAGCTGTTTCAAACTCAAACAATTTAGGCAAAGGCAAAACATTTGTTTTAATATATAAAGGTTTTAAGCCAGTTGACCAATGACAGAAGGTAACAATACGCATCGCTTTGTTTTAAAGTAATTGTAGTTTGTTTAACTATGTCGGATAAGTGCTACCCCAAACAAGGCCATAATTAAAATGGGAATGGATAAGCGAATGATACTCGTATAACTTCAATAATGCCGACCTGGATGTCGTAATTTAACATTAAGCATAAAAGTATAGCTTTTAATTATCTAAAGAAAACGCCGCTATAAATCTATAAAAGAAACACGATAGTTATAAATAAGGTTACAAGATAACGTTATGAATGTGGTCACTGTTCTTTAAGAAATCCCAAACAACCACAGAGATGCTTAAAAAGAGGCGAGACCAACAAAGCAATCATAATTAACAATTACAAAGTGGCACGATTAACAAGCTAACGGCAGAGAACATAAATACACGATTAACAAAGTAACAATAGAGAAACAAATAGGTTCGAAACTTTAGTACATATTATGACATTCTCCCCTTCCTAAAAAGAGAGGGGGTTTCCATAACGCATAGGTGGTACGCCCTTATTGCGCCTCTCCGACCTTTTGAGGGAAGTATCTAATTCGTTCGGACGAACGAACTGCATTTCGTCAGCAGCATGGTTTTCAATTTCTTCCTTATTGTCTGCAGCTTCGTTGGACAAGACTCTGTTATCAACGGTGTTATCGAATGTTGATGAGACTTCAACTTGAGTGGGCGACCTGTTAGTGTTGACTTCATTAAAGCGTGTTTTGTCGACGGTGTTTCTTGGCGCAGGAGCTAAATCTTCTAGAGACACAGTCGCTTCTCGGCCATCGGGATATCGAACCTTAGCATATGCTGGGTTGGCGTGGATCAACTCGGTTTGTTGTACAAGGTCGTTATGTTTGCTCACGAGTAAAATTGCGTACCAAAACCGGACCGGGATGCATCAGCCAGGTGGGTAAGGAAGGTCCGCAGAAGGTTTTTCTTTGAAATCGAAAAAATAGTTCATGTGGGGTTGCGTTGGTCACAGTGCAAAGAAGGGAACGCAAGGAATAACCGACTCCCATCGATTAATCGGCAGATGACGTGCTTTTAAGGCGAGTTTAACCGTTCGCCAGATGCTCCCGATGCTCCTTTCCACTTGCGAGTTACCTTCTGGGTAATAGATGGAGCTATGGCTTGTAGCAACCCCTTTTGAATTAAAAATTTTTTTAATTGCTGTTGCTTTAAAAGCTGTGGCGTTATCCAAATGTATGAAGCCCGGCACCCCACACAACGTAAACAATTCATTCAAGTGTTTGATTACCATTTGCGCTTGCATGTTTGGGCAAGGAAAGCAAAACGGAAAACACGAATACTCGTCGATTATCACTAGTAAAAATACGTTACGACTACAAGAGGGTAAAGGACCTTTAAAGTCGATAGACATGCGCTCGAGAGGCTGTGTTGCTTTTACGAGCGAATATTTAGGCTTAGCATAAAATTGCGGTTTGACTTCAGCGCAAATTTTACATGACGAACAAACATTTTTTACATCGACTACAGAAAACGGCAGATTCTTACAACGTACGTAGTGAAGTAGCCTGCTGAGACCGGGATGACAAAGATTATTATGCAGATTATACAAATTAGTAGCACAAGTTATACCACAAATTGCACGAGATAAGGCGTCGGGCGCGATGTTGTCCTTTCCTGGACGGTACCGAATTGTATAAGAAAATGATGCCAGTTCCAGACGCCCGGATTGAATTTTGTTGTTTTTCACCTTGGTTCTTTTCCTGCTATCGAATATGAAGGTCACTGATTGCTGGTCCGTAACAATATGGAAGTGTTGTCTGGCCAGAAAATGCCTCCACTTCCTAACGGCTTCAATAACGGCGGCTGCCTCCTTCTCCACGGCCGGATAGTGACGTTCCCAAGGTTGCAGAGTCCTCGACGTAAAAGCAACTGGTCTACCGCCTTGATTCAAGGTTGCCGAAACTGCTGCTTCCGAGGCGTCGCATTCCACTACAAATAGTAGAGTTTCATCGATTGTAGATAAGGAAGCACCAGCAATTTCCTTTTTCAAAGTTTCAAATTCGGTGACGCTTCCTTCATCCATGGGAAATATTTTTGTATTTTTGAGGTTCTTGATCTTCCCGGAAAAATTCGCAATCCATTTTGCATAGTATGCAAATAATCCCTAACGCTCTTTTGAGTGATTTTGCATTATGGGGAACTGGCAGATCTAGAAGAGGACGTAATCGGTCGGGGTCTGGTTTTATGCACGTTACCGACGCGATAACTCAAGATGCTAATTTCGTCGACCGATGAAATTGTCTTTTTGTGGTTTAGCAAGAGATTTCTCTTCTTTAGAGACTCCAAGAAGCGCTCAACATTTTTGTCGTGTTGTTCTTTGAAAAAGCCTCCAATTGTCACGTTGTCGAGGTAAGGAAATGTGTCTTTTAAAGAGTCCTTTTCCACAACATCATCTATTAATCTTTGAAAGACTGGTGCTCCGTTGGTTACACCAAAGGGGACTCGATTAAACTCCGACAACTTGCCGGCTGCTTCAAAGGCTGTGTACTGTTTATCAGATTCACAAACGGGAATTTGGTGATACGCGTTTCTTAAGTCAAACGTGGAGAACTGCCTGTATTTCGCCAGTTGGTGAATAACCGAGTCAATTTTAGGAAGGGGGTACGCATCGAGAAGAGTAAACAGATTAATGGTTTGAGAGTAATCGATGCACATCCTTGGTTTCTGTGTTTCCTTGTTCCTGATTACCAGTACTTGCGCCCGCCAAGGGGAGTTGCTAAGACGAATGATGTCATCATTTCTTAATCTTTCAACTTCCTTTTCAATAAACGTGTAATCAAATGGATTGTGTCTTCTCGATTTAGTTGCTATAGGATGGCAGCCTGGAAGCAAGTTCGAAAAAAGTGATACTGGTTTAACTCCTGAGGCCACAGTGGAACGGATTCCAGCGTCCGGTTTAGGTACCAGTTCTACTTTTGATCCATCATATCTGAAAATGACCTTTTCGTGCATTTGCTGAAAGTCGCTACCCAAAAGCAAGTCGCTGCATAGGTTTTCTAAAGCTCCAAGTTTTACTTGACTGTAAGTTTTGTTACCGATACTGAGATTTGTTATGCAGCTGCCCATTACGTTACAATGCAAGTCTGTGGTTGCCATCGTTACGTCTCGTCCTTCACGCGTCATTCGTAAACCGATAGTCTTCAACGTTTCTTTATTGATGAAACTTAGCAAACTGCCTGTGTCAATAACTGTTGATAGCTCGTGTCCATTAATATAGGAGGTCACCGTAGCATAAGGCAAACACAATGGAGCTAGCTGAGTTGCGCACAGTTGGTTTGTGGGAACAATCGCAGATACACCGGGAGATGTTGACTGTCTGCTTTTACACACTCTTGCAAAATATCCTTTCTTCTTACAATTATAACAAACAGCGCTTCGAGCAGGGCAGGACGAGCGATCATGAAAGGAAGTACCACAAAAGAAGCATTTTTTTTCTTTGAACTTTCTTGGCTGAACAGATGCCAATTGAGATTCTTCTTATTCTAATTGAGATTTGGATACTAATTGAACCTTTTCTGTGACTGCAGCAACGTGACGAGTCAAATTGTCTGATACATCATAGGCTAGCGAGTTTTGCTGGGCCAACTCCAGCGTGTTCGCCTGCGTTACTGCGTCTCTCAAAGTTAACTCGCGATCCTCTAAGAGTCGTTGTCGGATTGAACTTGAAATTATCCCGTTGATAAATGCGTCTCTGACCATTTCCTCTCGGTAGACTTGAGCGGTGACAGGGCGAAACCTTGCAATTTTTGTACGAAATCATTAAGCGACTGCCCTGGAGCTTGTCGAGCTGTTGCCAGTAAGTGACGGGCAAATATTTCATTCGGTGTTTTGACATACAGATTTTCTAACACGCGAATCGCGCTCTCATATGTGACGCATTCTTCGATGGATTCGTAAACATCATAAGCGACCGAGTTGGTTAGAAGATGAAGCTTGTTTACAGGAATTTCATCTTCGGCTCTCTCTGGGAACGATGCCAAATAATTCTCGAAGGTTCGGATCCAATGCTTCCATTCTTTTCCCGCTGACGGGGAGTTGGGATCCAAACTAAGACGCTGGGGTCTCATTAACTTATCCATAGTTAGAATTACTTCTTTAGTTAATTAAATTGTGGTAATTTAACATTGAGCATAAAAGTATAGCTTTTAATTATCTAAAGAAAACGCCGCTATAAATCTATAAAAGAAACACGATAGTTATAAATAAGGTTACAAGATAACGTTATGAATGTGGTCACTGTTCTTTAAGAAATCCCAAACAACCACAGAGATGCTTAAAAAGAGGCGAGACCAACAAAGCAATCATAATTAACAATTACAAAGTGGCACGATTAACAAGCTAACGGCAGAGAACATAAATACACGATTAACAAAGTAACAACAGAGAAACAAATAGGTTCGAAACTTTAGTACATATTATGACACTGGGTAAAAAGTATTTCAATTTATTTAGAATTCAAACTGATTGAGCTATTTTTACTTCAAGAGTTTTTAAATGCTCATGAAAGTTTAATCGATGATCAAATATAATTAATTAATATATGATTGATGATGTTAAAGAAATCCTGGTAAGCCGCATCCACATCAAATGAATGAATTTATTTTGCGAATTTATTTGTCAAAGCAATGTAATGACTCCATTTGGCCTTGCGGAAGTTGCATCGCTTAATAGGCAAGCTTTGCACTGACGAAAGCAAACGTTTTCGGCAGCGTGGTCAAGTGGTTAAAGCGCCGTGCTTATGATCAACATGGTCTCGAGAGAACCTACTCACGTCATTCTATTGTGTCCTTGGGGTTCTGTTGCGACTTTATGGCACTTTCCCCTGCTTTTGGTCTTGGCAAACAGTTATAAACTGCAGTCATATCTCTATTAAATTGCAAGCGGACAGCAATGTCTTGGTATTTCCGGAAGCAGGTCGGGGTAATTGCTTACCCTATGTATTAGCGCCTCCATCGCTTTACCGCAAGTCAGAAGGGAAAATATAGAGATAAAATGAAAATAAAAACAATAAGCGAAGATTAATGTTATGACCTGGAAACTTTTTGAGGACACGTCTATTCGGTAAGCGACTGTTTGGACCTACGCTAGAGAAAGCTGGATCTAAATTGGTGCCAGTATTCTAGCGGCCGGAATAAAAAATGACGGCGTCCTTGGCGTGGTATAGGAGGGCAAGACATTTAATACTTGCCCAGCCAGCCAAGCACTCACCGTCCGGACTATTATTATCGTAACCCCAATCAATGTGACGACAGTTGAAATTGCCAGCATAGAGACAGGGGTTAGGAAACACTGAAAGATCCAGGGATCGCAATCGTGGTTGGTAGAGGTTTGTAGACTTTGACTATTTTATAACCATCAACGTTTTCGGACAACCACTCAATCTCCGATGTCGGTGGAGATTGGTCCAAAAGCATGTACCTTAGTCCTCGTGGACAAACGTGGCAAGGCCATGCTTTCTGCTTAAGGAAGACCCAGCTAATTGGTAGCTTAGAAGTACCAAATTCTCTGCATCAATGCAGTGGGTCTCCTGTAGCAGGATGACGAGTGCCTCAGACTGCAGAGCAAGATAATAAACAACGTTCATCTTGCTTGCAGTGCGCAGAGGCGATATCGTAGTCAATGAGGTTTATCCGAGACGCTATTATTGCTAGTTGATTTATAATAATTCCTTGACATAGTTTGCCAGCATTGTATCAATTTTTGGTGATAAGCACTTCTGTTCCACTTTGCGTTTATTGTTAAAGTACCTGCGCAAAAACTGGATGCCAATCTTTGCATCGGTCTCGGACTTCTGCGTCTTAAGTCCAGGTCAAGGCAAGATATTGAAACAATGCAACGCCAACAGGTGTTATAAATAAGTCAACATTTTTTAGTAAAAATATGTTATCTGTACGTTGGTTTTGTCATTTGTCACAGTACAATTAAATCATAGCAATTTTATATTTGCAAGCTTGGCCGCCTGGAATCCAAAAAATTAATAAAAATAGGTCTATAACTTATTTTTAAACGTCTTGCATTTCATATTTAAAAAAAATTTTGGTGTCACGATATCCGGCTATATTACAATGTTTTAATTGTAGTCAATACTGTTTTATGTTGCATGTTTTCGCATTATAATTGAAGTAATTGACACGATTGCAGTTTAAATCTTACTCGCTTGGTTCTGTTGCGTTCTTGTGGAAAGATACTTTGCGGCACTGTTTTTTGCTTTGAATTTTAGTTATATAACAGAGTAAAATTAAAAAAAGGAAATTAGAAATTTCAATTAAATTTCTGGAAGAAAGTGGGGGGATTTACTTGCAGTAGATGATTAAGCTTTAACGTTTTACAGGTAGATCAAGAGAACTCAGTTTTAGTTGGAAAATTTCAGCTGGTTTGAAGCCTAAAGAAATTGGTTAAAGGTCTATTGGAGTAGGACGCAGGTATCCAGTGACAATGTTTAAGGCGTATTTCAAGGCACTATTCATGAGGCGAGCATGTGCGCTGCAAACTACTCAGCTATCGTATAGACCAAATATAGGGCAACAGCGTGACGCGGGAAGATATTTTTTTGCAATACCATAAGGTGGTGACGAAACCCGAGCAATTTGTCCAGTTTTATCTCAAGATATGTAGGGATCCTAGAGAATGCTAAAAGTTTTTTGTGTCGCAAACTTTTAGCTCATTGCTTTTTAAAAGAAAAAGCTGCCATCACCTCTTTGAGTGACTGAGTTTCATCCTTCAAATCTAAAGAAACGGCAAAAATATGATTATATCTTAATTTAAAGTCCCTTTTAAATCTTTCCAGTTTCGAGAAAAAAAAAACAATGTCAGATAGTCCGCATAGGAAAACCTTTTGAAGATTGTTGAAGCCAAATAATGTGTATAGAGGTTAAATAGGAAATAAGCCAAGACCAATCTCTAAGGAACGCTTGTTTTCAACCATCGAAGTTTGCTTTGCTTGTTACCAGTAGTAAGACTAAAATTTTTGTTTTGGATAAGTTCCATAATTATTCTAACTAGTGCTTATCAGAAAGAAGTCTCAGCAGCTTGCAGGTACGGCGACAACGTCAAGCTGTCATAAGTAGTTGTCAGAGCGACGACTACGACACCGTTCTTCTTCTAAACTTTGAAAAAATTCTCGATGTCTCCTATATTAAATAACAGAACAAATTGATCCACGGTTGCCTTTCCGCGTCAAAATCCAGCTTTCTCCCTAGGGAGCAATGGATGAATTGCATTTCCAATTTTACTGCTCCCTAAAGAGCAGGCTGGGTTTCGACGCGGGAAGTCAACCGTAGATCAAGTTGTTCTGCTAACCCATAAAATTGAGGATTCTTTTGAGGCTAAAAAAAAGCCCGTGCCGTATTTGTCGATCTGACAGCTGCTTATGACACTTATGGCACCGTCGCTTTACCTGCAAGCTGCTGAGACTTCTCGCGGATAAGCACATGGTCAGAATGACTATGGAGCTTCTTCAAAATCGAAGTTTCACCCTTACTACCGGTTACAGCAAACAAAGCAGGCTACGCCGTCTTAAAAATGGCGTTCTTTAGGGATCGATTTTGGCTCCCCTCCTATTTAACATCTATACGTACGATCTTCCTTCCATGATTTCCAAAACGTTTGCTTATGCTGATGTATTAGCATTGTTGCACTCTTCTGGAAACTGGAAGGACTTGGAGGGGACCTTAAGCCAAGACATGTCTACACTTTCAGAGTATCTCCAGACTTGGAGGCTGAAGCTCAATCACACTAAAACGGTGACGGTAGCCTTTCACTTAAATAACCGAGAGGACAAACGT
The DNA here is from genome assembly GCA_963680785.1 of Diplosoma virens. Classification (NCBI taxonomy): domain Eukaryota; kingdom Metazoa; phylum Chordata; class Ascidiacea; order Aplousobranchia; family Didemnidae; genus Diplosoma; species Diplosoma virens. The sequence continues at coordinate 1,606,509 of OY796891.1, forward strand.
GAGCTAAAAGTCTACAACAACGGTAGACTTTTATCTTTCTGTCCAATCCCTACTTATCTTGGGATAAAACTGGACAGATCGCTCACGTTTCGTCACCATTTAGTGGCATTGCGCAAAAAACTATCCTCGCGCGTCACACTGCTGGGGCGACTCGTGGGCTCGGGATGGGGTGCTGGTGCTAAAACACTACGCATAGCCACCTCATCTCTAGTCTACTCAACAACTGAGTACTGTGCGCCAGTCTGGTGTCGCAGTGCTCACACTCGCCTCATTGACAGTGTCTTGAACGACGCCTTGCGCATAGTTACTGGATGCCTGCGTCCCACTCCAACGGACCATCTACCTGTACTTTCAGGCATCCAGCCAGCTGAGCATTTGCCGAATGGGAATGACACTCTCCTTGGTTCACCGTGGATCTCTGGACCCTGATCATATCTTGTATGGTTTTTTAAGTGGGTCCTCAGATACTCGCCAAGTGAGACTAAGATCCAGACGCCCGTTTGTGCCAGCTGCGCGGAATCGTTTGGACAGCCTTGCCAGACTTGGCATTCGCGTTTCTAAATGTAAAAATCACAAATGGAAAACGGAGCACTGTGAGGGTGCTTCCAGGCTCCGTGCTTTTGTGCCTGGGACCGGTGCCAGGCCTGTTTGGATGGGCTTACCCGAGCAGCTTGGGTTAAGCTCAAACTCCTGGGGACTGTTGTTGGGCGATTCCATTCGTCCATACACAAATGGGGTCTCGCTCCTTCATCGAATTGCGAATGTGGCGACTCTGAGCAAATCGCAGACCATGTTCTAACAGCGTGCCCTATACATCGAGCACCACATGGAGCACGAGGTCTGACGGTTTTGGATGACGAAACTCGATGCTGGCTTAATAACATTACTGCCAGCATCTGATTCAGGCAGTGCAGCAGTCTGGGGTAGTAAAAGGATAAACCCTTGGCCCCAGTCCTGTTTGTGTTTAATTTGGAGTGGATACCTCTTCAAACGACGGCGACGACGAGTGGTGATTTAAGAAATTTTTGTGCCGGTGATGAAAGTCTTAAAGATAATGAACGTTGTTGTCGATTATCGGATGTTGGCAATGATCCATTAAGAGCCGTAGTCGAACCCAATACATGCACAACTGTTCGAGAGCTTGCCTCTGAATTAGACGTAACATATACGATAATTCCCAACCATCTGAGAGAGATTTGTGTTTATTTTTATTAAAAATTTTTGTTTGAACTGAAATATGTGCATCTAAATTTAAAGGTTAAAAACCGCAAGAACTTTCTTGACAACCTAATGAAACAATGATCATTCATGTGCGTTGATAACTTATTTTGGCCTTGTCGTTGCACTGTAGGCCACATTAGTTACTAAATTGAAAAATTCTTGAAGACCATGAAAATCAATGAAAATTATGCCATTGGCTTGTTTGATTTAGACTTGATATTAGATTTAAATCTTTTTTAAAAATAAAGTCAAAATTTTCTACGCGCAGCTTGCTTGTCATGTGTTTTTAATATTTGTATAAAACAATTTGTTAATAAAAGCACAAATTTAAAAACTTGATCTTGCCAACTTATGCCAATTCATTATGATTGAAAAGATAACTTTATAAATATTATACAGTGTCAAAATTTTTTGGTAGTTAAAAACAAACCTTCTACCTGTGCTAGTTAATGAAGGTGATGGGACTGATGTAGTAGAATGCTCAACGATCTCTGACGTTGTCTTAAACTGTTCGATTAAGTCTTCTAACGCAGAGAGCATTTTTTGCTTGGTCAATTTTTCGCAGATGTTTGAGCCGCTGACAGATGCAGTTGATAGAATTAAAAAAGAAAGTAATAATCCATATTTAGCGGAAAAAAACAAAATCAAGTTAATCAAAAATTGATTAGCCATATTTCACAATACTCTACTCTTTAATTGTTCTGCCTGTATCACAAAAAATAATATAAAAAATATTCTATTTTGTTTTTTTGTTAAAAAAACAACATATGACTTTTCTTTAGATCCTAAATTATTTCTGCATTAAAATATTTTTTGTTTGTTTTACTCTATGTTGCTATTATTTAACAATGTTTTTTGTTATTATTGGTCGAATAGCTAAGATAGCGCTGTGATTACGGTCGAAATGGTTTTTGTTCAGAATCTACTTGTGCCATTCTGTTTTGTCCTGGGAAAAAACGCTTTTGGGAACTTTTTCATGCTTGACGGTCTTAACAAGCAGTTTTGAATTTCAGTTAAATCTCTAAAACTAAAAAATTAAATTAAAAATTTTTCCCGGACAGTAATACGTCCAAAAGCAGGTCAGTGTAATTGCTTTACCCTATATATAGCGCTCCGTCACTTTCCGGAGGCGCGCGAAGATAAATTTAGAGATAAAATGAAATGAAATGAGAAAACAATGTAATGTAAAAAAGATTCCATACCAATAAGCCCTAATAGGTCTTTAAAGCAATTTTGATCTTTCTCTAAGGCGTGATATACAGTATATGCTAATAGTTTTTTGAATACTTTTCTACACATTTTCAAAACGGAACATGATTAAGGTACTCATGGCCTGCTTAAAAATACGACCAAACAGTCTGTCTTAACTAGAAAAAAATTAGAAAAAGTCACTGTGATTCTGCGAGTTTTTTCCTAAATAAAAAAAAACTTCTACTGGGACAAAAAATATTGTCTTCTGAACTATTGCATTCAAAGCATGGCCTACTTAACAACACGGCCGAACAGTCTGCTTTAGGGAGAAAAAAATTTAGAATGGTCATTTTCGCTTGCTTCACGGCAACAGTTGCGGCAAGTTAGCTGTGACGAATGTTAAAAATAAACGGCTTAAATTCGTTTGATATTATTGTTATTAATTTATTTCGGGTTGGAAAAAACATATAAAGAAAAAATTATATACACAAAAACACAAAATATGTCATTTAAAAAAACATCAATAAACATTATGCAACAAAATATGTTTAACAAATGAAAAAAAAGCATCTAAAGATGTGCTAATATTTATTATTATTATTTTATTTATCTCAGTTTTTGCTAGTCAGTGAGGCGAGTGAGGCAGTCGCCTCGAGGTCCCCTTTTTTACAGTTACCGAGGGGCTTCCCTTTTTAAAAATGCTGTGTGTAGTTTATTTTGTGGCATTTTACGTGATTTTATGAACCTCAGCAACTTTTAAAAGTTTGGAGCTTTCAGCACAAAAAGGAAATGTATGACACATAATATGGCACATAAAATGTAACATTGGCAGAACACTTAAATTTGAAACAATAATGCATAAAATATAATCAGTTTTTAAATATTGCACAACAACTGTGTAATGTAAGTTATTCTTAATAGTCAAATTGTTATAAAAGATATCTTAAAGTGACTAAAATTTAACAGCTACAACTTTACAACTGAAAATATGCTTAACAAAAGGAAGAAATCAATAAAACTTCTTTTTTTGGCCTTTCTCTTTAATCAGGGCTAGCCATAGCGTATGATGTCCCTCCACAGCTGTTCATCACTGTTTTCTATGTCTTTCTCCCTTGCACCAACTTCCCCCTTATCCTCCTTCACTAAATCCAAAAGTCTTCTCTTTGGCCTCCCTTTTTTCCGGTAACTCCATTTCCATCACCCTTCTTTCTACATACTCCTGGTTTCTCCTCATAACATGTCTATACCACCTCAGCCTGCTCTCCCTCATCTTCATTCCAAACCGTTCTTTCTTAACTGTACCCCTGATGTACTCGTTTCTAATCTTATCTTTTCTCATCACTCCCACAGCAAACCTCAACATTTTTATTTCTGCAACTTCCATCTCTTCTACTTATTTATTTATGACCGCCACCGTCTAAAGTCCATACACCATTGCTGGTCTCACCACTAAACTGTACACTGTTCCTTTTACTCTAGCTGGTAACTTTCTGCCACAGATTACTCCCAATACTTTTCTCCATCCGTTCCATCCTGTCTGTACTATCCTCTTTATCTTCTCTCACAACTCTTTCTCTCACACACTACCACTTTCTTGCACCGTTGATCCCATATAATTAAATTTCTTTACTCTTGGATCGTTTGTGTCCTCCATCGTCACTATTTCGTCGTCATTTCTTCCATTTTTGCACAAATATTCGGTCTTTGACCTACGTACTTTCATTCCTCTTCTTTCCGAGGCATACCTCCAGCATTCTAGTCTCCGCTCCACTTCTTCCTGGTCTCTTCGCAAACCACAATATCATCAGCAAACAGCATTGCCCACGATAGTTCTCTGCTTACTTCGTCCGTTAGCCTATCCATAATCAAAGAAATTGATAAAAACAATATTTAAAATTAGCAGCATTTATGAGCACAATCTTAATTATTTTTTGCAATTGCAACAATATAATGACATACAAAACTAAAAAATTTGCAACGCTGTAGTTAGTAAAGCGTATAGTTTTATAATGAAAAAGAAAAAGAGAGCCGCTATTTAGACGCAACAGAAACTATTAACTAGGTACCAATTATCTTTACCAATATATTAATACATTAGCAGCGCAGTGTTTTGGCTTAATAAAGGGTGGGGCAGAGAGGACGGGCGTTTTTTAAAAAGATGTGGTGGAGGTTAAGGCAGAGTAACAGATGTGCGGCAGGTGGGTTTGGTTCGTGAAGTGTCAGCCTTTTTTTCTCTTTTCAGTTTGAGCCATGGACAATAGAACACAACGTTTTTGCGTACGATAGTTTTGTCAGGAATAACAAGTCTATCCCGGCAGTTCAGCGTGAGTTTCGTTGCCATTTCAATATCCACAGAAATCAAGTTTTTTCCGCTCGCATCACTATCCTACGTTGGGTTAAAACACTTTGTGCACGAGGCACACTGATGAACAAAAGACCACCGGGGGCTAGGCGAACGGTACGAACCCCTGAAAATGTAAAACGCGTCAGACAAGCCCTGCTGCAAAGTCCGAGTCGATCTGCTCGAAGACATTCTTTTAAACTTGGCCTCAGTAGTCGTTCGGTAAGGCGTATTTTGCATTTAGAACTCATTTTTATTCCTACAAATTGGTCGTTGTGCAACAGTTGCAGACCGAGGATTACCCACAGCGAGTGAAGTTTGCACATGAGATGCAGGCAATTTTTGAGCAAAATGACAACCTCATATTGTGCATGAATGATGACGCACATTTTCATCTCGATAGCATGGTAAATCAACTGCCGTTAGTGGGCTTTTGAAAATCCGAAACAATTACACAAAAGACCGCTGCACAGCCCTAAAGTAACGGTTTGGTGCGCTATGAACAAAACTGGCGTCATCGGTCCTTACTTTTTCGAAGACGATAATGGGAATGTTGTTGCTGTGAACTCGGAGCGCTATATCGAGATGATAAACAACTTCTTTTTACCTGAGTTACGACGAAATGTATTCCCATCCGACATGTGTGATTTCAACAAGATGGCGCGACGGCCCACACAGCTAAAGTATCAATAAAAGGTTATTTGCCCTCTCTTCCCTGGTCGCTTCATTTCCAGGTTTGACGACATTTATTGTTCTTCTCGGTCCCTTGACTTATCCATAAGCAATTATTTCTTATGGGGTCGCCTCAAGGCACGTGTATACGAGCATAAGCCCCGTACATAACTCCGTAATTGAAGGAAGCTATGAGAAAGTCGCCCAAATCGACAGAGCGATGATTGAAAAAGTTTATGCAAATTTCCAAGAACGCCTTCAGAAATGTATTACTGATAACGGATGCCACATGACAGATATTGTTTTCCACACTTGATTTTGTAAAATGTTTTTTAATGCAAACTCAAATCTGTAAATAAATTTCTTTTTAATAAAAAATTAACGATTTTCTTTCTGATTTTTTAAAAAACGTCCGTCCTCTCTGCCCCAACTTGTATTTTTAGACTAGATTTTCCAAAACGCAAATATAATTTTTTACAAAGTTTGTTAGCTTTCCAATGTAATTTGAATGTTTTTATAAAAATTAAGGTATTTATATTTCAAAAAGGTCCATACTACAAGCACTTTTTAATTTTTTGTGTTAACAAAGAGCAAAAACTAAAACTTCTTTTTTTAATAATGTATCAGGCCAAGGGTTTTGCAATTCTTATGCTAGAAATTGCTGTGACATTGCGAAATCAACATAATTCTTGAGATTTGACTCATTTTCCTCGGCTGGCTTAATTGTGTTGGTAGTTATTTAGAGTTATTGTTTTATATATATTCAATAAAAAAGTTGTTTTTGTGGTAATTGCTGTATAGGCTAATCAATGCAAGTTTTTTTTTACTGCTTATAAAGATTAAATGATTGTCTGTGATGGGCCTAGTGGCCTACCTATAAGCTAGATTTTGTCGAATTTTTGGTTTCATTAAAATATTTTTTAACAAATTTATTGTTTTAATTAGTATTTTTTAAGACTATCAATACTTTGGCTTGAATGTCTATTGTGAATTGGTGGCAGAGTTTTAAAAACATGCCTTTGATAGATTGTGTGCAGATTGACAATAGTCCTACAACTTTCAAATTAGAACCGAGTTCAAGCTCAATTCGATTTCGAATCCACGTTTTCAAAAATTTATGTATTTTTAGCATTAGTCAATAAAAATTCAAATCCGATTTCACGAAATTCGAAATTACAAAAAATTTATGCATAGCATATAGCCTACAAAGCGTACAAAGCAACTCCAAATCAACAACGGTTGATTTGAATACATGAGATTTGTTCCTTGTAAAAAAGACTCAAATAGAGTTCAAGTCTATTCAAGACTTTTGACGTAAAAAAAAGAATTTGAGTCATAGGCAAACGCACAAGAGTTTGGAAGCCATCTCTAATGTGTGCAGACCAATCAAAAAACAATAGGCTAGAGGAAAAAAGATGTAGACAGAAAAAAGTATTTTATTATAACAATTGTGCTTTTTTCTCGCAAGCCCCCTACCCCATGACAAATTTCGGCATCCACCACTGTTTGTTTTGTATCAGCATCAACTTTTTTAAAATAATTAGTAGCCTGTTTTCTAAATAGCACTGCTAGAAAGGTAATCAATTTTTTGTGACATCATTTGTTGGGGCCTCCTAATTAGGATTTCGCCTCAGGTCCCTAGTTTTGAACATCCATCACTGTTGCTAGTGTTCTTTTTGTGCATCAGCCGGGTGCAAACCATCCACCTAGAGCATCAGTCACTCTTGTCAATCATTATGTTCATACACTGAGCACCTTTCTGAGGATTCGTGCAGATCCCAGCATGAAGATCTTTTGAATCTCTGCCATAGTAGCTCTCTCTGATACTTTCTTGATGTTTTCTATTATACCTTTTTTACTGTACCAAGTGCACTAACAACCACAGGTATCACTGGGGTTTTCATATGCCAAATTTTCTGTGTTTCAGTTCTAAGCTTTTTTCAGTTTCCTTCAGTGCAATGTTTCTACCTGAGGGTAGAGTGATATCAATCAGTTTGTTGGTGGAATTCAATAAATTTTTAATAATGATATTTGGTCGATTCGCTGTTATTTCTATCAGTAATGATTGGCATGTTCAACATTATGGTAATGTTGTTCTCTTTATTGTACATCACGTTTTCTGCTTGCGTTCGCACAGTTTTCTTGTAATTTCTTTATTATAATATTTACAGATGTTACAATGGAGATATGCTGCAGCATTATTGTGCCTGGAGAGGTACTTTGTTTTGGATAATAACTCATATTCAGATACAATATGGTCCATTGTTTCTTCCTGTGGCAAACACATTCTGCATTTGCTCTCTACTTGCTGACCACACATTACTTTCTGGTAGTTTCTAGTGTTTAATGCCTGGTCTTGAGCTGCTACAACTAGTCCCTCTGTTTTTCCTTTCTAATTAATACACAACCATTTGTGTGTGGTCGTCGTCGTCGTTCGGAAGGGCATCCACTCCAGGTCAGACACAAACAGGACTGGGGCCGAGGGTTTATCCTTTTACTACCCCAGGCTGCTGTACTTCCTGAATCAGATGCTGGCAGTGATGTTATTAAGCCAGAATTGGGTTTCTTCATCCAAAACCGTCAGACTGACATGGAGAGGATACGCTTCAAACGACGACGACGAACGACAAGCCACCTTAGCATGGTTCCTCGCACTGGGGAGGGTCAAAATGGCTTGTCAATTTCCCGAGGGTCTCATCCTCGGGCGATTCTCCCGTGGACAACTCTTCTCCTCGTTTTTTATCCCTGCTGTCCAATGCGCGGTCACATATGGACAACATTCTTAAACTTTATTAAATGCCCCCCTATTTCTTCTACTTTCTTTCCGAAAACTCTTCTTAGTCTCTTCTTTCAACCCAAACCTCCTTTTTACCTATCCTACTCACCGCTGCTATCCTTATGCTTCTTCTCATCAGCGGTGAACATTCATCCCAACCCCGGGCCTATAGGCCCCTGCTCTGTATGCTCCCGTAGAGTCACCTGGGGAAACAGATCGGTACAATGTACCATCTGTTCTCTCTGGGTACACCTCTCCTGCTGTGGTCTCTCTCCTGCTGACTTTTGTAAAATCTTCCGGGGACACTCTTAGACTTGTTCAATGTACCCATCCTTTTCTCAACCCCCCTCCCTCTCACATCCTAACCGTGTACCTCCATCCACAAACACTACCAAAACCCATTCTTATCCACAAATACCCACAAACTCATATCTTCAAAAATGAAATCCTCCCAAAAACAATTCTCTACTATCAATAACTCCACCAACCCTCCTAATCACCCTCGACTAATTTTTACTTACCCTCCCACAGCGTCATCTCTACCTCCTCCTCAAACCCAACATACCATCTCTCCTCTCACACAATCTTCTTTCCATCCTCCCCCTCCCTCTCGAAACAATCTTTAAATCCTACAGTGGAATGCTAATGGGATTCGCCCCCGTCGCACTGAAGTTATACAATTTCTCTCTCTCTGTAAATCAGTACGATCTCATCTTTGTGCAAGCTGGTTTTAAACCTGGTAAATCGACTGTAGATCAGGTTCTCCTCCTCTCAGAGTCAATCGCAGATTCCTTTCACCAATTTAAACCATGCACACGCACAATCCTTATCCGTAATTCATACAGTCGTCCTTTCTGTCTCCGAAGAGGAGTTCCCCAAGGTTCAGTTCTTGAACCAGTTCTCTTCTCTTTATATATCAATGACCTTCCTACTTTCTCCCTGCATCTGTTAAGACCTCTCTCTATGCAGATGACCTTGCCATCTGGGCCTCCTCCCCAAATGTTGAGTGTGCAACTTCCACAGTACAAGCTGCCCTCAACAGACTGGTGGAATGGTCCTCAAAATGGCGTCTTTCTCTCAACCCCCTCAAATGTGAAACATCCTTCTTCAGCCTAGATCCCTACCAATCACGTATACAACCCTCTCTGTACATTCTTAACACCCCACTTAAATTTAACCCTCATCCAACCTTTCTCGGTGTAACCTTTGACCGGACTCTTTCTTTCAAACATCATGTCCTATCCTTGCGGAAAAAGTTTTACAGCCGATTCCGTGCTTTCCGCTCTATCGCCTCTGCCTCCTGAGGCCCATCAAAGGAATCCTTATGTACCTTATATAAAGCCTTCATTCTCCCCATCTTTACCTATGCTTACCCAGGCTGGTATCCCTTTTCACCTCCTACCCACATCACCTCTGTGGAGAAGATGCATAGATCTTCCTTCAGAGTAATCACAGGCTGTCTATCGTCCACTCCTATCCCTCTACTTCATGTAAAAGCACTTCTCCCTTCACTACGCGTCACCCTCACCCACCAATCCCTCTCCTTTTTTGAAAGAGCCCTCTGAATAGCTTCAACCTTACCCATAGCCTCTCCAGCAAATTCTAATCCTTGCACACGTCTCAAGAAAGGTTCATGGAGGTCCTTCCTTTGATCACATAATCTTACCCCTAACCTACATCTTGCTCGTTAACCTTTAATTCTCTGCCCTCCTGAACCCCCTGGTCTACCCCTTCTACTTAAACAATTTCACTCCACCTCTCATCCCCATGCTCTCGTAAAGACCCCCTGCCTTTGCAATACCACAGCTACCTCCCATCTTTCCTCTCTATCTCGCAGCGATATTAGCGCCTGGACTGACGGTTCGGTACCTGGCGGGCTGGGCAGAGTGGTGCAAGGATTCACATCAAGTGTACAAAGTGTGTCACTGCTACCTCCCTCTCTTTCTCGACTGGTCTCTGGGCTACCAGTTACAGTGCCGAGACTTTCGCCATTCTCCATGCCTTTGAGTAATGTATTTCTCACTCTGAGATATGTCACTTTGAATCCATCACCTTATTTTTTGATTCTCTATCTGTCTTATCAACCTTTTCTGCTCCCTTACCATATTTAACCCCCAATCCTTTTTCGATACGCAAGCTCTCCTCAGTGTTTTATCTAAATTCTAGGTAGTTCACTTGCAATGGATACCTGGTCACTCTTCCCTTCCTGTTAACAACTTAGCTGACTCTCTTGCTAAAGTCGGAGCCTCTCCTGATCCCTCCAAAATATCAGTGTCCCTCTCACCCCTTATTTCCTCACAAAGACTATCCCTCTACACCAGTTGGAGACGCAGTGTCCAATCTGGTCTCTTTCAACATCAAATCCCTCCAGTATTTCCTGAGGAGCTTACTCTCCCTCGCTCCGCTCGCTGTGCTCTCTCCCGTTTACGCTGCAACGGGCACATCACTCTCCTTAGCACTTATCTTCACAGGGTTGGTCGAGCCGAGACTCCTTCATGCAGCAACTGTGGTTCTGCATCACAGGACCTTTCTCATTTCGTGCTAGACTGGCCTGTACTGGACCATCTTCGTCGGGCCATATTTGGCCATTCCCTCTCTATTCTGGACCTCTGGTTCCATCCGTGAGGAATCGCCCGATTACTAGGATTCCGCGGAGTTGATCCGCGCCCCCATCCCCCGGAATGGGTCGGGTAAACCCACCACCACCACCACGACCACTTGTTGATTTCTTCTACAAAGGCATCATCTATTACACTATCTGTTTGTTTGTTTTGTTTATTTAATTCATTTTTAATGTATTTCTTGGTCTGTTGCTTGAGTTTATCTAGTTCAATTTGTTAGTTTATGATGTTTTTCAATATATCTACGTTGATTCATCAGTACATTGGCCGTTAGATTTGGCCTTTAATTTTAGTTTCTTTTCCTCCATATTCTGAATGTATCTTTTGTTATACCTTCTTTGGGGTCTGCCTTTGCTTAATAATAGTAGAACGTGACTTCAATATAATCTTCTCGTGTTCATTTCTGTCTGGTGTTTCTTGTATCTGTGTTGATAACTGCCCATTTTGGTGTGGAAGAATCCTGTTAAAAGACACTCTCAATCGGGTAGGCAGCCACTGCAGGTTGAGAGGGTAGATCAGTAAACAAATTTTTGACCTCATTCTGACCACTTACAAAAGGACGTGGTCCTTGTTGACCCGCGCGACGAGCGCTGCGGTATGAATTCCTTGCATTTTTATTACTCATATTGGTGAGGATACTATTTGACCCATAGCTGGAGAAAGGGTATCCCATACCAGATCTCAACTTGGTATTTCTAACCCTCGCAGAATTATTATTATTAATATCTTATCTCTATATTTATACTCCTGACATGCAGGTAAGCGTCGAAGACGCTATACATAGGGCAAGCAATTACCCTGAACTTTTTTCGGAGATGCCAAGATATTGCTGTCCGGTTAAAACTTTTTATTTGTTTTTTAGTTTTATAACAATGACTCTAAATTTAATTACACAAAAAAACAAGGATAATATTCGTAGAAAGAAAATTTAAAAAAGAAATTCGGTTTAATTAGACTTACAATAAGACTATTTTTTGAGTGAAAACAATAGTTTACAAATGATTTCAAAAGAAAAAGTAAAACCAATTATTTTAACTCATTCCGTTACCAACTGCATTAGATTAATTAGTAAATGATAATTTGAATATTTAAATTTGAATAATTTGTGACATAGTAATATTGCCTTCACGAAAGAATATAAAGAAAATAAAACTTTAACTTTCCCGGACACTTTAACCTTTATTTACCTAGGATGGTTTTTTCTGTTGACTACCTAAGGGGGGGTCCTCAGAGGACCCTAAGTTTACATGTCTAATACTCTTGACAGACAGTAGCTGCGCAATTGATTTTTTCATATGTTGGAGAAAATTTATTTTAGTTTAGTCAAATGTCTTTACTTTTAATATATTTGCTATTAGTCTCTTCTTATTTTGCATAAAGTTCAAAGTCCTCAAATTTTCCTTGATGCTATGTTTTGCAACATAATCGGATTAGTCACGGTCTGCTGCAAAAACAAATGACTACTAAGTGACGCAGTAATCTTTACAAACACAACAAGACGTTCAAAACGTTTTTTGACTTACCTCATGATTTTTGTACACAAAAAGTGCACAAAAATCATGAGGTAAGTAAAAAAAATAGCCTGCTACACTAAAACTACCCATCGGATTTGCTCAAGTAAAATACCAAAATATTCAGGAATAAATTTTAGGAAAAGTTATAAAATTTTAGGTTTCTATCATCTGAACTTTACGAGTTATAACGTTTTTACATAAGGGGGGGGGTCCTTTGAAAATATTGTCCCCTTACATTCACCTGGTTTTATACTCAATGGAATAATACTGTAATTATACATTTGATTTAAGCAAAACTTAATCAAAACTCAAGTAGGTCTTACAATATTTGCAAAATCTGTATAAATAAACCTAAAGAAATCCAAAATGTTGTAACATGTCGAATATGTAAAGGTGATTTAAAATATTTTATAAATAAAAATATAAAACGATTTTTAATCAAAACACATTTTGAAAACAATTTTTCTCCATATACCTCGTACAGATTAACTCCCAAAAATATTTTATAAATAAAAACATTTTTCTTAAGCAATATATTGCGCTGAAGCATTGCTTCATATAACACAATTTTTGTATTTGATAATTATTCCTGCAAGCCACAACGTTTACTTTTTACTGTTTCTTCCTTTTTCAGATTAGTTCTCTCTCTATTATGTGCATTGTTAAATAAGTATAGTTTGTACCTTTACTATGTGGCAAAGTAGAAATAAAAAAAACTGAATTGAATTAAACTTTAAATCGATATTAAAAATGGTAATAAAATTGATCGTAAAAACAACGAAATCCAATGATAATTGTGTACTCAATAAATTTTGTTCTTTTATTATAATCGCCTGTTACTTTTTTCGCTTAAACTACTGCGAAGAATCTCGTTTCACTTTGTTAGAAGACAGTTTTACGCCGTTATTTAAAAAACACTGCAAGTAATACGCCGTACAAATTTAAGCTTGTCGCATAAGATACCCAAAAGTTCTTTTAATGTAAGAATAAGTTTATCAACATGTCCTTCAGATAATCCATGGCTTTTACCTCTTCAAACGCAAAATCAACAAGGCAAACGTTTAATTCAATACAGTGTTAATCGAAAGAAGGAAGAAATGATTGAAATAAGATAGTCATAATTAGAGCTAGACTTGAGGCATAGAGCTTCAAGACCGAGACAAGACATAAGACTTTAGGAAAGCTGCTTTAGTTTAAGACAGCGTTGTAAAGTTGAAGTAACATGTTTTTTTTGTGGAGTGGTGGTTGTGGTGGGCTTACTTGAACATTCCTAGGGTTGAGGGTGCGAATCAGCACCGCGGAGCCCAATGGTCGGGTAACCCCCTCGGATAAGACCAGAAGTCTAGGATAGTCAGGGAGTGGCCGAAGTTGGCCAGACGTAGAGATTCAAGTACGGGGCAGTCTAGAACGAGATGGAATATGTCCAGTAATTCAGAACCACAGTTGCTGCAGGAAGGAGTCTTATCTCGACCAAACCTGTAGAGGTAAGTAGCAACACAAGTGCTGTACCCGTTGCAGTGTAAACGAGAGAGAGAGAGAGAGAGAGCACAGCGAACGAAGCTAGGAAGGGTAAGGTCCTCAGAAGATACTGAAGGAATTTGATGTTGGAAAAAACCATATTGGATACTGCGTATTTAATTGGTGCAGAGGGATAGGCGTTGGGAGGAAATAAGATGTGACAGAAAAAGTGGTATGGTGGAGGGGTCATGAGTGGCACCGATTTTAGCAAGAGAGTTAGTTAAGTCGTTGAAAGAAAAGAATCACCAGATATCCTTTGAAAACAGACTACCGTAGAGTCGGATTAAGAGTTGAGAAGAGATTGGGTGTCAGTGAGAGAATTGGGTATTAAATAAGACACGGTGGTAGAGAGAGTAGCCAGGACAGATTAAGAGTCAGAGAATAAGATGAAAAATTTGAAGGCACAAAACGAAGAGTGAGAAATCCACCATTCAAGAGCGTGAAGAATGGCATAAGTCTCGGCAATATAGCTAATGGCCCAGCCTCCAACCGAAAAGGAAAGAGAGGCAGCAGTGAGACACTTAGTACATTTAATGTAAATCCCTGTTCCTCTTTCCCCTAGACCGAGCCATTAGTCCAGGTAGTAAGGTCGCTATGATGGGAAAGATGGATGGGGAGAGTGGATAGATGAGAAACAGGGCGGCATTACAGATGAGTGGAGGGTTGTTACGAGAATATGGATAAGAAAGTTGGCATGAGATAGAGTGAGAAGGCATAGAACATTATGAGTAAGGTTATGGAAAATAGAGAAAAATCTCTATAATGCTTTCTTGAGACGTGTACAAGGGTTGTGATGAGCGAGAAAGGCTAAAAGAAAAGATACAGGCAGTCTGAAAGCACGTTCAAAGTAACAGAGGGATTGATGGGTAAGGGTGACACAAAATGGGAGAAAAAGTGCTTTTATGTGTAGCAGAGGATTTTATGTGTAGCACAGGGTTGACGATAGACAGCTTGTGATAATTGTATAAGAGGATCTGCGCATTATCTCAACCGAGATGACATAAGTGGGGAGTGAGAAAGAAAACCAGCTTGGAGAAACATAAGTGAGAATCGGATAAAGGCTTTAAAGTGTGCAGAGGGATTCTTTACAAAGACTTTAGGAGGTAGAGGAAATAGAGTGGAAGCACGGAGTCCGCTATGAAACCTTTTCCGTAAAAATAGCACATGTTGTTAAAAAGAAAGGGTTCGATTAAAGGTTACAGAGAGAAAGGTCGGATTTGGGTTGAAGTTAAGTGGTGTGTTAAAAATTGACAGAAAGGGTTTAAGACGGAATTGATAAGAAGACTAAAAAAAGATGATTTACATTGGAGAGGGTTAAGAGGTAGACGCCTTTTGAAAGACCATTCCACTAATCTGTTGAGAGCATCTTGGACGGCGGCGGTTGCACGCTCAACGTTGGGGAAAAGGCCCATATAGCGAGATCATTGGCATAGAGAAAAACTTTAACAGATGAGGGAAGGAAAGCAAGGAGATTTTTGATAAAGAGGACTGGTCGAAAAATAGAACCTTGGGAGACAAGACGACTGTAAGAATTATAGATTTGGACTTTTAAACAGCAATCTAAGATCGTATCCATTCGACAACAAAGAGTGGAAGACCAAAAGAGAGAAATTTAGAAAAAGGGGCAGAATGCCAAATGGAGTCAAAAACTCCCGCAAACTCCACAGCGGCGGAGACAGTACGTGCCCCTGGTTTAGATTGATGAAACGAACTGCAATTGACAGTGAAAAAAGAACCTGATCTACAGTCGATCTACCAGGTCGAAAATCAACTTGCACTGGTGAGAAGATGTTGCTGTATTTTAAAAAATTGATAAGTGGTCCTAGAACCATTATTTAGAGTTGAAAAGTGCAGGAAGTGCGAGATATAGGGCGATAGGAGGAGGGTAAGCAAAGGGTTTGCCTGATTTGAGAATTTGGATGATGGTCGATTGTTTCCAGACGGATGGGAAGGTATGTGTTGACCAAGACAAGTTAAAGTGTCACACTTCATTATTTATAATTTTAATCATAACGATGCAGTTCATCCCCGTTAAAAGTAATTCATAGTTTCGTTATAAGAGAATAATTGCGTCTCTTGATCGCTGCTCTTGTATTATGCGATATACGTCCAATTTGTTCTATTGCTCGTTACATGTATCTTCTTTTCTCTCCGCGCCGACAGTATGACGTAATATGTTTTGTTCAAGCTTTGCTCTCGAATATTCTCGTATAACGATCTCTCCAGAGGGTTCTGGCTATATCTCGAATTTACAAGCCAGTTTACGTCACGTGATCTTGGTTTCTATATAAAGCCCATGCGTAGCGAATTATGATGAGTAGGTGTGATTTTGAGACAACTCGAGTAAAAGCAATTTTGTTTTGGCGCGGGAGGCCCGTAAGATTTTGTATTGGTCGACGAGTGTTGAATTTATTTTGTGCCAGTGGCTGGGAGTTGTGTTCTACTGAGGTAGAATTATTTGTGTTGATTGAGTCGAGTTATAGTGTTGATTTCGCTTTGCAGTGTAGCAAAGCGTGGAATAGAAGTTTGGTTCGACGTGATTTTTGTAATACATTCGTTCTTATTAGAGACAGTGGTCTCTGTTTGTTGTGAAGAAGAGTTTTCAACGAAACCAATACGAGCTTTTGTTAAACCAACTGTATAAACCGTCAGGTTCATAGCAAGACTACTTCTTGACCCGGAATAAAATAAAATTTAGACACAGCTTTGTTTCAACGCAGGTATTCGGGTTACCTAGTTCAACTGGTCCTTTAGGATTCCCGAACAAAGTTTGTGACATAAAGGTATGCAGAAGAAATTTTATATCAGATTGAGGACGTTGGGTTTAAAGTAAGTAGGTGATTTAATCAGGGCTCGATGAAATAGAGTTTGAAAATTGGGAGATAGGTGATGAAAGTTATAGGTAAGTGAAAGGTGAAAAAAAGAGGGATTGAGAAGATTACATTAAGTAAATATAATTTTATTTATTTGTTTTTCTCGGAACTTCGAAAGAATTTGGGGGTTTGGGTAAAGAAGTGGAACTGTAAGTGTGCAGAAAGTTGGTTTGCACAGTCTACGGGGGTATGACGGTTTGGAAAATTGGGGAGATCAGATGAAGGTGAAGAAGAAGAGAAACCTGAGATGGAGCGGAGTAGAGAGAAGACTTTACTGGGACGGGTTTTAAACGAAAGTTACGGCAATTTTTGTGCCATGACTCAGTTTTAGTCTTTGAAATCATAATTGAAGTATGCCTTGAGATATAGAGATATAGTTCTGGTGGTCTTTTTCGGAATAGTGCGCTCTTGCTAATGCCTGACGGTACTTTGCGAGTGCTTCTGCAATTTTAAGAGGTCACTAAACTTAAACAGGATAGTTGATGTTGCCGAGAGAGCCAAAGTGGCTGCATCATTGAAGAGTTTGATAAAGGTGTGGGTGGCTTTTGACAGAGAGAGCGTGGTAAAGCATGAAGAAGAAGTGGGTGTCAGTATAAGAGAGATATTTGTCCCAGCTGGCTTTATTATAGTTAAATGCGGGAGAGCAAGAGATTGAATTAGTTATAGGTGAGGTAGAAATAGCAATAGAAGTGAAAAAATGATCAGAGCCTAGGTCTGGAAGGACCTACCATGTACTACATTTTGAGGCTTTGATGACAGAAACGAGAGAGAGATTAGCAGAAAAACGGTTTTTCATGGAGCGGTGTAGTAAGGTATGATGATCAGAGTTTTAAGGCGTAATCGGTCGGAGGAGAGGAGCCAGTCAAAAAAATCTTTGCTTAATTGGTCCTCCAGGCTGTGAGAGTCCCAGGATGAGTGATGGAGTTAAAATATTCGAAAATAAAGGCTGTAGGAGATGAGAGTAAGAAGAAGGATGAGAAAAATTTGGGACGAGAATCCAAAGAAAAAGAACGGATAGGAGGGACATTGAAAAGATAAATAGGAGTGGACACTTTTATATTGATACCCGTTTTATATAGAATAAGCTAAATGGCTTCTTTTTTGAAACATTTTAAATATGATTACAAGGATGGTCTATTTTGCACAAGTAATCATAACATAAACACCTTTCAATAATATTTCACAACACTGTTAGTTTTTTTACAATTTTGTTTAAAGCAAGCATTATTGCCTGTTTTACATTAGATCCTAAAAATATCTAATACACCAACATAAGCTGAAAATGTTAAATAGATAATTGGTTGCTTTACAATATATTAATACATCTGCAACAATGTTTTTTCGTTTAATATTTTTGGATTGATTTGCTTAAAACAAACTTTTTTTTAACAACTAATGCTCACTTTCAAATGTAATTTGAACTAAAAATAAGTTAAGGGTTTATATTTCACAAAGATCCATATTACAAGCATTTTTAAATCTTTTTTTGTGTTAGCAAAAAGCGAAAACTAAAACTTTTTTTTAAATACTGTTTTAGGCCATAGGTTTTGCAATTCTTGTGATTAAAGTAATTATAACATTGTGGAATCACAATAATTCTTGAGATTTAACCTTATTTTGCTCGGCTGGCTTAATTCTGTTACTGTTTGATATATGTCCAATAATAAAAATTGTTTTTGTTGTTGTTATTATGTAATCAGTACAAATTTGTTCTTTGCAGCTTAAAGAAATCAATTTTTTTTCTGTGATAGTAGCCTATCATTAAGTCTGTCAAATTTTTACCTTTATTGAAATACATTTTAACAAATTTATTGTTTAATCAGTATGTTTAAGACTATCAAGACTTTGGATGGAATATCTATTGTGACACTGGGCAATTTTAAAATATACTTCTAAAAGATTATGTGGATGCTGACAACAATCTAACAATTTACAACTTTTGAATTCGAACTGAGTTTGAGTCCCTTGTCAAGAAGCTCAAACTGATTCTAAGTCCAGTTCGGTTCAGTTCAGTTTGAAAAAATCTTTTGACAGATTTGAATTTGATTTGAGTCTTCTTTACAAATAACTAAAACTCAGCCCAAGTATTTAAATCAGCAATTGTTGATTTGAAGTTGTTTTTGATGTATGCTTAGTAGGTTATAAACACTAATGGGACGATGCCAATTTATTTTGATTTCGATGCAGATTTCAACAAAAACTTTCGATTCCAATTCTTGTTAGTTAAAATTCTTATCGTTTTTTTCTAAAAGACGAACAAAATGTGTTTTTAAAGCATCTTGTTTAGTTAGTTGAATATTGGTCAGGTTTAAAACATTTCACATGGTTGAGTGAACTATTGGGTCTTAATACCAAAACCTATTTTTATCTGAAAGAGCCTATTAATAAAACCGGACACCTTGTGATAAATGGCCAGAGGTTTTTTAAAAACAATGTGCATAAAAACAGGTTTTCCTGTTGCGACAGCATGTGCAAGAGTAAGTAAAAAATTACAAAATGGTAAGCAGTGTTTTGGAATTATCACTCAGTGCAGTGCCCACAATTTGTCTTAACGTCTTGACGATCCGGCGTCAAGATGACTTTGAGGTAAGCAATCCACTCAGTCTAGCCTGTACATGGATAGAAACCGGACAGAATGGCCGCATTTTGTTGTTGTTTGACCTTAAGCACATGTTTGACGCCTCGGTTGTTATGACAAAAGATATCTCTATTCACATTAAATTTTAACCTACAAGTTCAAAGTTTTAAAGATGGGTTAACATTTTTTAATTTTAAATATTTGCGTAATAATAAATCTTCTAATTATTTGAGATTAGAAGCCTGCTTTGTAAAACACTATTTAGCCAAAAAAAGACCTCAACGATTTTTTGTTGAGGACCCAACAACATGAAGGTAAGATTTAAACCGATAGCACTCCACCACGGTTGCATTGAAATAAGGCTTTTGATCTTTCGTTCAGCCTGGTAACAGTTTTCAAAAATTCATTTTAAGAAACTCAATAAAAATTCAAACAAACTACATTGAGCTGTGCTTGAGTGTAATACCATTCTGTGGTTGTACTGGTGTTTTAGTTTTTCCATCTATAATGTTGAAATTTGAACTATCAATTAAATAATTTCTATCGTAAAAAAAGAATGTCAGTGTCATAAGATTTCAACAAAGTTGCGATAAGTCGGAAATTATTCGTCACAGTTGAAATTTAAGTGAATGGTAGTTAAATTAATTTATTTGGAAAATGTTAATTTTTTAGATGTAGTGTAAATAAGGATGTAGTGAAAGAAGGTATGGGGGAAGTTGGTGCGAAGGTTGACGGACGTTGAATATAGGACGGCTTGGAGAAAGATGATACGCTGTGGCTACCCTTGATTGAAGAGAAAGGCCGAAAGAAGAAAAAGAGGAAAATATTAACTTTTTGTAACTCTTTCAAAACTAGACCTAACTAATTCAACAACCGTGCAAAAAATTCAAATTTAAACTATTACGTCAAAAAGCATTAGCAAAATCTTAACCAACAAATTTTTTGTTATATGAATTGGTTACTTATCCAAAAGAAAAAAAAACATTTGAAATCAAAAAGATTTTTATGAAATTAAAAACATCGATGTAATCAAAAGCAATCAATTTTAACTAAATTAGTCAAGTCGAAATATTCTTTTATAGTAAAGAAAAATTAAAGTGAGTCTTCTGCTATGTGGCACTAGAAACATAACTTTTTTGGGTAATGATTTGCCTTTATTTTATGTTAAAAAGCTTTTTGCCTAAGTCTTTCACAAAATTGAGGGAATTTAAAAAATCATTTGATAAATAGCAAAGATCAAAGCGTTGTAAACACTAGTAAAGAGTTGTTATAAAAAGATTTGCTGGAGTAGAATTTCTTTTTTTGTGAACAGTAAATAATCTTGCCATTCTTTTTTCTTCTTTTAAAGTTCAATGACGTTCAACAGACAGCCGAATTCGTTAACTCTTTCAAATCGCTCTCTCGTTTTCAGCCATTTTACAAAAATTGACTACGCTTTGAAAACTTGCTTTTGCAATCCAAAATCATGTTTGATTATTACATTTAAGTATCTACGAGTGTTGTAGCAGATTAGAAAACGTTTAAAATGCGCAAAAAAAAT
The DNA here is from genome assembly GCA_963680785.1 of Diplosoma virens. Taxonomy (NCBI): domain Eukaryota; kingdom Metazoa; phylum Chordata; class Ascidiacea; order Aplousobranchia; family Didemnidae; genus Diplosoma; species Diplosoma virens. Next base: position 1,627,354 of record OY796891.1, read on the forward strand.
ACAGTTTTATTTAAATATAATTTCAATCCAAATGAAATGATACAAGGCGATCCAAATTATGCGATGAGATGCGATGCGTGTGAGGTGATGCGATTTTAAATTGTTTTTTACTTCCCGATATCTTCGGCGATTACAACAAATAAATTCAAACAGTAACAGTCTACTATAATACAAATCCTTTACAAAACCAATTCTTCACTGTGATTCAATGTCTTTTTAAAAACAAAAACGATCTACTATAAATAAGGATAAAAAACGTTGATTAAAATAATTATTAACAAAAAGAATGCGCACGTAAAGAAAAGAATTAATTAAAGCAAACAGAAGATAACTAATAACACAGAATCATGAAAAACAGAAAGCGGTTTGAAACTTAGATAAAACTTGCTGTAACAACGGGTATCTACGTACATATCTAAGCATTTATCTATCTATCTACTATCTACCCGTACGTATATTAAAAGTGTATAAAATTTTCTTTGTATACAAACTTTAATGACAACTTTAGTGCTAGTAATTATTGATACAACATATATAAGCAAACAAAAAGCACGGGTAATTTCCGCCCCCGCTTCCGCCCAGTCGCATAAATTTTCCAAAAAACCCAGTCTGAATAAAGCTGAGATATTACTAACTTATTCAATTTCTTACATTGCCTTTCCTTAAGTTATTAAACGTGAACACAATTTATTGACATCTCGGCTGCACGTCACTTATCAGCATTTGCTGAGGCCGACGCAAGTGGTTAAGAAAAAAAATTAAACCGAGGTTACCGAGGTTAGAACAAGGTTAACCGAGGTTAAAAAAAGAAAAAAAAATACAAAAAAGATAAAAAATTTGTTAAAGACAAAAAAAGCTAAGTTTTTTATTGGTTGAAAAAGTACATTTTGATTTTTTCTTCTTTTTGGTCTTCACCTAAGTTTTTAGTCTATATGTATTTAGTTTCTAAGCATATTTAATTTTTATTGTATGTCTCCCTCACTCAAAAATACTCGGTACACCACTGATTGTAGTTATAAAGATTTTAGTGTTTTGAGAGCAGTATCAGATAAATCATAGTTCTGTATAGCACATTAAGTAGTTTTTAATTTAACTTTGCCTTTTTAGCTTTTTTTTGTTGTTAGTTTTTTGGTTAACTTGCTTCCTGTGTACAGTGTAAATTTTAATCCGTGTTATCGCTCTTTTTGCTGGTCCGATAGAAATTTAAAATTTTCAATCGCAACTCTTTATAAAAACTAAAAAACGAAGATTCTTTCTTGCGAAAAAATTAAGATGGCTTTGCAATATTTTGATATACATTTTTTCAATATTCAATCTGACGTCGTTTCGATCAAACGACATTTTGAGCTATAGCCATTTTGATCAAGTGTCGTTCGATCAACTGTCTTTGATCAATTGTCGGGTCATGAGGCAAAATAATCAATAACTGTTTAAAAATTCAGGAGCATATAAAAACTCTTTAAACAAAATAGTTTGATCACTTAAAATTTTATAAAATTTAAATACATTTTACGCGGCTCGGTATAATTGGGGTTGTACCATTTATTTTTTGTGTATACTTTTCCAATCTTGACACACAGCCTGTGAATCAGGGGTTCTCAACCTTTTTAACACCGTAGCCTGAAAAACTTAAAAGGCTATTGTTGCGGCCCAAAGTGTCTGGTCTTCACTTTTATTCCTCACCCAATTTCACGATATCGTTTTAAATTATAAATGAAGACCAAAAAAAGGTCTTAACTTTGTAACTCGCTGTGACTCACCTAAAAAGATTGTTATGGCACACCAGTGGGCCATGGCCTATCAATTGAGAACCCCTGCTGTAAATATCTTGTATTTCTTAAGATTGGTTAATAAACTCGAACATCTCACATTCCCTTTAAGCCGTTTATTTGCAACAAGTATTCTAGACTCAATACAATTGGATTTTTGATCTCAATATTAAATCTGAGTCAAGTGTTGTATCCGTGAAACAGCTTGTGCATCAATTGACGCGCTTGGTAATTCGGTAGAACAGATGGGTTTTTGAAGAATCATGTTTCTGTAAGTTTTTTAGAATATTTACAGCCCACCAACCAGTGGTGGACAGTGAGCTTTTTTTAGGGTGTGCGCTTGAAATAAAATATGTAATTTTGTGGCAAATTTAAACCAAAACCAAAAAAACAACTTATTGTTCTAACAACCATGTAACAAAAATATTCAGCAAAAAGCTTTTTTATTTTGATCATTGTTTTGTCAAAACTAAAATCCTGACATAATAAGCAATTAAGCACTGACATAATTTTTTTAATTTTAAAATTTTTCTTTTTGCTTAATTAACCTTGTTGTGCTTCAACAATTGATGGGATCGTTGACAGCAATATTATCTTGCCACCTGCGTTTATAAAATAAACTTTGATTACGGTGGCTACCACACAAAGATGCCACTATTTTAGTGTGCAATTTTTTATATTCTTTTTATATACCATTTATTTTTTAAAAAGACAATTTATGTTTTTACATTTTGCTAAGTACAGCTTTATTTAAAATTTTTGAACTAGTTAAAATGTAGTTAATATTCACATTATTACTGGTGTAAGCAAATAACATCAAATAATAAACAGGCAGGCACTCATGCTGCAATTACGAAATCAACTTTTAGCAAACCGTAGTTATTACTGGATACTTTTTTTATACTGTAGTAAAGTTAACCAAGAATCTTTCATTAATACGAACCAAACAAAGCTGCAACAACTGTTTTTGTTTTGATGACAGTACTGATCACCGAATGACTTCAGTTCAAATCCTAACTTTATAATGCTATAGTTCGGATCGTGAAGCCAATTAACATCACTTTAATCGATTGAGCTATCTTAACAAGCAACTCCAAATTAAAATCAAAACAAATTTTTATGGAACAAATTACTATACTTACACAAACTTTTATTTAACAATTGGTTCACAGGCAATTATCAGGTAAATATTTTATCTTTCATTTGTAAGGTCTGAACACCAACCGCCTTTTAAGTCTGTTTTCGTACTTTAAAGATGATCCTTCATATTGTGTCGGCGATGATTAATACCCGAGATTTGATTGGTTATTGACGTAAACATAACTATATCCGCCAAATAAACCCTGATAATTTTCCGCTTTGTATTTGTTTTGAGATAAGCATTTTGGTTTAACATTTAGTATATTTTAATTAAGTTTAAGTATTTCAACGTTAAATGCAAAGTATCAAAACAAATTTTTCTTAGCCAAAAGTTTTTCATTCCATTGTCAACAGTGGTTGCGTGCTTTTTTCTTATTAACGTCAAGTTTTTTTTAAAGTATCCAAGCTCTTGAGGTCTCCAAATAAGGAAACAAACACCGTTTGAAGTCGGAACTTTATTTATGTGCTGTCGACATACAGGTGGTACAATTAAGGACCTGAAGTTAAGTTTTCAAGGTTATACGCAATGCTTTTTTCTTTAAAAGAGCAAATATTTTTGGTTAAAGAAATATAGAGTTATGATAAATGTTTTGTTAAGGCAATCAGAAGCTTTTTTTGAAAAGAAAACTTAGAGAGGAACGCCTTTCTGAGCAACATTGCGTTGTTACATTAACAAAGAAATTTAAGCAAACTGGGAGCGTACAAAATTGACTTCAAGTATTTCTGACTGTTATAATTAGTTAAAGCATGCCGTTCTACATTTTTGTGTTTACTTACGCTTTCTTTGATGAATAAAAGTTATTGAAAATCTTGCCGTTTGTTCGTCAATACGAAATGCACTTTTGGTAGTTTGCTTTTGGAACACCCTGAAGATAAAAGAGCAACTAAAATTTTGAATGTATTACATGAAAACAATGATTTTGAAAATAAAGACCTTGTGTTTTGATCTTGATTCAACTAAACTTTTTAAGGGTCGCAATTTTTGCTTTAAACTGTGTTTCAAAACGATTTTGCAATCGCAGAAATAAAAATTTTGAAAAAGTTAAACGAGCTTAAATTCATCAAATAAACATGGTGATTAATCAACGAAAACATAAAAAAAATTTTTTGTTTGTTTTCTTATACCGTCAGTTAAAGGGGTTTTTAAAACACATCTTGAGTTAGTTAAAAAACAAGATAAGAAAGAAATTTTGTTAAAAATACTTGAAAAAAGACTTATAAGAAGATTTTGAACCGGATGGCGAACCTATGCAACTTGAAAACCAAATCCTGATAATCACTAGACTGTTGTTCTAAGTTTATTCTTCCAAATGAAGTTTTTGTGAACTCAAAGAAAAAGCAATAGTAACAATAGGCGCCCGTTGATTCGTTTCCAAGAAGGGATAGAACAATGAACTAGCCAAAATAGTGAAAAGGGGAGAAAATTTTTAGTGGCGACTTAAAGTTTTTTAAGAATTAAACTAATATCTTTGCAAATAACTTGCTAATCAGCATAGAAACCGGTTCAAGACATAGGAACCAGTAGCAACAGTGTCAAAGTTTTCCGAACTGTTTGCCGTGAAAGAGAATGAAGTGTGACGAAAAATTTTCATGCTACAGAAAGCGAGCAAAAAAATTTTGATTCAGGATGCTTCTACAAAAAAGGAATAGAAAATAGGTTTTTTGTTTGTTTAGTTTTGCTATCACTTAGTTGTATGCTTGCAAACGTAAACAAACAGCTTATGCAAAATAAGTCTTCTTTCTATTACATTTATGCTGAAACAGCTTGTATTAATATGACTTTAATTGTTATTCGTAGTGATGCTATATTGCATTATTATTATTTGATATTAATGTTCTCAAACTCGTAGTAACATGACTAAATGATGATGCAGTGAACAAATAGACTGTTAGGATTAGGAGTTTTGGTTTCAAAACTAACCCTAACACAATATTACAAGCAAAACTTTCTTAAACAGAATTTATTAATTTGTAGCGTGAGTGGTTTTGGCACACAGTTAACCTTTAAACTCCTTTTATTAAAAAAGGACACAATTTGAAATGAACAGACAAAATAACACTAAAACTTCGGAATCAAACAGTAAGCAGAATATTTGCTTGATGACGTCGCCACAATCAATCTCGAGCTAAATTACACAGCAGCTATATGAATCTCTAATCTAATCTGTTCTGAGGCGACGAATCGGTCTAGCGCGTATATGTAGTCGTAAAGGATTTTATGAATATTATTGTGACGTCTGCCTGATTTATCGATAAAACCACGTGATCAGGCTACGTTCTGAGAGCTGTGTGTTAAGAATGTTTACACAAATGGTCTTGATGGCGCGATTAGCCAACGATTAGCTGGGGGGAAACAACAGGAAGGCGGTACATAAGCAAAATATAATGAAATGCGAAGTTATCACATGACGGTTGTCATGGCAGTAGACGAACATTGTGCAACGAGCGGGAGGCCGCTGCAAGCCGAGTCTGCAGCGAGCGAAATACAAGGTGAGAAAATGCATTTGCGGAAAACTCTGCAATAACAAATAAAAGCATGAATAAAAGACGGTTTGCGGTGATGAGTTCGCTACAAATTAATTATAAAAACACGTCTCTGTCCCAGAGCAGCGGTGTAACGTTCTTCATAATTTCGTTACCTGTCTCCCAAAATGGCATACAGCCACGTCAGTATATAGCTAGCATTATCGAATAATCAAATCATCGATCGTGGGACACAGAAACATTGTCGCAAAATTTCACATGATAAGCATTATGGGAAGCGGAGCATGATTGATGAAATAAAAGCATAGGCTTGAACATAAGACAAGCACGATGCAACCACGTATTTGGCATACACGAATCACGACTGGTCCGAACGAATTATTTCTATTTATTCGCTTCGTTTACAAATATAGACGGTTTGCGGTGATGAGTTCGCTACAAATTAATTATAAAAACACGTCTCTGTCCCAGAGCAGCGGTGTAACGTTCTTCATAATTTCGTTACCTGTCTCCCAAAATGGCATACAGCCACGTCAGTATATAGCTAGCATTATCGAATAATCAAATCATCGATCGTGGGACACAGAAACATTGTCGCAAAATTTCACACGATAAGCATTATGGGAAGCGGAGCATGATTGATGAAATAAAAGCATAGGCTTGAACATAAGACAAGCACGATGCAACCACGTATTTGGCATACACGAATCACGACTGGTCCGAACGAATTATTTCTATTTATTCGCTTCGTTTACAAATGCTATAATGGTGTGTAGAACCTTATTTCAATTGGCGCTTATGATGTCATAGACGCCCTGTGGCGAACTGCGCTTTTAATTCTACAGTCAAAGTAAACAATCTCCTTTTAATGCGTTCTTTGGGTTTCAGCAACCTTAGAATTTTATTGATGCAGTTTAATTGGAAAGTAAATTTAACAGTTGATCATTGAAATTGAAATTGTAATCTTGTTATTAATAGAAGTAATTAAAATAAATAATAGGCTGAATTTATTACAAGTAACAAGAAAGTAGGTAGTTAGACTGTATTGATTAACTGTATTTTCCATTCAGCGCAGCTACTTTGATTATCTAGTTTCTGTGGCTGACCCAGACCCATCTGACATCAGAAACAACGACATTCTCCCCCTAGTTACAAAAAAAAAAATTTTGTGGACACAAATTTCAAAATAAAAATACAGAAATACAAAATAATTAAAAATTCATTAAAAATAATTATTTAAAAAATGGCAAAATTATTGTAGGAAAAAAATTGAGTTACATTTCGAAACCAATAAAGTACAATCAAAAACTAAAACAATAAAAGTATAATATGGAGATGTTGGGTTGTGTACATGATATGTAAAACACGAAATATTGGAGTGATGAAGTGTACGTGTTGTGAAATTGTAAGTAAATTGTGTGTGAAAATAACTTTGAATCGCACCATTAAGACAGTTTATATTGCTAAAAATAAAAATATTTCTAATATAAACGCTTTTGATAGATAGCTGGTTAGCTTTCTGTGACACTAAATTTAATATTGCTGGTATAGACGCGCCAGTTTTGTAATTCATGACAATCTTAGAAACATCGACCACCGGCCAACTTGAAAAGTTGTACATTATTCCAAAACCGCAAAATCCAGATTGCTATACGAAATTGTGCAATCAGATAAAGGCTGTGTATGCAAAAGACGACTCTGAAAAACTTAACAATTTGCTAAATAACTTAACATTGGCCGATCGATCTCCCATAGATTTAATGCGTCACTTATTAGCCTCTTCTGGTCTTGAAAAAAACTCCTCACCTCAATTCGAAGCTATAATTAAGGACCGGTTTTGAAAGCTTTATCCGCTAAAGTAGCTGAATGTAGTGGCAATTGGTTTTACACAGATTTAATTGGGCTAGCAAATGTGCGACTGAGTATATGAGAACAAATAAACGCTATACAGAGGGTTTTACTTCTTCAGGCAATTTAAAAGACACCACGGTTAGCAGCATTTCTAATCGACCTCATAATTTTCAATCATATCGCAAACCAATGCGTAACTTTTACCGCAAAAACCCAAAAACAGGTAATTTAACAGCACCAGGAAACTCGCAATTTTAAGGCTATATCTATACTTATTTACGCTAACAAGGTTATATTTGCTATTTTCACCGAAAATTTCGTTAAACCGCAATTAAATGTGAAGGACCTCAGTGAAAATTTTTTGATCCTCGCTTACATTCGAATCAGCGAATGAATCATTTAAACGCTGGAGGCTGGAAGCAAAATCTGCTGCATTAGTTTTTCAGCCGAATTATCTGACATTCTGCAGCAAACGGCGTATCTCGTGCTTAAATTTGCATTCTTTTCCTATGTCGCGAACTACTCAAAATTGCAAATTGTTGATCGCCTATGATTTTATTAACAATATTTCTTTTTTAATCGACACTGGCTTATCGTATTCGTTAATTAGTACTTCTAAACATGAGCGTAAAATTAATCCAGACCCTACTGTTTTATATTCTGCCACATCCAATATTGTCCAATTTTGGTTTCAAAACTTCAATTGCGATAAATCTGTTGAAACTAAGAATTTTGGTTTCAAAATTTCAATTGCGATGAATTGCGATAAATCTGTTGAAAATCCTTTTTTCTAGCTTGCACCATATTAAAGGATTAATGAAATCCAGTCCAGAGGCCTGCAAGTACTTTGAAAATGCAGAGGTTACCTCCATGATGCGTAGATAAGTAATGACTGTCAAAACATGTTGATATCGAATCATATTATTTAACATGACACTGGCATCAAACCGCGGTTTAACACTGAACTTTTCAGAAGTAGAAACACAATACAGAATTTCAATCATTTCGCAGAACATGCCGCTGGAACCATCTCCAAATGTGCCGAAAATTTTTCGAAGACATTCGTGCTTATATCACCATCTCGCTGCTCCAATCAAGCTTAACCTACTCTAAAATCATGACCATGCTTTTGGCTCATCTACTCTTTCCACATGTCATTCGCAAATATGATTCCCGAAAGAACACTCCAACCTTTTGAACTAATCCAAATAGAGATATGGATGCATGATTAGTCGTAGTAACATGAAAGAGAACAAAGTTCAGAACGTGGGCATAGCACCATGTGTGAATGTGACCAGGAGATTCTTTTTCAAGAAAAGCTGTAAATCCATTATACTGCCCCGACATGTTTGATGCTTCATCTGTACTGTCGGAGATGCATTTAAAAAACGTCTATGTTTTGGTTCTGCAAAACTTTTTTCAACAAATTGCACAGGTCTGCTCTAGTTGCCGAATGACTGTCAACAACGCAAGAAGTGCTTCGACATTTTCCCTAACAAAGCGTAGAATAACTGCACATTTGTCGGTTGAAGTTGTATCTTGAGTTGAATCGATTTGAACTGAGTAAATATTTGCTTCTCTAACCGAGTTTGAAATTTCTTCTTTCATTAACTTAGATATAATAGCAATGATAGAGTTAGCAGTAGTTTTGGAGATAAATGTATTTCTGTTTGCACGGTTATGCTTGCGCTTGTGGGGCTTGTTTTGCAAACATTTTTTAATAACATTTTCCAAATGACACTTTAGAATGTAATCGTACTTCGCAAGAAGAAGTACAATCTCTAAAAATGTTTCGTGATCAACTTTTTCATCACATAAAGTAGATACCGCTTCCGAACTTCCTGTTCCCCTACAGCTCATTTACCGTTTTCCAATCATTTTTACTCTGTCGAGAATTTGCCTTCTTTGCATGACCTGTTTGTTGTGTATGTTTGACTGACAGTAAGTAGATCTACCACTGCCTTATTACTGCTGAATTGTATGTGAGCTTCAACACATGTCTTCTGTAAGTCACTAATTAGTAATTTCTTAATGTGATATAAACATGTTTAGTTGTTTTTTTTCTTTTTAAATGTTCAACATACATGAATCAGTATACAAACCAAATTTGAGTATCTCTGAATTTTCTAAATTACTGTGTGAAACAAATTACACAAAACATAATATTTTTCTTCATATGAATGTAAGGAGTCTTAATAAAAACATAAATAAAATTCATGAACTACTTGGGTTGTTACCCTGCTCTCCAGAAGTGATGGTAATTAGTGAAACAAAACTTAAAAATATAAACTATAATATTACATCTATTAAAAATTATCATTTTCATTCATCAAATTCTCCAACAAACAGTGGAGGTATTGGCATATATTGAAAAACACCATTAAATTATAAAATTCGTCCTGATTTATGCTTGAATGAAGACTTAGTTGAAGATATTTGGGTTGAAATTAAATCTAATAAGTGTAATAAAGCTTATGTCGTGGGGGGGATTTACTTCCATCCTCATTCATCAATATCTAACTTCCAACTTAAATTAGAATGTGTCATAGAAAAAATAAATTTAGAAGGATTAAACTATTTTATACTGGGTGATTTTAACATAAATTTATTAAGTGATGCTCCCTCAATCATTCAATATAAAGAATCTCTTGAATCATTAGGTGTAATTAATCTTATAAATTGTCCTACAAGGTACATGAACATGCAAACTCCATCATTATTAGATCATATATACTGTAATAATTCCGCAAGTAATATTGTTTCTGGCTCAATATCTTATGATATAAGTAATCATAATCCAGTTTTTGTGATGATACCCAAAAATAAGGTTTCAACAGCAAGTAGACCACCATGTGAAATATTGAAACGAGATTTTTCAACTTTTTCTGAAGTTGATTTTTTAGATTCTTTAAGAAAAGGCTTAGACAAAAGCAACCTAGGTAATAACTTTTCAGACCCAGAAACAGAATTTTCAGAATTTTTGAATATATTTCTAAAATGTCTCGAGACTCATGCTCCAAAACAAAAACTTTCTAGAAAGAAAATCAAATTTTATTTTAAACCTTGGCTGACAAAAAATATTCAAAAAAGTATAAAAGAGAAAAATAGACTTTATCAAATTTCTTGTAAGCATTCACATACATATATCCATTACAAAAAATACAAACAATATAATAACATACCAACACATGTAAAACAACAATCAAAACAAAATTATTTTCAGTATCAATTGGAACTTAACAAAAACAATAGCAAAAATACATGGAAAATGATTAAAAACATAATACGAAAACCTGCCAGTGGTAGTTTAATTACAAACATGAAGTGTCCAGAGTCTAATAAAGACTTATTTTCACCTAAAGACATATCTTCATGTCTAAACAACTATTTTACGTCAATAGCAGCAAAATTGGCAAATTCTCTTTCAAAAACAAGTTTTTCAAAACCATTAAATACTGTTTCCACTTGCTCTTCATTATTTATTAAACCAGTAATTGATGAAGATATCATAAGAGAAATTAATTTATTAGACAACAGTAAATGTGATGATACTCGTACATATGATATACCTGTAAAAATTCTTAAATTAAGTAAAAACGTAATAGCACCTACATTATGTTATTTAATCAACAATTGTATTAATAAAGGTGTTTTCCCAAGTGCATTAAAAATTGCCAAAGTATTACCAATTTATAAAGGGGGTGATAGAGACATTGCTTCAAATTATAGGCCAATTTCCATCTTACCCCACTTTTCAAAAATTTTTGAAAAAATTCTGAAACATAATTTAACTGATTTTATTAATAAGTACAAAATCATATCAGAAAATCAATATGGTTTTCAGGAAAACAAAAGCACTAGTGATGCACTTATTGAACTAGAAAATTACTTGCGTTATCAGCAGGCAAACAATAAAATTACTTGTGGAATTTTTCTTGATTTGAAAAAAGCTTTTGATACAGTAGACCACACTGTTTTAAAACAAAAATTAATTGCAATGGGTATTAGGGGGCTACCTTTTGATTTAATTTCTTCATTTCTAGCAAACAGATATCAATTTACATGTATAAATTCAACTAAATCAGATAAAAATTTAATAAATTATGGTGTGCCACAAGGTAGTGTCCTTGGCCCTATTTTATTTCTCCTATACATAAATGATCTTCCAAATGTATCAAGCTTAAAAACCCTTCTTTTTGCTGATGATACAGCACTTTTTGCCTCTGGTAATAACTCATCTTCAGTAGAAAAAGTGGTCAATGAAGAACTTAAAAAAATTGAAAATTGGTTGCTTAAAAACAAGCTTACTTTAAACACCCAAAAATTAAGCACTATAATGTTTGGAGAAAAGAAAACTGAAAACAACATGATAAACATTCATATAAATAACAGTCAAATTTGCCAAAAAGACGAAGTTAAATACCTGGGAATTGTAATTGATAAAAATCTAAAATGGAAACCACATAGGGGAAGGGCAGGTGAGTTGATACACTTTTTACATATTTTAAATTTTTGTGAAAAGTAATTTAGATTTGTAACTGAAATTTTCACCAAAGTAGCAGTAAATATTTGCATATAAATTGGATGAGTATCTGATTTGCAGCTCAATGACAAAAGGAATGGCAGCCATTTAAAATTGTTCACTTAAGTGTATCAACTGACCTGCACAAGCAGGTCAGTTGATACATTGTGAAGGGTCAGTTGATACAGAGAAGGTCATTTGATACACCATGCAGGGAGAAAGTTTAACGTGATTTTATGTTTTCCAATAATTACAGATTTATTTAGCAAGTACAAAGATAAGCATTATAATACTGGTCCCTGAGTCCTACTTACAAATATGTGTTTAGCAAATGACCATGAGGGTTTTACAGTATTACATGACAAACAAATGCTTCTCTCTGCGAGCTGTATTATTTTGTAATTGTAAGCCTATACAGATTTGTGTTTTTAGTGTTTTATATGAGTATATCGCGTTGACAACGGCAAACGTATTACTTAAGGTAAGGAGACATCCAAGATATTGCAATATCAGGCAGTTTGTACAATTGTAATTTATGCAAGACCAAAAAACAAGTTGCACTATTGCAAGAAAAAACTGAAACAACCAACCCAAAACACAGTAAATACAAGTGGCGCCGATATTTACACCCAAAACTAGGCTCAGTAGCTCAAGTCCTATTTTGTAAAGTCACAATCAAATCGGAGCTGATTAGCTCTTCTAGAAGTCCCACCAATTACGTTTGGTGGTGGCAGTTTAAATACAACGTCATCTGATACAAATAAAGCACAATCATTTTCCTTTACAATAAATGTGATGGTTTCATGGTGTGTAATGCATCCAGAAAGTTTTTGTAAAAAAACTCCTTCATATTCATTTAAATCCACTTCATCGACTCTAGCAATATATTAAACCACTCTTGATCTACCCCTGACATTCACAATAACATAATCTCCTTCAACAATATTTTCGTCCGTTGAAAAATCGGAATTATCATCATAGTGAATCTCTATATTTTCTTCTTCAGAAGAGCTTTCAATTACCGACTTTGTTGTTTTTTTTTTTACCAAAAATTTTTTTCTTAGCCTTCTTTGTCTGAGAAATATTTTTCTTTTTTGTTTGTGTTTTTAGTACAGCAATGCTATCTCTCACGGGCGTTGCAGTCAGAATTCGTGTTGTCTTTCTTTTTCTGGAGTTTGTCGCTTTTCTTGGTGCTGCTTTTGGAATATCATGGATTTCTCTTGGCGAGACATATTGATCTACTTCTGGTGTTGGAGCAACAGAATGCTCAGAAAAGTTTGGTGTAGAAGAACATATTTGTGAAGAGCTATAAGGTTTTGCAATTTGACTTTGTTGCTGAGATTCATTACTCTGGATCTCAGTATCTGTGCTGAGAAGACGATCAGTCACTGTAGCAGGTGCGAAGTCTAGTTCAGTAAAAATTTCCCTATTAAATGGCCAGGTGCCCGTACATTCAAATCCAGACAAAATATTTTTTGGAGTCATTGCAGCAAGTTGAGCTTTTTTTTACCAGTGCAGGAATTTCATATATTGTAACATTTTTGCCAGGATTGCTACGCATCCAGTTGTCCATTGCTCTACAATAGCTTGCTTTAAAAGGCCCAAATACTGATTTATCTAAGGGTTTAATTGGTGTGAGGTGTGAGGAGGAATGGTAAGCATCACAATTCCTGCAGACTTAGCTTTATCAATAACATCAAGTGAAATGTGACTTTCATGATTGTCAAGAATTAGTAAGATTTTGTGCTTTGGTCCACAACGAATATGCTTTATGAGGTGATCCATGTAAACCAAAAATAAATTTTCATTTATCCATCCAGATCTATTGCATTGTCCGATACAACTTTGTGGTTCACCTTTGATGAGATGATCACGGAAATGGACACGAGGAAAAATTAGCATAGGTGGTAAAACACTTCCAGAAGCACCAATTGTGTATACAGCTGTAACTAACTGACCCCTTTCACCTGATGTAATTGAGCCAACGTTTCGTGTTCCTTTTGCCGTAACAACATGTTTTGGGTTTTGAACAGTTGTTACACCTGTTTCGTCCACATTGAAAATCTGTTCCGCAGTAAATTTGTTATCATCCATTACTTTGGCCAAATTATCAAAGTATTCATTGACTGTGTGCTTATTGAAGGCAGATGCAAGGCAACTGAAGTTGGTTCAGGCAAGCGAATTGACAAGTTATGCCGAGCCTTAAATCCAAGCCACCAACTTTTTCCTGCTTTTTTATTTTCAACCCATGAAGATGGCAACTTTAGTTTATTTCTTAAACCAAATTCATAAGCCAATTCTTTGCATGTTTCAAGAAAAACGCCATGAAACATATCAGCTAAGGTAATTATGTGCCTTGCCAGATCACTTTCCATATCAGTAGGTATTATATAATTAGCAAGTGTAACTGCTGCATATCCAACAGAAGGTTGAGGCTGAGTTTTACACTTAGCTATATAACGAGATAATGTCATTTTATCAATGTTGAAACTAGCAGCTGCTTTACGAATAGAAGTGCCTTGTTGAACTTCATCTGCAGCTCTTTGCAAAACATCAGCTGGAATCCTTGTTGCTCTGTCAGTTTTTCTTTTGTAATGTTGAGGCATTTGCCTGTTAGCTATACAAAATACTTTTACTTTTACAGAAAACAGACTACCAAAATTATTCAGTTGCACTATAGTTAAATCTAGGCTATATATAACTTTATCAATAAGTCAATTGCTTACACTGGCATATGTATATTAATTTACACAGTCAGTATCAAATTGAGTTCAAAAATAAAAAAAATTTGGTGGGAGTTCTCTAGTTTTTACTTTTTATACTTGGGTCTTGTAATACCAGTAGATGTGTTCAGTTATCTCCCTATTAAATACACTGAGTCTTGCTAAAACCATTCTTCCATGCTACAAAAACCTTAGAGTAAAGCCAAGCAGTGTAAGATAAATGGTAACATATTATAATTTATTTTTTTATTTAACTCTTTTCCCAAATCCTATCTATATACCTAAGTCTACACCCAAACTCAGTCTTCATTTAAAGATTAATGGAAGTAGTCTAAATAAAACCAAAAAAAACTAAATAGAGCAGATGCAAGCAAATTATAAAAATAACAAGTAAAAATAAAATCCAGAAATAATAAGGTCAGTTGATACAGGTGTATCAACTGACCTTTTACCAGTGTATCAACTCACCCTACTTCAAAAATTAGTAAAAAGCAACTTAATTTGGCTTTATCAGAGAGTGTCCAAAAACAGCCAATATATTTTTCAAAACTTGATTTACCATGCTTAAGATCTGTAGTATTTTCATTTGCTAAAAATATTCCACCGAGTCTTTAAACTTTCATAAAGATAAACTAAAAAATTCACTCAAACCATGAAAAATTTTTCAAATCAAAATTTGAATCAGTCTTCCCGCCTGTATCAACATGACATTGTTGCCAAAGATAATTTTTTCTTTTTTTACACTGCTAAAAAGCGGTATTTTATTAACAAATGTTTTTGAAACTTTTAGGGAGGAGGTGTATCAACTGACCTGCCGTATCAACTCACCTGCCTTTCCCCTATAGATAAATTAACTACCCAAATATCTCAATCTGTAAGAATGCTATATCATTTAAAAAAATACCTCTCCTTTAATAATCTAAAGCTCGTGTACCATGCACTTATAAAAAGCAGATTGCAATATGGCATAGTTCTGTGGGGAAATGCAAATCAATCAGCACTAAAAAACCTTAATAAAATGCATAATAGAGCTATACGATACATTAGTATGCAACCATATAGAACAAGATTAAATGACTTGTATGCATTTTCTAAATTATTAAAGATAAATGAATTGTACCAATATTCTGCAATGAAATTCATGTTTCGATTATACAATGACAGAGAGTTTAAAGATAAAATCCTTTTAATAAATGAAATTCATGCTTATAACACACGGCAATCAAGTAATAACAACATCTTTATTTCACATTTTTTGGTTTGTAAATCTTCTAATAGTCTTATAGTAAATTGTATGAAAATGTGGAACAAGCTGCCAATTAATATAAGAACCGAACAAAGAATTAAACCATTTAATAGATTATTGTACAAATACCTTCTAGATACCTATGAAATTTAATCAACATCCAAATTTTACCCATATAAATTATAAATTCTTAGTATTAATACAAAATGAACTACATGCAGATATACTGTAAAATTAATTTAACGTTCTAAGGTTTTACTTAAAGAAATATTATGTTTTGTATTGCTCTCTGTGCACCTCTTTAATCCTTAATTGCCTGCTGAAATCTATTGTTTTTTTTTTTATTTATGCTAACTGCCTTATTTCAATAAATTTTATGTTGAGACCTATTCTGTTGTTTGATTTAATCTTATTGGCCTTTGTTTTGTTTTGTTTTTGTACTTTTTTTTTATGCTCCTTTTCATTATTGTGCTGTTGAATTTGTGCTATTTGTATCTACTCTGAAATCTGTTATGTTGTTTGTTTTATGCTACTACCTTTATTTTCAATTTAATTTATGGTAAGAAATCTTATAAGATTTTTTTTTTGTTTTTTTGTCCTTTTATTGACTGTTTCATTGTTGTTGTTTTTTTCCATCGTTGTGCTGTCGTTTTTTTTCTTTTATACACTATTTGCCTTTATTTCAGATCGAATTTATGCCGAGTTATTTTCTGTTGTTCAATTTTATCTACATGTATGCGGCCTTTGTTTTTGTTGTTGTTTGTTTTGTTTTCATCATGTTTGTAAGGTGATTTTAATTTATGATGTAAAATGTCTTATGCTGATCTTTTTCTTAGTTAATAATCAATTTCACATACCAAAAACTTAATTATTTTATTAAATTGTTTGTATTGAAACTTTTAAATAAGCTGGGGGTAGTGATTAAATGACTTTTGTCCCTTCCTACCCCTGCATCATATCTTAATAGTGCTCTTTGATTTGATATACCTATATGGCTTATTATCAGTTTGTTTAATTTTAAAATGTAAAATCATTGTTTTTTTTTGTGTTTTAAGCGTAATTTATTGAAAAGGTTTGATGCAAATAAACAGATCTCTCTCTCTCTGTGCTTTTGGAAACTTTCGTGTTCATCAATTTGTTGGTAAATGTGTTTCCACGAATTGAAACCCGTTAGAAATTTGCTGGGGTTTTGATTGCTACTAGTAGTAGTACCATATGCAATGCAAAGATTGCAAAATAGAGCTTCTTATCCTTCAAAATACGAGAGCAATAATCGCTGCAAACAACCTCCAGAGTCATCAGGTCGGAAGTACACATTTGTAGCGTTGAATTTGGTTATTTCTGGTTGATGTGGGTGAAACTCGAAATATTTGGTTGGTTTATCTCGTTTTGGTTTTACAAACCACGAGTGCTACGCTGTCACACAAGGAATTACAGACTGATCCATTTAACTTCTAAAACTTGCGTTAGGGGAGCAGAACATACTTCAGAATTATCTTAGATGAGGCTGTCTGGTTTTGGTTTATCAGTATATACAGTCTGGACTTTGCTTTCTGATACTGGCGGAATAGATATGTCACAGCAATTTTGATTTACTAAATCTGATGCTGGTACATCATGATAACTTACAGACTGATGCTGATCTTGATGTTATAATAGCAAAGCGGGATTAACTGTCGTTTGGCTTTCCGTTGAGGTGCTTGCTCTTGCAAATGCTTCCTAAATGTTCATACATTTTGCAGTAATTTCTTTCAATTTCTTTTCTTTCTTTCACGCTCTTTCTCAGCTCCACCTTTCCGGTTTTTCGTTTCTTTTTTCATTACTTAAAATTTAGAGAGGCCTGGAGAATGGATGGTAAACAACTATGTGGCATACGCAATATCAGTTCTCTACGTCATAGTATTGCAAATTAGAAAAAGAAGTTACCACTGACGCTTTATTATTATTATACGTCAAGTCACGACAGTCACAAATCACAATAAGAAAATGATAGATACCGGTAGGCTATACAAAAATACTGTTACTGAAAAATAATTGCGAAATCATTATGTATTGAACTGGTTCATATTCTTGATCATTTGTTAGCTTCTTAAAGTTAGTTATGAGGCATCCCAGTGAATCGCTGGACCGGCCCACAGTCGAGCGGCCCACCGAGAAACTTCCGAATTCTTGCCGGGATAATCCACCCCTGGCCACCAGGTATATTTGATTGAAATCAATCAAATGTGCATGTATTTTTTATGGTCATTTATTGTATTTGATTGTTTTTACCAAAAACATAAATATTTTAGCAGTTTGGGCAAGGCTGTCTTATGCATTGTGGCGCATAATGTGGAGGTACCGGGTATATCATGACTCAGTCTCTACTCCCGAAAAATTGAAAAGCTGTAATTTTGAAATTTCACTTTACTGACAAAAAGTGTTGTTTATAAATTCTTATAAAAACTTAATGTCAAAACAAGAACTTCTAAATCAAGGACATGCATTGTCTATGTCCAGACTTTGCTAGCGAAGGCGATCATCTTTACTGTATAAGTGCTAATGTATTACTGAAATCAATTAATGATTGGTCCGTAATTGCTTCAGACAAAAGCATTAAAACGTTTAAACATATTGAGGGATAAATACCCAAATATGTGATACCATGCCCACAGAACTACCCTTGAGTGAAATACCTGAAACCTGCCATATACAGCGCTAAATAGACATAAATATTTAATATGACATAAAAACTTTCACACATAAAAATTACAGTTATAAGAAATAAGAAAAACTTTTCAATTGCTAATAAACTTAATCGGACAAGCGCGCTTTCTTGATTGATGTCTGGAGGAGGACGGCGTTCTTTTGCTGATCCTTTTCCAAGTTATGCAGACATTTCAAAAGTACATTTGCCACGTGTCGTCTGAGCTTGTCACTAGTGTTCAGGTTATTGTAGTCCTCCATCACTTGCAGAATCATCATGGGTCTCCTGCAGCAGCAGGCCCTGTGTCTGGCTTTGGTGATAAAGGCAAGTCCACATCGCACAAGGTCAAAAGTGGTTTGGTGGGGGATTTTCAGGGAGCCTCGTGAAACTTCGGAGATAAAGGCACTGACTTCTGTTGAGACTAGTTCATCCTCCTCATTGAAGATCAGGTGTTCCTCACACTTTTTCTCCAGCCACCCTGCCACATAGGCTGCACTGCTTTCCTCATGGATAGAGAGTGAAGGCTCAGTGCAGTCCTCAATGAAAGTGGCGTCCTCAGCATCGATGGCACTAGTAACACACGTGTGAGCCATGGTTTCCCCATTTACGTCCAAGGTCTCCAGATAAGAAGCGGCATGTCTAGCCAGGCGTTTTTTGCAGGCAGTCAAGACATCCCCAGAAGTCATAAAAGCATTTGCACCAGTCGATTGCCTGTACACAGAAAATTCACCCTCTATCCTGTCACTCTGCAGCTCACGAAGAAGTACATACTGGAAGCCAGCATGGGTCAGGAGGTGTGCACAAATGGAAGTCAGGCCTTGCATGGTCTGCACAAGTGCTTTCTTAGTGTCATGGGTTACACACTGCTTTCTGCCTTTTCCGTGCCCAGAAGGGGCTTTCTGGAAAATCTGTAGATAATCGGACAAGTTGGTAGTGGTGTGGTCCTGAACATGCCGGTGGGGATCATTTAGCCTCACTTCTTGATGTTTTGATGACACATTCACAACATTCCACCAATTAAGCACAAATTGAATAAAGTCGGCTGTGTCGCCACACTTCTGGAGCCTGAGGGCAGCTTCAACTTTGTCGTTGAAAACTTTCAACACGTGCTGGACATTCTGCAGTTGAAGTTTTGAAGGTCGAACAGCAGCATCTGTCAGGGGAGATGTTTTCAAAAGGTTTGCCTTCTCAGCATCGTATAGCTTTCTGACGTCGTTGAAGGAACCAGTGACTTGGTTGTCGAAAGTCATCTTTTGGCAAGCCTCTGAAACAAAAGGAACAAACAGTAAAATCATCTCATGCTGGCATTTTTTGTTGTGGTGCTGCAGTATTCATTTCATTTTTTTTTTCTGTCACTGATTAAACAAAACTTTTTCACGTAAGAACTACATGAAGATATAATTATTTTGTAAGTGCTTTTTCTTAGGCTATTTTAAGTAAAATCACGAGTAATAATTGTTCGCTGTTGGTACTTAAATTTTTTTGCAAATCATATTTTTATAATAGATACGAAGTCTTTGCATAGATAATAATATTTAAATTTCTTATTAAGAGCAATCAAAATTGACAAATCTACTTATTGCGCAAAAAAACTCTCACAAACAGAAATGTCGAAATACAGCAAAACGCAGTCCAATGCATGAATACCAACACAATTAAAAATTAAATAAAAAAATCACGGAATTGTTATTCTTTTTATTCGTCAATTAAGTTCCAGTTATAATCAAAGATTTTCATTTAAAATAAAATAATTTTCTTTCAAGCTTTTTTTCAAAATTTGTATTAAAATGTTACATACAGCAAATCAAAAATAGTGTAGACTCACCTGATATCCAGTTGTTTCTTATGCACTTCAATAGATGCACTGTGTCAAACAGTAGGTACCAACTCCGTGTGTTATCTAAAGGATGAGTAGCAGTGGCAGGGTAATCCGACTCTGATGGACGATCGAACATCTTGCAGTAAAGCTGGTTGATCTTGTGGTTGTCTGTGATGGACCCAAGAACAGTGCCTCCAGCCTGTTCTACAACCATGGCAGCCTGCTTCACCACCTCAAATTGAAAAGAAGCTGTTAATTTATGGACAGGTGTAACAGATACCATGATGCTGGGGCCTCGATGAAGACACTTGGACATGACGCAAAGCATTGAAGTGGCTTTTGTGTTGTGGTCATTCTTGGCCATGCCACTGAGGACTCTTCCGGAGAAGGCTACTGTTGGCCGAATCTTCATCTCGTCGTCGTCGTCGTCATCGTTTGAAGGGCATCCACTCCAGGCCAGACACAAACAGAACTGGTGACGAGGGTTTATCCTTTTACTACCCCAGACTGCTGCACTGCCTGGATCAGATGCTGGCAGTGATGTCATTAAGCCAGCATCGAGTTTCGTCATCCAAAACCGTCAGACCGCGTGCTCCATGTGGTGCCCGATGTATGGGGCACATTGTTAGTACATGGTCTGCGGTTTGCTCTGAGGCGCCACACTCGCAATTCGGTGAAGGAGCGAGACCCCATTTGTGCATGGACGAATGGAATCGCCCAACACCAGTCCGCAGGCGGTTGAGCTTAACCCAAGCTGCTCGGGGTAAGCCCATCCCAACAGGCCTGACACTGGTCCCGGGCACAAAAGCACGGAGCCTGGAAGCACTTTCACAGTACTACGCGTTCCATTTATGATTTGTCCATTCAGAGGCGCGGATGCCAAGTCTGGCAAGATTGTCCAAGAGATTCCGCGCAGCTGGCACAAACGGGCGTCTGGATCTTAGTCTCACTTGGCCAGTATCTGAGGACCCACTTAACAGACCATGCAAAATATGATCGGGGTCCAGAGATCCACGGTAAGCCAAGGAGAGTGTCGCTCCCAGTCGGCGAAGCTCAGCTGGCTGGATGCCTGAAAGTACAGGTAGGTGGTCTGTTGGAGTGGGACGCAGGCATCCAGTAACTATGCGCAAGGCGTCATTCAAGACACTGTCAATGAGGCGAGTGTGAGCACTGCGACACCAGACTGGCGCACAGTACTCAGCTGTTGAGTAGACTAGAGACAAGGTGGCTATGCGTAGTGTTTTAGCACCAGCACCCCATCCCGAGCCCACGAGTCGCCTCAACAGTGTGACGCGCGATGATAGTTTTTTGCGCAATGCCACTAAATGGTGACGAAACGTGAGCGATCTGTCCAGTTTTACCCCAAGGTATGTAGGGGTTGGACAGAACGGTAAAAGTCTACTATTGTTGTAGACCTTTAGCTCACGTTTGGCCTCTCGGTTATTTAAGTGAAAGGCTGTCGTCACCGTCTTAGTGTGACTGAGCTTCAACCTCCAAGTCTGGAGATACGCTGACAGTGTGGACATGTCTTGGCTTAATGTCCCCTCCAAGTCCTTCCAGTTTCCAGAAGAGTGCAACAATGCTAAATCATCAGCATAAGCAAACTTTCTGGAAATCATGGAAGGAAGATCGTACGTATAGATGTTAAATAGGAGGGGAGCCAAGACCGATCCCTGAGGAACGCCGTTTTTAAGACGGCGTAGCCTGCTTTGCTTGCTGTCACCGGTGGTAAGGGTGAAACTTCGATTTCGGACAAGCTCCATGATCATTTTGACCATGTGCTTATCCGGAAGTAGTCTCAGCAGCTTGCAGGTAAGGCCACGGTGCCAGACAGTGTCATAAGCAGCTGTCAGATCGATAAATACGGCACCGGCCTTCTTTTTAGCCTCGAAAGAATCATCGATGTTCTGGGTTAGCAGAACAACTTGATCTACGGTTGACTTCCTGCGTCGGAACCCAGCCTGCTCTTTAGAGAGCAGTGGATCGATTAATGGTTCAACGCGGGCGTAGATAAGCCTCTCGAGGATCTTGTAGGGGACACAGAGCAGAGATATCGGTCGATAACTCTTTGGGTTCCCCACGGGCTTTGCTGGTTTTGGGATCGCGACCACAAGCGCTCTTCTCCAGATCTTGGGAATTTTGAGTCGGCGCAAACAGGAAGAAAGGAAGTCACGTAACCAGGACTTCAAAGCAGCTCCAGCATGGAGTATAAGCTCGGGGCAGATGGAATCAGGACCCGGAGCTTTACCTGGTTTTAAGTGTTGAAGGGCAGCAGCAAATTCTCTCTGTGAAAAATTGTCAGAGATATTTACTGCATCTGGTGTTGTGGCCCTCCAAAGGTCAGACACTTCTTGAAAGACAAGTCGAGATAACTTGCGATCAACAGCCTCGTATTTCCCATTTCTAACCAGCTGAGATGCAATAGCATCGGCTGAAACGGGACAGTGACGAGGAGAGTGTCGTGACCTACCAGTAAGGTTGTTCAAGATACTCCACGCTTTTCGACTAGAGTGTGAGAAGTCAATGCTCCGAACTGCTTCGGACCATCGATCCCTCCGTTTTCTGTCAAGCTTGGCAAGCAGAGTTGTAGCAGCCAAACTTGAGTCGTCTCCCTGAGGAGACTGCAGAAAGGTTTTATAGAGGGATTCACACTCTGCATCCCAACACGGAATATAGTTATTTCGATACCCGCGTGGGATAGTCTTTTTGGCTGCTTTCTTAATGATGTTACAGAAGTCCTGGTAAGCCGCATCCACATCAAGTGAATCAGGCGGCAACAAAGTCTTAGCGAATTTATTCGTCAAAGCAATGTAGTGACTCCAATTGGCCTTGGGGAAGTTCCATCGCTTAACAGGCATGCTTGGCACTGCCATAGCAAACCTTGGTGGTGTAATAAGCGAGGGTCGATGTTGTGACCTAGGAAACTTCTCAAGGACACGTCTATCCGGTAAGCGACTGTTTGGACCTACGCTAGCGAAAGCTAGGTCTGGATTGGTGCCAGTGTTCCAGCGGCCGGAATAAAAACTGGCAGCGTCCTTGGCATTATATAGGAGGGCAAGACAATTAATACTTGCCCATCCAGCCAAGCACTCACCATCCGGACTGTTGTCATCATAACCCCAGTCAGCATGACGACAGTTAAAATCGCCAGCGTACAGACAGGGGTGAGGAAACACTGGGAGATCCAGGGTTCGCAATCGCGTTGGCGGTGGTTTGTAGACGTTGACTATTTTATAGCCACCAACGTCCACACACAGCCACTCGATCTCCGATGTCGGTGGAGATTGGTCAAAAAGCGTGTATCTCAGTCGCTCGTGAACAAACGTGGCAAGGCCATGCTTCCTGCTTAAAGAAGACCCAGCTAGTTGGTAGTGTGGTAGCACCAACTTCTCTGCATCAGTGCAGTGGGTCTCCTGCAGTAGGATGACGAGTGCCTCAGACTGCATAGCGAGGTGATGAAGAACATTCATCTTGCTTGCAGTGAGGCCTTCGATGTTCAGCTGAAGAATAGTGGGTCTTCTTGCCGATTAACAGACCCACACTGAACATCGGAATGGGTGGATACCCTTCCGTTTTGGTAGGTTCGGTTTCGGTCTGTCATTTTTAAAATCAATGAGGAGACTTACTCACGGCCCAGGCTGCGTGAAAGCACCTACCATCTGGGCCAATTCATCTCGTCAACTAAGAGAACTACATTTTTCTGTTGAGGCTTTTGAAGTTTGGCAAACGTCTTTGATAAAATGTCCTTCACATTCACTGAAGAGACGACAGCTTGCAATTTTCTTCTACTTGGCAAAACTAGATACTCACGGAGTACTTCATAATTGCAGTGTGGAAAAGATCCCACAGCAAAGCAGTAGTCTTTTACAGTAAAATTTTTGTTGACTAGAAGCTTCAAATTATTGATAATAAAATCGATTTTTTTGCCTTTTTTTTTGTCTTCGGTTTCTTGAGCCTGAAGCACAGTAACTACTTTCTTCAACACTTTATCCAGAGGAATTTTATAGTTAAAGCAAGTATGCACAACAGCATAAAACTGTGAATAGGAAATGAGGCCATTATTGGGGTTCAATATAGTTCCTAGGGGTACGCGAATTCCACTCTTGTATGCAAAACACGTAAGAGGAGAACATAGCGTTGACTTGTTTTCAACCAGAACAGTCATTTCGCATTCACGAAAGTCAGACGACATAAAAAGGAAAGCACACCTGTCAGATCTTCGGGTAATCACAACATTGTTATATTCCTTGTGAAGTTTCTTGTCAGGTAGAAATTCACTGAACAACTTGATCCTGTCTCTGGCCATAAAAACGTCAAGTTGTTTGTCTACTTGCTTTGCAGGGCGAGGAGGGATTTGGGGGGTCGGCAGACATGAAGCAGGTACATCAAAAATGCTAGGTGCAACAGCTGGTCTTGTTGTTCCACCTGGCAGTTTCTTCATTGGAGGATTTTGTGGCCAATGCTTCTCACAAATAAAAAAAGATTTAGCATTTGCAACATTAAAGTCTTTGCGAGGAGGAATCACAGCCAGCCACCTCTGCCTCTCAGAATCAAGCCTGGGCAGTTTGAATATTCTACGTTTTGATAAAAGGTCGTAGTTTCCTCTACAATTCACAATTCCACATTTATTCGGCATAATTACGTAAATTAATGCTCTTCGAAAAAAGAGAAAAATAATTATCAATATTACTCACAAACCTTGACCGGTCTGACCGGCCGGTAAAAAACCGGTCGAAACCTTTTGTTTTTTGACATTACAAAGTATATCATTTAAAACAATTTTATGGATTGTTTTGTTTCTAAAGTTATTTAACAACGCGATTTCTGAAATGGAGAGTCGTCCGTGATGAAAATTTACCATGTCGGCCGTAATGAAAATTTAGTACCGCAGCGTAGTTAAATCTAACCTATTCTTTGACCTCCTAACCCTCACCCTTATAGGGGTGAGGGTTAGGAGGTAAAGGTATAGTGGGTGTAAAGGTATACAGTAAGTTAGGGTGAGGGTTAGGAAGTCAGGAGATAGCTTTAACTACAAAAAAATTTTCATCACGGCCGACTCTCCATTTGAACCCGATTTTTTAGTGTGAGTAAGTTTGAAAAAATTGTAAAAAGTGGTCAATATGCATGGAAAATTCACTTGTCATTTATTCAGAATGATGGGAAAAAGTTGAGCCCTCGACAGTTGAATATCTTTTTCTAGTAGTAGTAGGCCCTAGAGCCCTAGGCCTACGACTCAACTTTATCTTCTTTATGTAAGCTCGTATTTACTGTGCGTTCTACACTTAAAATAAAACAATGATTGATTGAGGAGGTCACCTAAATTTTCTGAAATTTTGATAGCTTTGAAGTAACACTACCTGACTACATTTTACGACCACTTGTAACGACGCCGTTGATTTGACAAGTAACAACCCTTAAAAAACAGTCAATTACCAATCAGAACAATGCGTTTATCTGCCGGCCAACCGGAGAATGGTGTCGCCGGGTCACTAAAATAGCCTATTATCTTAAACAGGCCTAAATAGGCCTACCTATTACCTAACACTCGCCTATCCCTATGCCAACCATTTTTGACACTCCACCTAACTTTCCTCAATTTGTTATAAATTTTAATGCTGTTCTTATTTAATTTTAAAAATCATTAAACGGTATTTCTTATTATTCTTTTTAATTATAATGAAACTTGAGTACACCTTACTAGGATTAAACTGCCTCGGTAACATACATTTAAATTTTCGTAAATGAACCTACCATAGTTAGCATTGTAGATCACAAAGTCTACCCTATGATGTAACAATAAGCTTTTATCGGCTGTGCAAATTAATAGAAAAAACAGTCGCCTTCGCTAGGATTATCTGAAACTAGCGCCTGCATGTCCTTGATTTAGAAGTTCTTGTGTCAAAATAAAATTCTTTTAATCGGTAAATTACAATCAAACAAAAAATATTTTTCTTCTGGTTTTATGTTGGATGAAGCAGATTTAACACTTTTTAGTCCTACCAATTCAGTCAAAAGTCCCGTTTCAGCCGATACTATTGCATCTCAGCTGGTTAGAAATGGGAAATACGAGGCTGTTGATCGCAAGTCATCTCGACTTGTCTTTCAAGACGTGTCTGACCTTTGGAGGGCCACAACACCAGATGCAGTAAATATCTCTGACAGTTTTTTACAGAGAGAATTTGCTGCTGCCCTTCAACATTTAAAACCAGGTAAAGCTCCTGGACCTGATTCCATCTGCCCCGAGCTTATACTCCATGCCGAAGCTGCTTTGAAGTCCTGGTTACGTGACTTCCTTTCTTCCAGTTTGCGCGGACTCAAAATTCCCAAGATCTGGAGAAGAGCGCTTGTGGTCGCGATCCTAAAACCAGGAAAGCCCGTGGAGGACCCAAAGAGTTATCGATCGATATCTCTGCTCTGTGTCCCCTACAAGATCCTCGAGAGGCTTATCTACGCCCGCGTTGAACCATTAATCGATCCACTGCTTCCTAAAGAGCAGGCTAGGTTCCGACGCGGGAAGTCAACCGTAGATCAAGTTGTTCTGCTAACCCATAACATCGATGATTCTTTCGAGGCTAAAAAGAAGGCCGGTGCCGTATTTATCGATCTGACAGCTGTTTATGACACTGTCTGGCACCGTGGCCTTACCTGCAAGCTGCTGAGACTACTTCCGGATAAGCACATGGTCAAAATGATCATGGAGCTTGTCCGAAATCGAAGTTTCACCCTTACCACCGGTGACAGCAACCAAAGCAGGCTACGCCGTCTTAAAAACGGCGTTCCTCAGGGATCGGTCTTGGCTCCCCTCCTATTTAACATCTATACGTACGATCTTCCTTCCATGATTTCCAGAAAGTTTGCCTATGCTGATGATTTAGCATTGTTGCACTCTTCTGGAAACTGGAAGGACTTGGAGGGGACTTTAAGCCAAGACATGTCCACACTGTCAGCCTATCTTCAGAGTTGGAGGTTGAAGCTCAGTCACACTAAGACGGTGACGGCAGCCTTTCATTTAAACAACCAAAGGCCAAGCGTGAGCTAAAGGTCTACAACAATGGTAGACTTCTACCGTTCTGTCCAACCCCTACATACCTTGGGGTAAAACTGGACAGATCGCTCACGTTTCGTCACCATTTAGTGGCATTGCACAAAAAACTATCCTCGCGCGTCACACTGCTGAGGCGACTCGTGGGCTCGGGATGGGGTGCTGGTGCTAAAACACTTCGCATAGCCACCTTGTCTCTAGTCTACTCAACAACTGAGTACTGTGCGCCAGTCTGGTGTCGCAGTGCTCACACTCGCCTCATTGACAGTGTCTTGAATGACGTCTTGCGCATAGTTACTGGATGCCTGCGTCCCACTCCAACAGACCACCTACCTGTACTCTCAGGCATCCATCCAGCTGAGCTTTGCCGAATGAGAGCGACACTCTCCTTGGCTTACCGTGGATATCTGGACCCTGATCATATTTTTCATGGTCTATTAAGTGGGTCCTTAGATAATCGCCAAGGGAGACTAAGATCCAGACGCCCGTTTGTGCCAGCTGCGCGGAATCTCTTGGACAACCTTGCCAGATTTGGCATCCGCGTTTCTAAATGGACAAATCACAAATGGAAAACGAAGTATTGTGAGGGTGCTTCCAGGCTCCGTGCTTTTGTGCCCGAGACCGGTGCCAGGCCTGTTGGGATGGGCTTACCCCGAGCAGCTTAAGTTAAGCTCAACCGCCTGCGGACTGGTGTTGGGCGATTCCATTCGTCCATACACAAATGGGGTCTCGCTCCTTCACTGGATTTCGAGTGTGGCGCTTCTGAGCAAACCGCGGACCATGTACTAACAGCGTGCCCTATACATCGGGCACCACATGGAGCACGAAGTCTGACGGTTTTGGATGACGAAACTCGATGCTGGCTTAATGACATCACTGCCAGCATCTAATCCGGGCAGTGCAACAGTCTGGGGTAGTAAAAGGATAAATCCTCGGCCCCAGTCCTGTTTGTGTCTGACCTGGAGTGGATACCCTTCAAACGACGACGACGACGACGACGAGTCAAAAGTCAGTAAATAAATGCACAATAATTCTTTCTTATTACATTTGAAATTATAGCCAACGTTTTCAAAAACGTGAACAGTTTGAATTTAATAAAGAAAAACCTTAATCTTTTATCATCTTGATATGATATAATTTAAATTTTTATCATTTTACTGAGTTTAACTTTAATCTTCCCACTGAATTTTTTTTTATAACTTAACAAATATTATCAAAATTTTAGAATGATGTGCAAAATACCGTTAGAGCTTAAATAAAGTTCAAAAATGTCTATAGGTTTTTGTTATGATTTCGATCTCATTTTATTTGTAAATTAAGACTATTTTTTCTTTATGGGGTAGCAAATTCAGGGTGGAAAGATATTAGTTTCAAACGTACTTTTTATTGTAAAATTAAAAAGGGACAAAACAAGTAAAAGAAAAACCACATGAAAGTGTTTCCACGACTATGCTTTTGGTTGTTTCGCAATTGGCCCTTTCTTGAAGTTCTAATTTCGTAATTGGTTATTGCTTTTGATAAAGTCATTATTATTTTGTTTTAGCCTAGATCATTTAATTTTGATTAGCGTGACGGAGTGGCGAAACTGCCCTCGTCCTTCGTTCCGCTGCTCACAAACGCGCTTTCCGACCAGCACCAAAATTTGTAGATTTTTTTTCGCCAGTCAAAGCGGTAAAGCAATAATTAAAAAACCAGTTGAAAAGCGGTTTTCTACAAATAAATTTTTTACGTAAATTAATTTTATCGCGTAAATTATTGCCCACATACTTACCGACGATGTTGGGTGGACGAGCAAAGTAAAAGTCAACAAGACTACCAAAGTACTACCAGAAGTAGCCAACGTCCAAAGGAACTTAAAAATTGCAAGCAGCAAATATTAATTTTGAAATTCTGCAATTAAAAATTCGATCTCTCTTCGACCGCTCAGCGTATATCACCAGTTCTTAAAGAAAAAAAAACTGCTGTCCAATACAACATGGCATTACTAGCCAAACAGCTGCCCGAGAAGACACTAAAAAAAAACAAAGGCGGGATGGTCCAAAACCTGTTGGGCATTTCCAACGTGGCAAACATTTACGCATACGACGTAACAATTAGAATTGTACTATTTTGGTTGAAGTGGCATTGTGTTCGCTTTACATTTTTGTAGCACTAAGCGAACTAATTAAAACAGCA
This sequence comes from Diplosoma virens, assembly GCA_963680785.1. Lineage (NCBI taxonomy): Eukaryota > Metazoa > Chordata > Ascidiacea > Aplousobranchia > Didemnidae > Diplosoma > Diplosoma virens. Next base: position 1,656,811 of record OY796891.1, read on the forward strand.
TTGTTATTGCGAGGATTGCGAAATGCATCAACGTCACTGACAATTAAATCCTTCTCAATCACTATATGCTTAAATGTGAAGTCCACTATATAAGCGCTTTCTTGTATTTTATAGGAGAGAAGAAAAAGCTCAGTCAGATCAAGTCGTTCGGAAGACTGTTCTACGCTGTTATTTTGTGGAAGTTCGTTGAATCGCTTGGTAAAGTCGTTATCATAAATTTTAATTTTTATTGAACTGAAAAAATTTCTGTCAAAAACCACTACGTTCTGTAGATCTGTGACTTGACTGGTATTATTTAAATAAAGGTTATATTTTATACTCACTTTGTTTTAACTCAGCACCACATAATTCCTGGCACTATCGAAGTACCGTCAGCAACATCATTTTTGACAAATCTTATAATAAGAAGATAATTTTTAACGAATCCTTCATTTTTGACGAAACCATTTTTTTTGACGATTGTTAATTGAAGTATTGTAAACATAATTTTTGACGTTATTTTTCGACGTTAAAACCATCATTTTTGACAAAGTTAAACAAGGTAATTTATATTGGAATCGAGGCTAACAGCTTGTAAAACTTTATAATAATGGAATATGAAAGGTAGCATCAGCTTCTGTGCTTGCGTCGATAAGGCATCCGTAACAAAACTGGTATTGACTTCTAATAACAAGCGCTTTAGACATATCTGATAATGCTGCACCACGGCTGCATTGTGCTCTCACAACAAAGACAATGACTTATCTATTTATTTTTATGAAGTAGATGAATATAGCACAGGGCAAGTTAAAACCCCACATAAAAACCAGCAATAAAAAAACTACAAAAAGAAAATGCTAGAACCTCCATTTCTTGTTAATGGATAAAGGGCAAATTGTCGCAAAAAAAAGAGAAACATGGTTGCCAAATGTATGGAGCATTAACACAAGGAAAATACAGTACATTGTTTTAAAAGATACCATAGCATTTAGTTTTAGGCAAGTATTATGAATTTAATCAGTTACGTGTTTTGATGGTTTGAGTTTTTTTGCGCTAAAAATCGCTTTCGTTCAAATCATGGTATTAAAACCAATTTGAAATTTTACAGTACTTATTTATTATTTTTCAACAACTTCGCTGAACGAAATGGTGAATTTTGATAAAAAAAGTTTGAAAAAAATATTTTTTTTCGTAATAATCTATTTTTAAATGGATTGATGAGGTTATCATGACCTAACCGATTGTGCTTGCTATAAAAAACCTTATAATGAAGTTAAACTTTTAGTTAATTTACCGATGATGTTAGATACATAAAGAAGTATCAAAAAAGATGCAGACAAAGTATAGTTTTGAGTATCAACGATCTTTTAACCACAGAACAAAAAGCACCGCATTTGGCCAATGTTTCTAGACGGAAACATATCTGTATCTCAAAAGCTACAGAAGACATAAATTTGAAATTTGAAGCATATCTTAATTAGACTCCAAGAAAGTAGTATTTTAAATGGTATTAAAAAAAATAGAGCAATTTTTAATAGTAACTATTAAAAATGATTATATTAGAAGTCTATCTTGACGCAAAACTCAGAAGCAAGTTTTTCTGTTATCGATCAATAATTGATTATCTTAAATTATCAAATTTTTTAATATTGAAAAAAAAAATTTAATTGGATTTTAAAAACTTTGTGTCACCTGTAAAAGTAGAATTAAAAGAAAGATTAACTTAGTAAGGTCCGAAAGACAGCTTTTTAAATACAACCAAAACATATCTTTTGTTGAATTCAACAAAGAACAACGACAATCCTATTTCCTTCCATTTTGATCTGTGTAGAATGCAATATCTCACTGCTGAGTCAATGCTTTGCTTAACTGTAATAATACCCGTATAATGTATTGTTCATATCAAGAATCAACGATATTTCTTTACACAATCGATTCATCTGACAAGTGTGTAGACGTAAGAAGTTTTGGAGCTAAATACACACGCCTAAGCCATTTCTTGAAAAAGCTTAGTCTTGCTAAAGCTTTTAAGAAAAAACATCAACTTCTAAAGCAGGTCCTAGATCGAAATCAGTTATGAAGTATTTAAAAAATTTAAAACTTAATAAAAAAATTTAAAAACGCTGAAAAAAGATTTTGGTTCCATAAAAGGGACCACAATCAGTCTATAAAAAAGAGGTGTGTAAAAGAAAGAAGATGTAACATTTTACCTAGCAAATATTAAATGGTATAAATCGTGAAAAATTTAAAAAACCGAAAACTAAAATGTTCACCGTTATACACACCTAAAGCTGCTATGACGTAATACAGCCTTTGAAAAAACTCAGATTCTAAAACAAAGCAAGAAAAGCACAAAAAAAACGCGCCCGAGCACAAAATGCCTTGAAGTTTGGTTTGGTAATCTAATTTTTGCTAAACGTCTGGTGATTTAATTTCTGCTAAATTTTTTGGTTATTATTAATCGTGGCTTTGCTTGTAGAATCCATTTTCTTTCACAAAACTGTTCGGTTTCTGAATGAAATATAAATTCAAACAGCCGAGTAAATTTTTTAAAGCTATTGTTATATTTCATTTAGTAATATTTTTTATCGCAGGGCTATTTCAAAATGTGCAGTAACTAGACAGACCTCTTAAACTCTGCTTTTTGTTCTACCCATTGCATTGTAAACCATATATTCCATAATTTGAGTATTTCAAAATTAAGTGTTGATTTTTACAAACCTATGTGAATATGCGGTCGATCAACTGCATCATAGTTTTGTGCATGTTGCACATAGCACTCATTTGTAACACGTGACAGAGCTACCACGCCTTATTTTATTTCCTTGTAAATGCGCCTTTTAATTTAATAGTCAGCGGTTTTTTACATACAATTTAAAAGTTAGGTAAAATAATTTTGTATTTTTGTTAAGTTTTAAAAGATTAGCATAAAGATTAGAGACCGGCCAATTAAAGTTTTTTACTACTTTGTTTTTCAAAAATGGTTTAGCCTGGAATTTTCGAAAGTTTTTTGAGATTAGTGTTTTTTTTCTGGAATAGTTGCATGTCATAATTTTTTAAACCCAAATTAAATTTCACTAGAATAAAAAGCATTATTTTTGCGTGTAATAATTTCTTCAAAGCAAATGTACTGTACATTTAATAATATATTTATGTCAATAAAATATTAACATTTTTTAAATATGCTTTTTTACTGTTCCAAAACTAGAACATTATTGGTAAATGGCTTTTTCGCAGATGTATTCCGAGGGCTATGAAAAACTTTTTTATTTTCATTCTGTCATTCCAGGATGAAAAAGCAGTTTTAGGATCACGAGAAGTTATGGCAAAGATAAATTTTCATTGTCAGCCTAGTGTTCTTCAAAAGAAATTATGCTCATTAAAGAATTCTTGGTGCATGCCGAAAAATAATGTCATATAAAGTGGTCGATATGCAAATTCAAGGGCCCGAGGCGAGAATTTCCAAAAATTCATGTTCTCTAGAAAAAAAAGGGCTTTGATTTTGTCTTTTACTTTTTCTCCCAAGATCATGGTGATCTCTAAAAAAAAAGATCTTCACCTTGAATCGATCTTGTATTTTCCACTTTTCGTCCGAACTTTATAATAATCACTAAAAAACATCTGCAGCAAACTTAAACTAAAAGTGCTATTTTCGTGGGGGGCCCGAGGCAACTGCCTCATTTGCCTCACCCAATATTCACTACTGATCACAAAACACAATTTTGCAACTTTAACGTCGTCGGCAAATAAATTTGTTTCTGTTCTATGGGCTGTTTTTTTCAACTTATAAATAAATCAACTAACTCTTTCATTAGGGTCGGTTAACAATTTTTTAAACTCTTTTGAAAGCTCAAAACCAGGAAGCAAACTTAAGTTTTTGGAACTGGAAAAACAAATTAGCCGTACATATTCAGCAGGTTTCTTTAAAAGAGCTTTTGTAAAAACCTCCGTTGATATTAGATGTTTTTTTAGCCGCATCTCTTTTCATCTGTTGCTTGCTTTCGATTTGAATGTTTTTGCAATAGTGTACGTCTACGTAAGTGGTTAAGAACACACACTGCTTGATAATGAAGCCGAATACAAGATGGCGTAAATTTTTTAAACTTAACCAAAACTGTAATATTTTTTGTTAAAAAAGTGTGCATCCTTCCATCTACATGCATAACTTTGAAAAAGCAAAGACATGTATTTAAAGTGAAATTTTTTTTGTTTTTCACCTGTTTTTCTACCTTTAAAGCCTTGTTCAAAACACTAAATCTACAAATACGCCACAGGCCTTCTTCTTACCCCCAAAAGAATTCTCGATGTGCTGTCTCAACAGAATGACTTGATCCACGGTTGACTTTTCGCGTTGAAACCCAGATGCTCTTTATGAAGTAGTGAATCAATAATTTGTTTGACACAGGCTGTAGATAAGCCTCTGGAGGATCTTGTATAAGGAACAGAGGAGAGACATCGGTTGATAACTTTTTTGGGTCTTCCGCGTTTCATGAGTTTTGTGATCGCGATTAGAAGCGTTCATCTCCAGATCTTAGAAATTTTGATTCGGCACAACCAAAAAGAAAGGTATTCACGTAACCAGGGTTTTAAAGCAGCCCCAGCATGGATTATAAGCTTTGGGCAGATGGAATCAGGGCCAGGAGCTTTACCTGGTTTTAAGTGTTGAAGAGCATCACTGAAGTCTCTCTGGGAGAAAGTGTCAAAAATATTCACTGAGTCTGGTGTTGTGGCCATCGAAAGGTCGGACGCATCTGAAGAAATAAGTCCGGATGACTTGTGGTAAACTGCCTCGCATCTCCCGTTTTTGACTAGCTAAGATGTAATAGCATCAGTTCAAACGCGACAGTGACAAGAAAAGTGTCGTGATCTACCATTAAGGTTGTTTAATACATTTCATGCTTTACGACTAGAGTGTGAAAGGTTGATGCTCCGAACTACTTTGGACTTTCGATCCTTTTGCTTATGGTCAAGTTTGGCATGTAAAGTTGTAGCAGCTGAAATTGAGTCGTCTCCCTGAGGAGACAGCAGGAACATTGTAGAGAGGGATTCACTTTCTGCATTCCAACACCGAATATAAATATTTCGATGACCGCGTGGAATGGTCTTTTTGGCTGCTTTACTGTTACAAAAATCCTGCTACGCCGCATCCACATCAAGTAAATCAAGCGGCAACAACGTCTTTGCAAATTTGTTCGTCAAAGCAATGTAGTGACTCCATTTGGCCTTGCAAAAGTTCCATCGCTTAATGGACGTGCTTGGCACTGACAAAGCAAACCTTCGTGGTGTGATAAGCGAAGATCGATGTTGTGACCTGGGGAACTTTTCAAAAGTACGTTTATCTGGACAGTGACTGTTAGGACTTGAGGTTGAAGAACACTGGGAGATCTAGGGATTGCATTTTTCCGTTGGTGGAGGTTTGTAGACGTTGACTATTTTATAACCACAAACGTCCAGGCATAACCACTCAATCTCTGATATCGGTGAAGAGTGGTCCAAAAGCGTATGCTTTAGTTGCTCGTGGAAAAACGGGGCAAGGCCATGCTTCCTGCTACCTACCTAGAAGACCCACCTAGTTGGAAGCCTGGAAGCACTAGCTTCTCCCCATTATTGCAGTGAGTCTCCTGTAGTAGGATGACGAATGTCTCAAACTGTAGAACAAAATAATGAAAAACGTTCATCTTGCTGCAATAAGACGTTTGATGTTTAGCTGGAAAAAAATCGGTACTTTTTGACAATGTCTCTTGAAAAGGAAAACTTTTCCAAGGCATTTTCTTGTTCTGAAAAGGACGTTTGCCAGCAGACCCTCTGTGAACATTGAGATGGGTAGATAATATTCCATTTTGGCAGTTTTGGTTTTGGTCTGTCATAAATAATAACAAGAGCAGACGTACTCACGGCCCATGCTGCAAGAAAGCAATAGCCATCTGGGCCATTATTATAAAGTATTGTTAATTTACCACATAAAAGAATATATTAAATTTTATATTGCTATCAATTCGTTAAATTTTTTGGCAGCACAGCCAAAGATAGTCTGAGTAACCCATATCATTCAGAATGGCAGACAAGAATTCATTGTTTTGGTTGTGATTCGCAAGATAACTTCCAAAAAGAAGAGTTTCTTATTTAAATTTTTTCTTTCGAAAAGCTTATGTTTTTTAATACAAGAGCAAATGAGTAAGGTACTCTTTGTTGCTTACTTTTTTGTAAAATAACAATGACTCTACCACTGCTTTTCTGCAAATGCTGATTAAAACGCTTTTCAAACAATTGACTTTGAAACCGTTTTAAAATGACCTAGTTAAATCCCTTAAATTGCACACAAGGCTACATTGAGGTGTGAGGGTAAGAAGCAAATTATATTTACAAAAGAATATAAAACCAATTTACAAAGGAACATAAAAAAAACCTGCATTACTATTATTTTTGACAAAAGCACTTACCATAGGGTTGTTAGGGAAGCAATTTTTTGTTTTTATAATAGCCCACTGTAAAAAGTAGGAAAATTCAGTTTCAAACTTGATTCAATTTTTAATAAATTTACTTTTTTCAAAAGTAAAGTAAAGATTAAAACGTTTTTCTGGTATCAGTCTACGATAAGCATCTCAATGCCGGATATTACATCTAAACACTAGATATTTATTCATCAGAATTAGTCAGTTTATTTATAGCAAAATATAAAATCCTAAATTTTTTACACGCATTTTCATACAAAGGTTGTTCATGCAATTGATTCAGGTGAAGTTTTGGCAAAGAGGTTGTTTTTTTTTAACCACATAACAATTGCAAAAAAGAAGCCATATCAGATTAAACATTCTTCATTGTTTTATTAATCATACATTTTAAAAAAATTATAATACCAAGAAAACAAAAGTTTTCAGGTTACTTCAGCTCTCATCAGGTTTCTACAATTTTGGCAATTTTAATTAACTTTAAATTTACACACACAAAAAACAATATACGAGTATTTTAAAAGCACCGGCTGTATTTATAACTAACTGTATTAGATTTTTAAATAAAAAGGGGTGAACATTTAATGTGATACAAATTAAATTTCTGATTATGGTGTCTTAGAAAAAAATATTATGATCAAAATGTAATTAATCAATATGAAGCTCTGTCTGCGCACATTTGTCGATTTAATTTTGGACTGAACTTTTTTGTAATTAGACCTTCATAAATTTGGATTGAAATTCTGATTTACATTTAATATTACTACAAAACTATTTTCATTAAACCAATTATTATTAAAACAATTTTCACACGATAAAATATGATCTTCAACTGCACTATCTAGTAGACTGTTGAAATTCAGATGCTCCCAAACTATAATCATTAAAGTCTGGACAACATACTAATGTATGTTTTGTTCGTATCGCACGAACACGAAAATTTATGAACAACATTTGAGCTAAGAGCCACAAGAGCTCTGGATTTCAACTGGAAATAATTGATTGCTTTAAATATCCTATAAATGGGAGATATTTTTAATTGTACTTGTTTTTTTATCAATGCTGAAAGACGATATGCAAAATGACGTAATTCTTTACCCAAATACGGTATACAAAAATAATTTTGGAAGCTTATGCTCAGGAATTGTTTAGAAAAATTGTCCGAAGATTAAAAGCGCGAAAGAATTTTATCAAAAAACAATAAAGATTAGCCATTATTAAAAAACATCTTTTTAACTTAGTAACTTCTTCATTAAATAAAAAATTATAGAAGCAAATATGTTTGGCTCGATTCAAAAAACATAAAATTGTACCAAACTTCCATTTAATGGGACACAACGCGTTAAAATGCAAAATTAAATTTGTATTTGTAGGTTTTCTATATTTCCGAGTATCCATGCTGCTTCATTGAGCCTAATTTCAACATCAAGAAATGGTATAGTGTCAGAAAGAAACTTCTCTGCAAATTAATTCCGATTTTTATTCATTTGAACGTACTAGTAGTTCCAGAGCATCAAAACGTTTTTTAACACCGCGGGATCTTTTTACCCTCCACCCCAATCTTAATACCATTAACCTGCTACCTGGGTAAGATGTACACTGTATATTTCTATTCTTGCTATCGATTTTATCGTTGGTTGGACAGAAATTAAAGTTTTTTTGATCGCAACTAAATTGAGCAAAAATTTTTCAAAACAGCTAAATTATCTTTACTGTGTAAAACTGCAAAACGAAGATAACAAAACGAAAGTTTTTGTTATTTTAACGAAACTTGTTTTTTAAACTTGATTGGCAAACGCCAAATTCGAACGGAACAAGTAGACGATATTCCAGTTGAATTATTGCGAAGAAAAAAAATTGTTATCATATGTGTCAAATTATTTGATACAATAGAAACCAAAAAAATCCTAAAAAATTTTTTTAAAAACTTTTTTGTGAAAAAAATCACGATGGCTTTGCAGTGATTTGTTAAAAAGTTTTTTTCTTGATTCGATCAATTGTCGTTTCGATCATGTTTTATTTTGATAAAATGTCGTTTGATCAACTGTCGTTCGAACAAATGTCGGGTCGCTTCAGTAATCAAAGTGAAGTTAAGAAAGTTTCGTTTGCTGCTAAAGCACAATTAGATTGTGAAAACTTTTTTTTTCTTCACTTTAATTTTATATAAGTGAGCTTTTAAGTAACCCTATTAATTACCGGAATAAAAACCACAAATTTAGTAGAAGTCAAAAAAGTGTTTACTTTAATTCTACGTGTTATTTTCCTTAAGAAAACGAAAACCTCAACTGGGCTGAAAATAATTGTAATCGTAATTTTTGAGCAGCTCTGCTCTAAACCAAAAGCAATTTTATCCTGTTGACTTAGGAAGACAATAAAAGAACAATATGAGGTTTAATTTATACCGTTTCCGCTGTTGTTCTGCAATCAATTGTATTAAATAGTTTATAATTGAAGTTACAGCGCGTTGTAATTTATTTAAAGAATTTTTTAGATGACTGACAGGCACTTTTTACAAACCTAGGCAAACATTTTGGTAATTTTGTATTATTTTTTTTGTATCTGAAATTCTACAAATATGAAGCAATATCCAACAACAGCATTATCCGGTAAGATTTTGATATTTGAAACTGAAACAGAGTAATAAACGTCTGCCATAATTAATAACTTTACCCTGCATTTCTCACAGGCAAATTTTTTTCCATAAAAATATGCAATTATAGCTAATTTTGGGGTGCTGATTAATTTTTTTTATTAAATCAGTTGTAAAAATGAATGTCCAAGCTGTGGATTAATTTTGTTCAATAATAATAGCAAAATACTTCCATGTTAAAAAAATGTTTATCGAAAAAGATTTGGGATTTGCTGAAATTTTCTATCCATTTTCTTCTCACAACCCAAGTACAAAAACCTACTCTCAGCCAAAAAAGTTGCACTTTGTTTATTTTTAAAATAAAATTCTTGAATCTTATGCTTTTTCTTGATTTGACAAGCTAAATAAGATGTACTGATTTTGCATCATAAATAAATATAGGGTACGAAAATAAAAAATTTTTTTGCATTTTCTTGTTTCGCAGTAAAGTGTTAATTTTAAATTTATTTTTGTCTAACCCGCTAATCAAATGTTTCTAATTGAAATTTTAGTTTTATATCTCGATATTTTGCTATTTTACGTTTAATGTGAACTATGCTATACAAAAAATCTATTTTCTATTTTTTGTAGGGTTAAATTACAACCGTTGCAGCGACACAACCGCAGCGGGTTAAGCTTTAGCCTATTTTAATTGGGATTTTAAGTGCACTCTACAACTGTTGAACGCTTGTATCTCATAAATGATAAAAATCAAAAAACCTACTTTAAGAATGATTGCAGAATTTATTTAAAACATAGCAAAACTAGTTTGGTTTTTTTAATACTTTTATTTTTTCCATGATTTAAAATATGCTAAGGGCATATCATCTTAAAAATTTTTGTTTTAATTTACAACAACAACTTCTTTTTATTTGTTTAATCTATAACTTCTTCATGTCAAATGCGATTATTTTTTATGTTTCTTATTTTCAAAAGTACATTCAGCGAATTTAAAGTATTAAAAACCAGTCTCGAGTTAATCACTATGTTATGCAAAACAATATCAAGCATTGGCTTGACCATTTCAGTAAAAAATTAAACTAATTAGACTGCAATATTGATCATCAGTTGTAATGGACATGCTTGAAAGATTTGTGTTTAGGTACAACAATTTTTTTTATTTTTTATCAAACCAAGTAAATATTTTTTATTATAGACCTTCTGATATAGCAGCTAGTTTGATTATGCAATTTATTATGGTATTACAGTAATATATTGCTATCCAGATAACTTATATTTATGTGATCACTATTAATTCGAAAAACACAGCGAAAAAAAATTAACATCAGTTTTTAAAAATTATGTGCTTTTTGATTGTAGCAATAAATTGTTTTGCTCCCCTTTCCCAATCCATTGGTCTGGTATGTCTATGGCCACGATCTACGAGCTACGTCGTTGGCTTATGCGCTTGCAAAATGAACATAAAAAATATTTTTTAAAATTATAAGGATTGAACCAAACATAAATCGTATTAACCGCTAATTGTTTTTTTTAACTCGAACTGGAGCTGAACCGGAACTGAACCAGAAAATATTAAATTAAAGAGTCGATTAACGGTACAAAACTTTAAGATAGCTTTGAAAAGCGTATTCATTCCTCGAAGACTTTTCGTCTGACACTTATCGGGATGAATTGTCAGAACGAACTGAGAGCAATCCGATCCTGGTTCTACATGCAAGGAGAATGAGTCTGATTGGTTAAAAAGGGCAGCTAATCAGGAATAGAAAAGAAAAGAAAAGGAAACGAGAGTGCGTCTAATTGGTCAAGAGAGAGACAATTAGACGCACTCTCGTTTCCTTTCCTTTTCTTTTCTTTTCTATTCCTGATTAGCTGCCCTTTTTAATTAATCAAATTCATTTTCTTTGCCTGTATAAGCAGGATCAGATTGCTCTCATTTCATTCTGACAATTCCTCCTGATGATGGTCAAACGAAAAGTCTTCGAGGAATGAACACGCTTCTTAAAGCTATCTTAAAGATAAAATTAACAAAACCTGAACGGAACTGGAACATTATTTTAAATGGTTCGAAAACCTGATTAAAATTATTTACTTAATCAATTTAGGTTTATAAAACTAAAAAATACCGTAATAGTCTGGTAATTTTACAAAAAAACTGTAAGCAGCGTAACAGAATCATTTTTTGCTACTGAATTGTCATTTTTTTGTAACAATTTTTCTACTTGTGTATATTCTTTGTTACGTCGTACGCGTAAATGTTTTGCCACGTTAGTAACGAGTAACGGGCTTTGAACTAAAGGCCCGTTTCCACTACAAGCGTGGAAAAAAGCATTCTTTGTTTGTTTTATTGATTTTTTTTTGCGCTCGCTTCAATTTTAACCGCTCGCTTTAATCGAAGATCAATAAAAGAGAGAAAGAATGCTCTTTTCCACGCTCGTAGTGGAAAAGGGCCTTAACGCGCTTTTTGTTCTTGATCTGAATAATCAGCATTGCCTTTTTATGCCTTTTCGGGTGGCTATTTAGAATCGAATGAACCCACGTTGTATTGGGATTAGTTTCTTTTTCCTTTGGAAGGGGTGATATTATTCGACTTAGTGATCGAAGAGAGACACCGAATTTTGAATCGCATAATTTCAGAATTGTTTTTTACTGCTAACAGTTTTTAGTCTTTTTGGGCATTAGCTACTTCCGGCAGTAATTTGGTAGTCTTGTTGATTTTTTACCTTGCTCGTCCGCCCAACATCGTCGGTAAGAGTGTGGGCATTGTGTGTACGCGATAAAATTAATTTGCGTAGTAACTGTTTTATAGAAAAACGCTTTTCGACTAGTATGTCAATATTGCATTGATTGATAAAAATAGAACCATAAAGTTTGGTGCTGGTCGTGAGGCGCGTTTGTGAGGAGCGGGACAAGGACAAGGCAGTTTTTTGACTCCGACATACTCTTAAATTGCGTAATTAAACATAATCTGACTTAGACGATAATTTTAAATGCTCAAGTCCAACTCATGACTGGACAATTTTATTTTTTGGGCATTGTACGCTCACTAGTCAGCATTCAAAAAAGTTAATTACAGCAAAAGATGAGCCTTATTTTACTAATTATTTTGATGTAAATATCCATTTCTTTATCAGGCTGACAATAATCTCTATAGTTTGAAACTATATTTTTTTTCTATTCGTTAAGAGAGAAGCTTTTTTTAGCCAATCCTATTGTACTTAGGCAGAACTAATTGTTTTAAGACCTTCAGTCTCGTCGCAAATTATTTCTAGAGCCGGAATATATAAATATAAAAACAGCTTTGCTTCAGCTCAAATACTTGGGCTTTCTAGTTCAACTGGTTTTTTCAAATTCATGAGTAAAATTGAATGACAGTCTTAGCTAGCAGCTTTAAATTTCAGCATCAATACCTCGAATAAAAAACTAAAAAACAAAAGTAAAAAAAGTTCAATCGGACAGCAATATCTTGACATCTCCGGAAGCAGGTTGGGGTAATTGCTTGACAGTTGCTTTATGTCCGTGCTTCTCAACTCCTATGTTGCGACCCAAAAGTAGGTAGCTGTTTAATTTGATTGGATCGCCGACAACTGTAGTTGTGTAAAACTTAAATCACTTCTTTAGGGACAAAAATCAAAAAATCCGAGACAGATTTAAAGTGAAGACCGTTTTTTTTTAAAGATGACTACTTTTTCGGGACAAAAATAGAGATTTTTACATTTACAATAAAGTCTTTAAAAAAGATTAGATTGCTGAGGTTTTGCTGTATATTTTCGCTTAAAGTTTGGGTTGCCACAAGACAGTTGAGAAGCATAGCTGTATGTTTAACAACTTCTACGTTTTTTTGCCCGTCCAGAAGATATACTGTATATAGATGTGAAACAAAATAAAAATATAAAGCATTTTACTTTTTTTGCAGTGTCTTTTTTGATGATCTTGTTTTTGAAAACGTCCATGGGACAATGTAAGTCAAACTTTTTGTTTATTGGTAACACAATTTAACCAATAATTTCTAAAATTTCGGTTTATTTATGCCTTATTAAACCCGTATATTTACAAGGTCTGACTTATAATAAAACGCTTATATAGTGCTTTCTTTTTTTCGTATAATAAAAAATAATAGTTTGAAAAGGAAATCGGTGCATTTGAAAGAACTATATTAAAATCTTCATCAAACAAAGTTTATTACAACTTTAAAAAATTTCCTACTGAGACAAAATCCTCGAGCAAATATCAAATTGAATGAAAATGTTTTGATTTTTGAAGCGTTTGTTGAGAAAGCTTCAACTACATTAAAATGACTAAAAATAGAATATTTTTAAAGGTTCGGAAAAATAATTTTAAAAAACTCTGCTTTTAGGTCTGAAAAGTCACATTTATCAAAACATAAAATTGTGATAACATTACAAATGACCAGATGGTAGGTGCTTTCACGCAGCCTGGGCCATGAGTAAGTCTGTTCATTGATTTTAAAAATGACAGACCGAAACCGAACCTACCAAAACGGAAGGGTATCCACCCATTCCGATGTTCAGTGTGGGTCTGCTAATCGGCAAACGTCCTTTTCAGGACGGGGCAATGTTAAGATAAAACTGCCCTTTTCAGGGCACATTGCCAACAAGTTCCGAAGACCTTCCATTCTTCAGCTGAACATCGAAGGCCTCACTGCAAACAAGATGAACGTTCTTCATCACCTCGCTATGCAGTCTGAGGCACTCGTCATCCTAATACAAAAGACCCACTGCACTGATGCAGAGAAGTTGGTGCTACCACACTACCAACTAGCTGGGTCTTCTTTAAGCAGGAAGCATGGCCTTGCCACGTTTGTTCACGAGCGACTGAGATACATGCTTTTGGACCAATCTCCATCGACATCGGAGATCGAGTAGTTGTTTGTGGACGTTGATGGCTATAAAATAGTCATCGTCTACAAACCACCGCCAACGCGATTGCGAACCCTGGATCTTCCAGTGTTTCCTCACCCCTGTCTGTACGCTGGCGATTTTAACTGTCGTCATGCTGACTGGGATTACGACGACAACAGTCTGGACGGTGAGTGCTTGGCTGGCTGGGCAAGTATTAATTGTCTTGCCCTCCTGTATAATGCCAAGGACGCTGCCAGTTTTTACTTCGGCCGCTGGAACACTGGCACCAATCCAGATCTAGCTTTCGCTAGAGTAGGTCCAAACAGTCGCTTACCGGATAGACGTGTCCTTGAAAAGTTCCCCAAATCACAACATCGACCTTCGCTTATTACACCACCAAGGTTTGCTATGGCAGTGCCAAGCATGCCTGTTAAACGATAGAATTTCCGCAAGGCCAAATAGAGTCACTACATTGCTTTAACGAATAAATTCGCAAAGACCTTGTTGCCGCATGATTCACTTGATGTGGATGCGGCTTATCAGGACTTCTGTAACACCATTAAGAAAGGAGCCAAAAAGACTATCCCACGCGGGTATTGAAATAACTATATTCCGTGTTGGGATGCAGAGTGTGAACCCCTCTATAAAACCTTTCTGCAGTCTCCTCAGGGAGACGACTCAAATTTGGCTGCTACAACTCTGCTTGCCAAGCTTGGCAGAAAGTGGAGGGATCGATGGTCCGAGGCAGTTCGGAGCATTGACTTCTCACACTCTAGTCGAAAAAGCATGAAGTATTTTAAACAACCTTACTGGTAGGTCACGACACTCTCCTCGTCACTGTCCCGTTTCAGCCGATGCTATTGCATCTCAGCTGGTTAGAAATGGGAAATACGAGGCTGTTGATCGCAAGTCATCTCGACTTGTCTTTCAAGACGTGTCTGACCTTTGGAGGGCCACAACACCAGATGCAGTAAATATCTCTGACAATTTTTCACAGAGAGAATTTACTGCTGCCCTTCAACATTTAAAACCAGGTAAAGCTCCTGGACCTGATTCCATCTGCCCCGAGCTTATACTCCATGCCGGAGCTGCTTTGAAGTCCTGGTTACGTGACTTCCTTTCTTCCAGTTTGCGCGGACTCAAAATTCCCAAGATCTGGAGAAGAGCGCTTGTGGTCGCGATCCCAAAACCAGGAAAGCCCGTGGGGGACCCAAAGAGTTATCGATCAATATCTCTGCTCTGTGTCCCCTACAAGATCCTCGAGAGGCTTATCTACGCCCGCGTTGAACCATTAATCGATCCACTGCTCTCTAAAGAGCAGGCTGGGTTCCGACGCGGGAAGTCAACCGTAGATCAAGTTGTTCTGCTAACCCATAACATCGAGGATTCTTTCGAGGCTAAAAAGAAGGCCGGTGCCGTATTTATCGATCTGACAGCTGTTTATGACACTGTCTGGCACCGTGGCCTTACCTGCAAGCTGCTGAGACTACGTCCGGATAAGCACATGGTCAAAATGATCATGGAGCTTGTCCGAAATCGAAGTTTCACCCTTACCACCGGTGACAGCAAGCAAAGCAGGCTACGCCGTCTTAAAAACGGCGTTCCTCAGGGATCGGTCTTGGCTCCCCTCCTATTTAACATCTATACGTACGATCTTCCTTCCATGATTTCCAGAAAGTTTTCTTATGCTGATGATCTAGCATTGTTGCACTCTTCTGGAAACTGGAAGGACTTGGAGGGGACATTAAGCCAAGACATGTCCACACTGTCAGCCTATCTTCAGAGTTGGAGGTTGAAGCTCAGTCACACTAAGACGGTGACGGCAGCCTTTCATTTAAACAACCAAAGGCCAAGCGTGAGCTAAAGGTCTACAACAATGGTAGACTTCTACCGTTCTGTCCAATCCCTACTTACCTTGGGGTAAAACTGGACAGATCGCTCACGTTTCGTCACCATTTAGTGGCATTGCGCAAAAAACTATCTTCGGCGTCACACTGCTGAGGCGACTCGTGGGCTCGGGATGGGGTGCTGGTGCTAAAACACTACGCATAGCCACCTTGTCTCTAGTCTACTCAACAACTGAGTACTGTGCGCCAGTCTGGTGTCGCAGTGCTCACACTCGCCTCATTGACAGTGTCTTGAATGACGTCTTGCGCATAGTTACTGGATGCCTGCGTCCCACTCCAACAGACCACCTACCTGTACTCTCAGGCATCCATCCAGCTGAGCTTTGTCGAATGGGAGCGACACTCTCCTTGGCTTACCGTGGATCTCTGGACCCTGATCATATTTTTCATGGTCTATTAAGTGGGTCCTTAGATAATCGCCAAGGGAGACTAAGATCCAGACGCCCGTTTGTGCCAGCTGCGCGGAATCTCTTGGACAACCTTGCCAGATTTGGCATCCGCGTTTCTGAATGGACAAATCACAAATGGAAAACGAAGTATTGTGAGGGTGTTTCCAGGCTCCGTGCTTTTGTGCCCGAGACCGGTGCCAGGCCTGTTGGGATGGGCTTACCCGAGCAGCTTGGGTTAAGCTCAACCGCCTGCGGACTGGTGTTGGGCGATTCCATTCGTCCATGTACAAATGGGGTCTCGCTCCTTTACTGAATTTCGAGTGTGGCGCTTCTGAGCAAACCGCGGACCATGTACTAACAGCGTGCCCTATACATCGGGCACCACATGGAGCACGAGGTCTGACGGTTTTGGATGACGAAACTCGATGCTGGCTTAATGACATCACTGCCAGCATCTAATTCGGGCAGTGCAACAGTCTGGGGTAGTAAAAGGATAAACCCTCGGCCCCAGTCCTGTTTGTGTCTGACCTGGAGTGGATACCCTTCAAACGACGACGACGACGACGACGATTACAAATGAGACCAATAAAAAGGAGAAAAATCTCTCTTCTACATGCAAAGGATGTCAGGGTTACCAATGCACTTTTATTAAATGATAAAAATTAGAGAAAAATACCAATTGTTAAAAAGTTTGTTCAAATTCATTATAATTATATAATTCATTATCAAATTCATTATCATTATAATAATTTATATCGACATACTTTATTCAAACCTACTTTTCACGCCCATCAAACAGAAATTACTTTTATTTATCCAGTAATTTTCACTTAACTGCCAAAAGTGAAAAAGAGAAGTCCTTTTTCAGGTCAGTTATGGAAACGACGGTGATAAAGAAAATTTTATGTTGTTTTTCATGACAAATCTGTTAGTTGCTTTTAAGCTAATCATTCAATGACCATTGTTTGCATTTTAAAAGAATTTTAAATAAATTATTAAAAATATTTTGAAAAGTCAAGTGATTTGGAATTTATCTGATGTAGCGTCATTAGAAGAGTAAAGAAACCAACCCTTGCACACAAATAAAAATAATATTACAATCACATGCACCAGATGGCGTGCTTTTAGTGCTTGAAATCAGGTGCTAATGTAGCAAATAAGCTTATACCTGTTGCAATCAACGAAATTGATAGCAATGTGGTCTAGGGGAGCTTCAAGACCTTCGCCAACTGCACTTTCTAATAAATTTCAACTATAGCAAAACCAAAAATCTTTATTCCAAATTAAACTTTAAACACAAATCCAAAGAGCAAAGGCACAACTAAAATACAATACAATTGGCACAGTTGGCGCAGTAAATTAAATGATGTCTTTTTTTCAGCGACCAAAGTGATAACTGAAGTCAATAACATAAAGTCCTAATTCAAAGCAGTAACAAAAAAAAAATTAATTTTGCCATTAGCCAAATGTCGAACAAACAGAGAATGTAAAAAAGGGGTGAACATTATAATATACTGTAAGTTAAAGGCCGTGATGAGACCGAGTTCGATTTCTACCAAAAAGTATAAATTATATTGGCGATTCTCCTACAATATCAATTATATTTTTACTTTTTTTTAATGCCATGCTTCATTCTTTCCCTATAATTTAAGTGTCACGCTTCATTCTTTTCCTACAATTTAAATGTCACGCTTCATTCTAATCATAATCTTAATTTTATAAACTTATAATTTATTTTCAGTTTTGCAGTAATTTTAAGCTTTCAATAATGACGTCATCTTTTCTATTGTTACGTAGTGATTGCGCTATCGGTTCACCCCTCCCCACCTTAATTTATTTTGTCTGTAAGTTATTATTAAAAGCAATTATAAAAAGTGGTTTTACTGCTTATTTTAACACTAGAATGTCGAAATCGACACCACAAGCGAATTATAAATAAGATTTTCAAAGGGTTTATATGGGTTTATTTTTATGAAATTCTTTGACAATTATTTTTTTTCATAATATTTATGTTTCCACTTCGTGTTTGCGAATTCTCAATAAGATGATTAAATTGACGATAGTTTTACGTTTGTTGGCCGAGGTGTCGATTTCGACACCTCTTTCTTTTATCGCAATTTTTGCACGAGAAGTTAGGCCATTCAAATAAATCTTGTTGAAATCATTGCAGAAACTATCTCAGAACAAAGTAATTGCAGCGTTTTTGTTAATCTTTTGTTTAACACTTCTCTCTTATCTTATATCCAGCTGAGATAATCCGAAATGCCAACATACAGACAGTTCCAGGTCATTAGAACAAAAGATGCCGCTTTTGAAAATCATTACAGGTAAATAAGCTTGAAATCAGTGAGAGTTTTCATTACTAAAACTCATTTGCCAGCTAAAGGTTACAGCCTAATGGCAGCAAAGCGTTCGACAGAAGAAGACATCGAAAATATCTTCAATGACTCATCAAGTGATGATGATGCTGTTTCGGATTGCAGTGAGACCTACTCAGAAGTGTTAGAGGTGAAAAGCTCAGAAGAGAGTGGCGAAGAAACAGACGAAAATGACAGGAGCTCAATCGACACAATTACAGCTAAGGATGGTACCAAGTGGAGCTTGCTAAGAGCTTCGCACGCCGGGCGTGCAAGAGCCTCAAATGTTTTCAAGCAACGCCGGGAATGACATTTTGTGTAAGAAGACAAGCTTCAGAGTCCCCGTATATGGTTTGGAAACTATTCATAGATGAATCAATATTTTGTAAAGTTCAAAACTATACTGTTATTGAAGCAAGAAAGCTGAATTCGCAGTGGGGCGTCAGTTTAGATTTGCTTGAAGCATTTATATCTCTGCAATATGCAAAGGGTATTTATGGTATTTATAAAAGGATATTCTTTGGACTTTCTGTAGAATGAAATATATGGGCCAAAAATTTTTTGTAAAACAATGCCTCAAAATACGTTCAAGTCTATTTTGCGCTTTCTCAGATTTGATGACAAATCTACAAGAAAAGGACGACTAGACACAAATAAGTTTACGCACATTAGGGAGATTTTTGAAAAGTTTTCAAATATTTGTGCTACAAAATATACACCCACGTTAGCCTTACTGTCGATGAGCAACTCATGCCAATGAAAAATCGTTGTCCAATTATCGTATACATGCCGAATAAACCGGACAAATTCGGGATAAAGTTTTGGATTTTGGTTGAAGTAGAGAGCAAATAGGGGAGAGTGGAGTGCAGTCGGAAAAAAATTACAATTTTTGGTGTGGTGCTTTTTTTACAAGTTATATCCTGATCAAACTTTTTTGTATAATTTATACAACTAAATCTATCATATGAAAGTGTATTTTCACAGGTTTAAACTCACAAAAAAATTTACGAGCACATTTAAAAAATGATTTTTCTGTCCAACTGTGCCCAATGTATGGGGTGCAATCGGATTAAGCATAGGGCACTATCGGACAATCAAAAAGAAGAATTAAAATAAGCAAAATAGCAAAATATTACAGCGTGGTTTGTGCTTGCATTTTTCAAACAATGAAAAAAACAACCAAAAAGTTTACTGCAGCAGCAGATAACGAAAAAGTGCGCCGAAAATGAAAATGCAAAAACGTGTCTATGTATTAAAATAGATCAGGATTTCTTTGAAAATAATTTATACATTAGTAACATACATTGAATAACAAGCATGAAAGGTGCTGAGCAGAAAACGTTGATTAACTATTAATGTACATTAAAGAAAAAAAAGTCATAATCGAATTTTAATGAAGATCTTTGACGAGTAGTCGATCTGCATTCCTTTGGTGCAGGCAACACAGTCCTAATGTCTTTCTCCTTTACTGAAGCCAAATCAGTGACCTCAGGAAAGAAAAACTCTGCAATATTGCGTTTCTTCCGCATAAAAGAAATTTCACGATCGCCTTCAAAATCCTTGTTTTTGGTGATCTGACCAACATACTATTTTCTGGGAAATGTTTTAAATTCAACTAGCACATATTCACCTATTGCAGGCTCATTAGTGCAGTCTGGGACAAGGAAATTTTTTTCAACATCGCAAGGGTCTGAAAAGTTGTCAGATGAATGATCTGACAGAAGAATCTATATCTCATCAACGTTTGAACTTTCGTTGCTATACAGACATTTTCTAGAGTTTTTAGCTTTCCGTTTTGGTGTTTTCTGAACTTTTTTACAACTTTTTAAAAGCTCTTTTTGGGGTGTGTCAGTTAAAATTATGTTCCAACCTTTTTTTCTTCTCTAGTGTCTTTTTTCTTCTAGGAGCTTTTGGATAACCAATTACCTGTTCTGGTGATAAAAAATTATTTTGGAATGTTTCCAGATGTTGGATCTCAACGTCATTAAGCGACCTCAAATCTTGCCGCTGAAAATCAACATTGTGAAAGCTTTCGTTTTCTTCCAAATGTCTGATGCTTGTTGATGGATCATTAGGTTGATCAGTGACCAGACTGGATAAAAAATCGCATTCATCGAAAATGTGTTCATCTTAGAGGAATATGCCAGTCTTTTTAAACCCAACTATGATATTGATTTGAGTCATAGCTTTTTCTTCGGTAAACATACCGATGGTAGACTTCCTTTGTCTATTTCTTACCATAATTTTCATAAATTATTATAAAATAATAAATATTATCAAAACTAAGAAAAATTTTTTACAATTTATGGATCATATTTAACTTAAAAATTGTAGTTATAAACTTTAATAAAATTAGTTATTATGTTAAGCCTAATTACTAGTAGTTGATAAATCAAACGAAATAGGCTATTGTGCAAAATAGATCTATATAATCATAAACGGACACAATCGGACAGTGTCTGGCTGTTCCCCCAAAAAAATGTCCGATTGTGCCCAAACCAGAATTTTTTTTATTTTTCAAGGTGGAGCCAAATACTTAAAAGTTACTTCAAATTATTTCATGGTATAAGATAGCAAATAAACCAAGTTCTAAAATGTATCAACAGTGAGAAGAATTCAAATTAAAGTTTAGGTAAAAACAGGTTTAACTATACCCTTTCTAAAATTACTTACCTACCCTAAAAACCAAAATTCATCTACAACATTTATTTTACAATACTTAGTTTTTTCAAACTAACACGAGTGAATGGTCTGTGGTAAAATATATTTATGTCTGTAGTTTGAAGTTTCAGAGTTTCCAACTTTTTTTTTAAATTACAATGTCCGACTGTACCCAGTGTCCAGCCGGGCCCCACTCTCCCCTACGTGGTTAACCTGCGACCATATTTGGGAGCACAGGAGAAAGAGAGTAGGCAAGGAGTCCCTTTAGCCCAAGATGTCGTACTGCGACTTGTTTCTCCTGTGAAGTCCAAAGGATACAACATCACTACTGACAACTTTTTTACAAACGTAGCTTTAGCTGAAAAATTAGAAGCTTTTGCAATTACTGTTGTAGGAACTGTTAGAGCAAATAGCAAAGGTATCACAAAAGCCATGACAGCTCCTGTAAAAAGTGGCACAAATAAATCAACATTCTACTATAATGATAAGCATCACTGTTTGTTTGTAAATTATCAGTGTAAGATAAAGAAAAGTGTGTGCCTTCTCTCAACAAGCCATAACTCCCCTTCCGTTGATGATTTAGCAAAAAACAAACCAGACATCATCTTGTTTTATAACAAAAATAAGGTCGGTGTAGATGTAGTCGACCAAATGTTTAGAAAGTATTCAACCCACTCTGCTTCAAGGCGGTGGCCAGTTGCTGTGTGGTGCAATATACTGAATATTGCCGCACTGAATGCTTGGATTTTGTATATGAAGGTAACTGGAAAGACAATTTCATAAAAAATTTTATACTTTAGCTTATTAAAGAAGTGATAGCACAGTACGTTTGACGGAACACCGAAAAAAGTACGCCCAATAACAGAAAGCTGCAACAGTCACATGGGCCTAAAAAAAGACGAAAATGCGCAAAAACAGGGTGCACTAACGCAACTGTGACAATTTGCAGAGCATGTGAAAGTCCTACCTGCGGAAAGTATGCAACTGAAAACAGCCGAGAAATTTCGGTGATATGCAAACAATGCCAAGCAAATCAGCAGTGTGCACATGATAATTTCTAATTATACTTGTACTGAGTGTTTTTATGATTTCTGATGTAATTGTTTTTCCGCGTACTGCTTTCATATTAATACATTACAAGTTGAAACTGTGTAGAAAAACTTCTGCTTCAATGAATAAAAACCACATTTGTCAAGCGGTGTCGAAACCGACACCACGGCCAACTAAGTTAAAAAATTTTTCGGCCATTCTAGTGTTAAAGCGCGTTGATTGACAAAAGTTTATAAAGCCATTTGCAAAGAGCAATGCGGCAGTAATGACGTATTTCTTCTATATTTTACTGTTATGAAGCGAGTTTTATTGCAAAGGTTACATAGCAAGTTTTGTCAACCTCATCTAAATCTAACAACAGTACTTGGACCACAACAAGTGATCCTCATCAAACCCTGGATCTTTGTATTGAATGCTTCAGAAAATAGTCTCACGCAGAAATCATAAAATTAAATAAGAAATCATTTGACAACATTAATTATAAAAAAAGAGCATCTTTAAAAAGCTTAAAAACTAACAAATATATTATAATTAAACCAGCTGATAAAGGCGGAGCCACCATGATTTTAAGCAGATCAGATTATATAAAGGAAGGTAAAAATCAACTCAACAACAAACAAAACTACTAGTCACTTTTTTTAGACCCGACAAAAACGTTTAAATTAGAGCTAACTAAACTAATTAAGTCTTTTTTCAATCCCTATAACTCCTAACTCTTGTCCTAAATTCCTCTTAATCCACAATCTGGAAAATTTTATCTTCTTTTCAAAATCCACAAATTAAATAATCCCGGCCGACCCATCATTTCTAATAATAACACTTGTACTGAAGACTTATCACATTTTGTAGAGACCCTACTTAAACCTTATGCACAAACTGCCACTAGTTTTATCAAAAATACCACTGACTTTCTAAATAAACTCAAGAAGATTAAAACAGTTCCGGAAAATACTATTCTTGCTACCATGGTGTTTCCTTTCTTTACGCCAATATAACCCACAACAGCGGACTAAAATTCTTAAAGAACCGACTTCCTAACAATCAATTAACGGACGTCATTATTCGATCAACTGAATTTATTTTAAAGTACAACTATTTTAATTTTGGAAACCAACAATTTTTACAAATAAAAGGTATTGCGATGGGAACAAAAATAACTTTTCAATATGCCAACATTTCTATAGCTAACCTAAAAAAAAACTTCTAGCAAAATACTCATAATAAATCCTTATTATATCTGAGATACGTCGATAACATCTTTCTGATATAGACACACGGAGAAGAAGAATTACTGCCATTTTACAACAATTTTAACACAGAGGATTACCACATTAATATTACAATGAACCACTTGGCTGAGAAAGTTAATTTCCTGGACACTACTGTAAGACTTAAAAATAACACACTCCATACTTAATTAGCCTATATAAAAAACCTAGCCATTTCCCAGCCTATTTACACCCATCCATCTCCCATCCTCCCACACACCTTCGGCTCCATAAAATATAGCCTAGCTCTATGCTACAAGGGTTTTTTTTCTGATGCAAAAGAGTTAAATTTACAACGGACAACATTAAAAAATACTTTTATTGCACTTGGCTACAAACCCAAAATTATCAAGAACTAAATAGCTAAAGCCCAGTCTATTCCCCGAAAAGCCCTTCTCAAATAATTAAATCAGAATCAGATAGCATACCCCTAGTCCTTACGTACCACCCTTATCTTAGACCAATCAATAAAATTGCAAAATCTGCAATCCTTAATAAACAAAGACCCCATCTTAACAAAATCTTTCCTGTACCCCACTTACTGCATAACATATTGTCAACCTCCTAAACTTGATTCCTAACAATTTAACAACTTTGCTTCTGCGCTTGTGTTTGCGTTATCAAGTTCAACAGATTTCAACGGTCCTTTCGAACATCCAAGCAAAGATGTGAAAGTTAAGTTGTATTTAAAACATTTAAACATTTAAAATATTAATGTTCTTTACTATCCATTGTTTGTCTGTCCAGCCTAGCAAAAGTTCTGAATGATCTGATTTCTCCTGTAAAAATACCTCATAAATAAATTTTTTAAATAATTTATGATAATGATCTCTAAGTTCTTCTTTTATTTTTTGCAGGTTAATTTTACTTAAAGATAATATTTCATAACTTATTTATGCCAAAAATTTCAAATTTTTTAATTCTTGGCTGCATTTTATAAATTAATGCTAGTTAAAAGTCTTAACAGAAATCTATCACCCTTAATCTCGATGCTGGTTAGATCCAATTAATACATAAACAACATTTAAAAAATTTTCTGTTTTGTATTTTTTTAAAAATATGAGCCGTTTGGACCGTAGATAAATAGATTAGCTTTATTGCGTAAATCTAATCTTTCGCTTGACGTAAATATTGCTTTTTTTTCAGGTAATCTTACTCTTTGATGTATACAAAATGCGTATGCATTAGTTTTAAGATAATAAAAAAAATCTTTTTTCTAACGCAGGTGCGGTGCTGAACAACGTTTTGCTGAAAAAGATACTTGTTTGAAACACTTTTAGGAAGGCACTACATGTAATCAAATTTCTTCTTTCTTCTTATTCTTTTTGAATGGCAAAGGGGACAGTAAGTCTGCCAATCTTGCGGAACAATTCAGTGCTTCTAGATCTAGACCAACACAGCGCATGTCGCGGAGTCTTTTCAAGGACAGTGCCACATGCCTTATTGATGTAAAATTCTCCGCAGCGTTAAGTACGTGCTCGATAAATGCTTTCAATACTGCAACAAATCCATCTGGTTTTCTTTGCTGCCACTACATGTAGAAATGCTACAAATGTATAATAATGAATTTGTAATTAAGTCACACAGAGGTTGACAAAGACTATTGTTAGTATTGTGGTAAAAAATTATTTTTGTTTATATTGTAACGTGTGTTACGGTATAGTAACCAACTCACTATGACTACGTGTATCTTTGTGGATATTGCCCAGTGGATTTCAGGGTGGGGTCTGTGCTTCCATAAAGATCAGCAAATCAATTTTTGGAGTATGCAATACCTTTTTGAGAAAACGGTTTCGGTCGCGTATCTATTAACGCTAATACTTTGTTTCAAATGCATGTTGATTGCAGTGAATCTAGTGCCACACTTAATTGTTTAGCTTCGTTGCAATTTGCAAGCGTTAATGAAGTTAAGAAGTTACATATGTTAAGTCTTTAGTTTTGCACCTAAATCTCAAGTTCCGAAGAAACAAAGTTTCGAAGACATTGACTATATCGACACCCTCAATGGGTTTGAGTTAAATAACAAACGAAAAACCGGGAGAAAAATTTCTTACTTAGAAACCAAGCCGCTTAAAATATGAGACGCACCAGATTCGAGTTTCGCTCCTGTAAAGCTCGTCAGTGATGCTAAAGTGGCTTGGTTTCTTAAGTAGT
Organism: Diplosoma virens; assembly: GCA_963680785.1. Classification (NCBI taxonomy): domain Eukaryota; kingdom Metazoa; phylum Chordata; class Ascidiacea; order Aplousobranchia; family Didemnidae; genus Diplosoma; species Diplosoma virens. Next base: position 1,682,474 of record OY796891.1, read on the forward strand.
TATCTAATTCCTCATGCTTACTATAAAAATTTCTTAATGCTTTGACGTGCTTTTACTATCAGGTCGAAATTGATGATTTTATGGTTTTTTTAAAAGGTTCAATAGGGCAAAAATTTTTATTTTACCTAAAAACAACAATATTAAAATTTTCGCTCATTTCATTTTTGTTTTAAATCCCCCCTGGCTAGTCAAATTTTTAATTACAAAAAGCACGATAAAAAGCAGTTTTTATTGACATTTTATGCATTATGAATAAATAATGTTTTTTATTGATAAAACAATTTTAATGTACAACCATAGATCGCACTTTAACATAATTATTTATCTGATTTTGTTCCAATATTTTAAATCAAATTTTTTTCATTCAAGTCTAGGCATGTGTTGCCGAGATTCAATTGTGGCACGGATAATCCCATTTTGTCTGTCTTTCCCATAAATTTTAAAAAATGGCTCTGTGACAAGTTTGACGCATGCTTCCACTGCTTGCGTGTGGCATGGACAGTCAAATATCTTTTTATCTAACTTTTTTTATTGCTAATGCAAGCAGTCAACTCTTTTTTATTGCTAATGCAAACGATTTAAATAAATCAATGTGTTTTCTTAAAAAATTGCTAGTTGTTTTTAGTTGATACTAAATTTCGGGACATTTGGGTTTTTTAAAATTCCTTCCGGACATGTCCAGAATTTTTCAATTGGTATTGCAACCCTAATCTAGCTGGCCTCCGTTAATAAACAAATATGATTCATTTTAAAATAGAACATTGTTGTCTTCATTGTTTGAAAGGGCATCTACTCTAGGTCAGACACAAACAGGACTGGGGCCGAGAGTTTATTCTTTTACTACCCCAGGCTGTTGTACTGCTCCGGATCAAAAGCTGGCAGTGATTTTGTTAAGCAAGCATCGAGTTTTGTCATCCAAAACCATTAGACCTCGCGCTCCGTGTAGCTCGCAATGCATAGAGCACGATATTATAACGTGCTCTGCAGTTGGTTCAGAAGCGCCGCACTAGCAAAACACACCACCAAGGTTTGCTTTGTAAGTAAAAGATTAATGTAAAATCTCCAGATTGTTTATCGTCTTTTGTACGCGTGCTTGCAACATAATACAGTTGAAAGTTTATTGGAGAATAAAAATCAGTACAAAATAAAGTACTTTGTTTATGAGTTTTCGAGCAAAACATCAAAACATACCAAGTGTGATTATAGAGCACATACATAAATAGTTATGAAGAAAACATTTAAGAAATAAGAACAACTGATAACAGCATGCTGGGACAGAAACATTTACTTTCTTTTGCCATTTTTAAGATTGGTTTATTTAAAACCGTAACACACAATTGAGCTGCAATTATAGGAATGAAATTAAAGAAAATCTAATATCTGTTTAATGGCAATGTAGTTTCTCCTGTTTAGACCAGAAAAAGTTGCAAAGTATTCAATGAAACTATTTCTATTAATTGGCTGTACGTGGAGTGACACTTATATTGTCTTGCCTACACAAAACGCAAAACAGCAAAAAAGACCTAGTTTTTAAGAGTCTTTGCAATCCAGCGCACGACTATGAAATCAGCTTAATAACTTTGACAATTTTATTAAACGATATTAATGCATAATTTCGTTTTTATTCATTATAAAATTTTTAATTATTAAAGGTAAAAAATAAAAATTTAAATTAATTTTAATTTGCTAATACTTTAGCAAAAAAAATTTTAAGTGTTTATTGTAAATTTGATTTTATGATAAACAAGAAGTTAACAGATAAAAAAACTAAAAAAATTGAAATTAAAGTCAATTTATTTACAGCAAATAATAGTTGCTTGGATGGGACACACAACTGTCTTGATAACGCGTGGTGCTTGTATACCAGTCAGAATACGACGAAATGCGTCTGCAAAACAGGCTATGAAGGAGATGGATTAATATGGTGTAATAGTAAGCAAATATTTTTATATATTTAACGCATTAATAATACCACCAGAAAAACATGTAACTTTGGTCTTATATTATTGAGTTTATTAATATTTTTGATCCAATTTTTTAAAAAATGTAAAAAAATTTGCCGAACTCTTTTGGTTGCCTGGCAACGCAATACAATGCCCTTTCTATCTTCATCTGCTTTGGTTGCGAGCTTCTTCGGTTAGACATGAAAAAAGAATTAAAGCCGATGAGGAAAAATGCTTCATTGCAATAAAACAATGTGTTGTTTTTACATCTCGCCCACTTCTTTCTGCAACCCACAAGAACGTATTGCCTGCTTTGCTTTTAGGCAATGTAGCTGGTTTATAATTTTTCTTGCCGCTGTAATAGTGGGTAGATAGGGCGCACATCTCAACGATTACAGGACATGACTTGTCAAAACTTGCTAACATTTATTAGAACTAACCGAATTCCGAATTCTCGTAGCAACTTAACTCATTTTGAAAAATATTCAACCTCAGTCATGTTTAGTGAATTTGGAATTGGTCAACAAGTTTTAGATAACCTTATGTGCGCTCACATTACAGTACAGTGATGAAAAATTTACGATTATTTTGTTTGTCAGTTCGTTTCTTCATTTACCTGTGGAAGACCTCTACATCAAATAATTTCAGCCACATTTATGTCGCGAAAGAGAGTTTGCTTACAAATTCCAAATCTTCTGTTGATTACCCGCTAGTAGTTTATAAGGAAACTTTTCGCGCACGATGCGGAGGTTAAACCAGCGAAGGCTAAACCAGCGGAAGCTAAACCAGCGGAGGCTAGCGGAGGCTAAACCCAAAGGACGAAGACTCGGCGGAGGCTAAATCCAAGGAGGTAAAATGCAAGAAGGTCCATTCCAAAGAGGTTAAATACAGTGGAAGACTGTAATCAATATACTTGATAAAGATCAAAGTTATTTTTTAAATAACTCCTTAGCATCATCTAGCAGTGGTTAAAGATCTAGATGAAATTAGGTAATCAAGTTTGATTTCATCTAGAAACAGGTTCGATCCCTGAATGCAATGAATTAAATATTCAGTTATTGTTCAATGAAACGTAAAATCTAACTAATTCGAGTTGGTCAATTAATTTTCGATTGATGTATGTTAGATAATATAGTTGAAAAACTAAGATCAGTCAAAAAAATGGACCAAGAACATAATAGTATGACGATTAACCTTATACTCAACCTGTCAAGGGATTATTTAACTGTATGTCGTAATTACAGTAAAAAACAACTTTCTAACAGATGGTTTTTTCAAAGTCTTATAAAAGATTTAATTATATTTCAAGACACGTTGCTAAAAAACAACAATGAACTTTCTAATAATTTTGTAACTAATTTAAAGTCTTATAAAAAGTTCAAAAACAAGTATAAAGAGTTACCTTGAAAAACATGGTAGTAGAAACAATTAGCTTTGTAACAAAGACAAACGAAGTTTTATAAAAAATAAGTAAAAGCACATATTTTTAACCGGAATTAACTTTCTAACCAATGAATTTTTAACAAGTTCATAAGCAATTATCCTGAAGGACATGTCTCTAAAAAACAATAAATAAGTTTCTAACCAGTGAATTTTTATCAAGTTCACAAACAAGTAAAAATAATTATCTGGAAGTACACGTTGCTAAAAACAACAGTTAACTTTTTAACAAATGTTTTACTTACTGAAACTAAGTCACACGACTTCAAAGTCTTGTAAAACTATAATCCGTTATTTCAAAACAAATTTTTAATTAATGATTTTATAACTTACAAACAAGTATAAATAGAGTCTTATAAAAAGTTCAAAAACAAGTATAAAGAATTACCTTGAAAGACATGTTAGTAAAAACAATTAGCTTTCGAACCATCGGTTGTAGCAAAGACAAACGAAATCTTGTAAAAATAAGTAGAAGCACATATTTTTAAACCGGAATTAGCTTTTAAGCAATGATTTTTTAACAAGTTCATAAGCAACTATCCTGAAAGACATGTCTCTAAAAAAACAATAATTAAATTTCTAACCAGTAATTTTAACAAAGACAAACGAGTTTAAATTCTTAATTTTAATTTAAAATTTAAGATCTATTTGTTAAATGTTTTAAGATTTTATTTTAAAACCTGTTATTCAAATAAATTAACCCTAAGATCTGGCTAATCCAAGCTAAGTTTGATTCTTGGTCAACGAAGTTGTTTTTATATGTGAGTTTGATTTCTACTCAGAACAACAACAAAGTTGCTCTTATCTATGATTTTAAATTTTTTGAAATGCTAGACATTTTTTGAATTTATTTTTGAACATCAGCTTTAAAGGTCCTGTGTTCAATTCTTGATTCATCTATTAATCGGGAGTTCTTGCGCTTAATAATCTGTTGCAAAAGTTTATCGCATTGACATTTTAAACATATCTAAAAATAGGTTACATGAGTTTTTGGAAATGCTTGCATAATGTTAATAACAAACGATTTTATTTTTAAAGAAAATTTTAGTAATTCAAAGTTTAAAATTTACCTTTTATCTAATACGAGCTAGAATTTTTTAAACTTTCTGTCATACTATATTTTTATTTTGTTTCATTTTACCTCTATATTATCCTCCTGAACCACAGGACTAAATTTCTTAAAATTAATTCTAACTTTTTAGATATCTTAATTAATGGCTTGCAATCTGAAAACAAACAAAAAAGAAGGAAATCTTTGTTATCTTTGGTTTTACTTTCTCTGCTTTTTTGTTTTTTACCATAAGAGCCATTTTGCATACCACCATACGGTGCTGCTTTGCGACACACTCATTCAATATTACCTTACAATCACACATTTCGTTCAGGTTCCTCCTTCTGCACATCACATAATCTACTTGGGTGCTTTTTCCTCCACTGTTATATGTCACCCTGCGCCATCGCTTAATTAATTTCTCGAATACGTAGTGCAGGCATTTACGATATAAACCTACGTAAAAGAAAAAAAAGAAACCTAATTGAAAACTTTTACTCAATACTTCAACTCGGTGTATACAATAAAACACAAAAAACTTTCAAGTTTGAACGTTTTATTTAAAAGTCAGAAAAATACAACCGATTCATTTTCACTAAACAAAGAGTGATTATTCAAGTCGTGCATTAAAGAGTTCTTGCTGTTACTACAAAAAGAGGCAAGAAATTGACTGATTTCACAAAGTCTCTTTTTTTCGGTATCACTTGCATTTTTAAGTCGAATACATTTATATGTGACAAGAGATCTCTTCATTGTTTTCACATAGGTAAGAGGAGAATATAAGTTGATATATTTGTAATATATCTTCATTCCGTCAGCCAATACTTCCTTTTGGGCTTTTTCAAACATAATACGAACCGAACACCTGTTAGGGTCGGTTTTAGCAAGAAAAATCATGTGAATTTTACGAATTCCTTTGTTGTTTTGCTTTTCGAATAGTAGTAGCACGTTTGAAAAGGTAGTAATTTCAATAACACTTCGCGTAACTGCAGATGATCGAAATATTGTTGTGGGTTTTCCACTTCAACAAAGAAAAAATTTTTTCTCACTTTACTATCTGCTTGAGGTTTCTTTTTGTATTTTCGCTTGGACTTTACTGCACAAAACACATTTTTAACTGAAGTTCCATCGTTTTTTGGAGAAGAAAGCAATAACCTGACCCTCTTTAACTTTGGTTCACCGTTCGCAGACACATCAGTGCATTGTAAGGTGTAAAACTAACTATTTTGACTCTGACAAATATTTATAAGGAATTTTTTCTTGCGCAACAATTGGTCAATAGCAACTCTAACTTTTTTCCTTCAATTAGTAGCTGTGCATTTTAAACGTTTTGACAAGTCTGAACACGCCCACAGATGTCAAAAATTTGTAAAATGTTTTTAACAAACAAGTGTTTTTTATGACTAATATAAATAGTATATTTTACTTTGTTTCCAATTATTCCTTCAAAAACGGATACATTCTACATTTAGAAATATTATTTTAGTTACTCGAGTGTTTTTGTTTGAAATAGTAAAAAGTATGATTTAAAAATTTGAAAACATGATTCAAATTTTGAAATTTATTCGTAAAAACTTGCTTTATAGATTTAATTCACAGCTAATGTCTCGACTTGTTTTGCAACAATTTATTGAGAAATATAATTTTTGACCAATCTTTGAGAAAATGTGTTAGTGCTTTTTAAAACTATGTAAAAAGAATTAACATTGTTATATTAAAGAAAAAGCAAAAGAAGTGAATAACCCTTTAACAAAAAAATAAAAGTAAATATTAAATACTCTATGGTCTTTAATATTAGCTGTATTAGTTTTAGAAATGTTATAACAAAATGGCTACATTTTCGTGTTAAATATTATAATTTACAAAATTTTTGATTAAATTTTGCAAAAATGTTGACAACATTGAAGTAAATTTGTTTGTTTTGTGTTAAATTTTAATTTTGTTTGAACAAATTGATAAAATGTAAAAGCAAAGTTGACCACAAGTTTTCTGTTGGCCTTTTTAACCAAAACAGTGAATTAGAACTGAAAAACAAACGTAATAATTCAATAAACTCGAGAAGTGTGGTGACGCAAGTAACGGTTTTTCAACTGTCACTAGGGTGCGCCATATCGCATGTCTTGAATAAAAATTTTACTTTTGATGTCTTGACAAATAATGTGTTATGATTATACAAATTTCGAACTGGTAAAAGACTATGTATTCTTAAAGAGCTTCTTTGTGGTACAGAATTTTAATATCGCTTTAAACAAAGTCGATTTTATCGGAGCCATAAGCTTTTCGTGACGCTCTCATCAGTGGCAAACGCGTCAAAATGGGACGAACCAGAGAAAATCAAGGTATTTATAGTCTCAACAGTTGGGAGAAAGGTGCTACAGTCTCAGAAATGAGAAAGGCACAATTGCACAAAATCAAACAAGTGGTGGTGCAATCAGTATCAGTATCAGTATCTTTTATTTCAGTTCCGCCATAAAAAACATAGTGAAATAGGAAATTTGTAAGTCTAAAAAGCAGACCAGAAAAAGGAAGAGGCAACATAACGATAAACGTTATGGCATGCAATCAAGATAAGAAGAGATTTTTAAGAACAAGTGTGCATGGTTGCAGCACCTTTTAAGAGAAACCAAAAAATAAAAAAAGAAATGAAAAGAAAGAAAGAAAATAAAAAGAAAAAAAGCGTAATCCGAGTCATATGTAGACGCTGTTGTGTCGGCGGAAAATGTGGTGGGATACAGTGTAATCTCGGAAAGGAGAAACACACATGTGCAATTACCCAGGAGAAACACTGTTACTCGCAACTTAGGTTATTTGAAAAGTTTTAATGTGTAAACAAATTTCTTTTGTTTACATAAAACCGGATGTTTGGTTTTGATAAAAGTTGCCTCGAGTAGACATAGATGGAACGAGTTGCGTGCCACAGCAAGAATTTTAAAAAGTTTGTCGTTATAGTTTGCAGCACATTGCTCGTTATCAAGCAAGTGTTGTCCTATGGCAGAGTCACAATCTGGATTGTTACGTTTTAGCTTACAGGATCTGCCAGGTTGAGGTCGTGTAGGGCACTTTGCTTGCTGTTGTAGCCATTTAGGAACATGCTGCTTGATTCTATCTTGTAGTCGCTGTGATGTTCGTCCTACGTACCTACTATCACAGTGGCACGAATATTCATAAACAACGGAGCTTTTCAGCGTGGTAGGTAAAACATCTTTGCGGGCTACAGGCAACATGCGTTTCGATGTAAATACAACTCTGGTGGTAACGGAGTCATAGCAGCTTTCGACAGCCGTTTTGACGTTTTTATCAAGACCAATGGAAGCTTTTCCTATCCAAGGAACTCTCAAATATACGGGACACTTCTCAGGACCAAATCGTTTGGGCATAGAAAACTGAGCAATTTTCTTAGAAATGTTGCAGTCAATAATTGATTAAGGATAACCATTGTCCAATAGAATGTTTTTGATATGCTTAATTTCTTCGTTTAGTTTAGATTTTGTGCATATCATTAGTGCCCGGTGTACCAAAGTTGATATAAGGTTTGTTTTTTGTTTAGTGGGACTGAAAGATTCTTAACGTAAGTACTGTCCAGTAAAGGTAGGTTTTCTATACACACTTGTTTCAAAACCGGTAGCAGTTCGTTCCACGTTAACGTCGAGAAACGGTAAACAATTATTTTTCTCTTTCTCAAAGGTAAATTTGAGAGAAGGATGGAGACAGTTTAGTTGTTTGAAAAAGTTATCCGACTCTTCTTCATTGCGAAACATAGCAAATGTATCATCAACGTACCTAAAATATGTGAAAGGTTTTGATTTTTGAGAGAAGAGTTTTTCTTCATAAAATCCAACAAAGATGTTAGCTAAGGCTGGGCCTAGTGGTGAACCCATTGCAACACCATCAGTTTGCTTGTACATGATGTCGTTAAAGCTAAACTCTACTCCAGATGTGGCACTTTTCATTAGTTCAATGAAGACAGCCTTCGAAGTAAGTGGTTGTGCATCCGAATCATCGCAATATAAGGCATCTGCGCAGATACTAATGGTCTCTTCAAGTGGGACGTTTGTAAAAAGGCTTGAGATGTCGAAGGAGCACATAAAAAGATTGTTAGCATCTTTAGAATTTTGAATAGCATCAGCAAACGTAAATGAGTCACGAATACAATGGGTCGAGAAACGCTTTAATACCGGTTCCAAGAGGCTTGCTAACCACTTGCTGAGCTCATGATGGGATGAGCCTGTCATAGATAGTATCGGTCGTAACGGTACGTTTATTTTGTGCGTTTTGGGTAAACCATACATTCTGGGTCTTTGTGATCCGGTGGGACGAAAACATTTCTTTGAAGGCTAGACTTACAGACCTTGCCCATCTCTACTGTGGTGAAGAGATTGACTCACGTGATTTTGCTTTTCATGGAAAATGTTTTCGAGCACTCAACAGCTTGCATTCCAATGAAAATATTGTCATCATCAAACCGGACAAGGGTTCAGGAGTAGTCATTCTGAACAAGAATGACTTTATAGATAAAATGCTAGGAATACTTGATGATCCATCAAAATTCGAAAAACTTGGACCAACCTCAAGCAACGACAACACTGCTAATATTGAATCAAAACTTCAAAAACGTTTATTAGAACTATTTAAAGAAGATTCAATACCCAAAAGTCTTTACCAAAATATTCGTCCCACCGGTTCACAAAGACCCAGAATGTACGTATGGTTTACCCAAAACGCACAAAACAAACGTACCGTTACGACCGATACTATCTATGACAGGCTCATCCCATCATGAGCTCAGCAAGTGGTTAGCAAGCTTGGAACCGGTATTAAAGCGTTTCTCGACCCATTGTATTCGTGACTCATTTACGTTTGCTGATGCTATTCAAAACTCTAAAGATGCTAACAATCTTTTTATGTGCTCCTTCGACATCTCAAGCCTTTTTACAAACGTCCCACTTGAAGAGACCAACCATCTTTTGTGTTTGAAGATTCTAAAACTAGTGTATAGTCTAAAATTTCCAAAATATGAAATGGTAAGTTTACAATTGTAGACTTTTTTGAATTATAAGCAACAAAAACTTTTTTAATTTTATCGGTTTACTTGCAAACACTATCCACAGTTGATGCTTTAACTATTCGTTTTTATTTTTATTATTCAGCAATGTTTTCACGGTTTTTTATTTGAATATTTTAAAGCCTTGATTAAAAGCTGCAGAATGCGAGTCTTTGGTTGTCAAATAGTTGAATGATTTAATTTTTTACAGAGTACTTTTAAGAACTTGACCACAAATGTCAGTGTGAAAAAATGTACAAACTTATTTTCATGGATCAGTTTTCAATATACTTTCTTTTATAGGGTCACTGTCAAACATTTTTGAAAAAAAAAAGGGGACCATAACACTTTAAATTATTCCGTTTTATTAGAAGCATATCGTTCGAGATACATTTCATTTGTGTATTACATTTTGCGTTGCTCACTCGAAAAACATGTCTTTGAAAGTGACTTTTTTAGAAAATTTGATTATTACTTTGTTTATCTGCATGAAGTTTAAGCTGCTTTCCCCCTTTTTTTTTTGTTGTCAGATTGCAAGCCATTAATTAAGATATCTAAAAAGTTAGAATTAATTTTAAGAAATTTAGTCCTGTGGTTCAGGAGGATAATATAGAGGTAAAATGAAACAAAATAAAAATATAGTATGACAGAAAGTTTAAAAAATTCTAGCTCGTATTAGATAAAAGGTAAATTTTAAACTTTGAATTACTAAAATTTTCTTTAAAAATAAAATCGTTTGTTATTAACATTATGCAAGCATTTCCAAAAACTCATGTAACCTATTTTTAGATATGTTTAAAATGTCAATGCGATAAACTTTTGCAACAGATTATTAAGCGCAAGAACTCCCGGTTAATAGATGAATCAAGAATTGAACACAGGACCTTTAAAGCTGATGTTCAAAAATAAAATCAAGATTTGAATACAAATTTTTAGTCTTAAGGTTGTACATTATAAATATCGAATATATTAGAAAAACTCAAAGTCTTTTTAAAGAAATTAATGAAACAGTAAACTTGTCCTTACATTTGATTTGAATTGTATATCGGAGAAGACGTAATATTTTCATGATTGTAGGTTTTTGCTACCGCTTCCTAATTACTTAATTTTGTTAAAAATTCTGATTTATTTTAAAAGTAATAAAGGTTTTTAAGAATTCTTTCAACACGTTGTTTTGTTACCACAAAAAGATATCCGAACTTCATTGCATTGTTAAAATAAGACCTCAGGCATTTCACTGGCATGTCTTTGTACTGTTATGACAATGTCTGTTTTAAAAACTTCTCAACATATACTTCACTATTGACCTTTTTGAGTTAAAACAAGACCTTTACTACATGACTTATAATTTTATGTTTTTCTGATAAAAAGTTAATAATACATATACTGTACAAACATTGTTCTGGGAAAGAAAAACGAAAATACATCAAATTGTCTGCAATTAGATGAAAGAATTTTTTTTAAATTAAAAGACAAAATTCGGTTTAAGATTTTTAAAAAACTTTTTAAAGAAATTGATTCAATGAAGAAATAAACTATCCTTATACTTGACTGCAACTGTATTTTAGGTAAGGTAACTGCAATGTCTAGCATTTCAAAAAATTTAAAATCATAGATAACGGCAACTTTGTTGTTGTTCTGAGTAGAAATCAAACTCACATATAAAAACAACTTCGTTGACCAAGAATCAAACTTAGCTTGGATTAGCCAGATCTTAGGGTTAATTTATTTGAATAACAGGTTTTAAAATAAAATCTTAAAACATTTAACAAATAGATCTTAAATTTTAAATTAAAATTAAGAATTTAAACTCGTTTGTCTTTGTTAAAATTACTGGTTAGAAACTTAATTATTGTTTTTTTAGAGACATGTCTTTCAGGATAGTTGCTTATGAACTTGTTAAAAAATCATTGCTTAAAAGCTAATTCCGGTTTAAAAATATGTGCTTCTACTTATTTTTACAAGACTTCGTTTGTCTTTGCTACAACCGATGGTTCGAAAGCTAATTGTTTTTACTAACATGTCTTTCAAGGTAATTCTTTATACTTGTTTTTGAACTTTTTATAAGACTCTATTTATACTTGTTTGTAAGTTATAAAATCATTAATTAAAAATTTGTTTTGAAATAACGGATTATAGTTTTACAAGACTTTGAAGTCGTGTGACTTAGTTTCAGTAAGTAAAACATTTGTTAAAAAGTTAACTGTTGTTTTTAGCAACGTGTACTTCCAGATAATTATTTTTACTTGTTTGTGAACTTGATAAAAATTCACTGGTTAGAAACTTATTTATTGTTTTTTAGAGACATGTCCTTCAGGATAATTGCTTATGAACTTGTTAAAAATTCATTGGTTAGAAAGTTAATTCCGGTTAAAAATATGTGCTTTTACTTATTTTTTATAAAACTTCGTTTGTCTTTGTTACAAAGCTAATTGTTTCTACTACCATGTTTTTCAAGGTAACTCTTTATACTTGTTTTTGAACTTTTTATAAGACTTTAAATTAGTTACAAAATTATTAGAAAGTTCATTGTTGTTTTTTAGCAACGTGTCTTGAAATATAATTAAATCTTTTATAAGACTTTGAAAAAACCATCTGTTAGAAAGTTGTTTTTTACTGTAATTACGACATACAGTTAAATAATCCCTTGACAGGTTGAGTATAAGGTTAATCGTCATACTATTATGTTCTTGGTCCATTTTTTTGACTGATCTTAGTTTTTCAACTATATTATCTAACATACATCAATCGAAAATTAATTGACCAACTCGAATTAGTTAGATTTTACGTTTCATTGAACAATAACTGAATATTTAATTCATTGCATTCAGGGATCGAACCTGTTTCTAGATGAAATCAAACTTGATTACCTAATTTCATCTAGATCTTTAACCACTGCTAGATGATGCTAAGGAGTTATTTAAAAAATAACTTTGATCTTTATCAAGTATATTGATTACAGTCTTCCACTGTATTTAACCTCTTTGGAATGGACCTTCTTGCATTTTACCTCCTTGGATTTAGCCTCCGCCGAGTCTTCGTCCTTTGGGTTTAGCCTCCGCTAGCCTCCGCTGGTTTAGCTTCCGCTAATTTAGCCTTCGCTGGTTTAGCCTCCGCATCGTGCGCGAAAAGTTTCCCAATAAACTACTCCCGCTTTCATGCTTTTCTCAAGCATCCAATCATTTGTATTCAGTTTTATTACACAAACAATTGAATTTTTTCTATTTTTCCGACGTTTATCTCCTGACGAGTGTCGGACAAAAAGCTTAACTCTGAGTTTGTTGCTGGCTACATGCTTAATTTGGTATATATTTACAAAACTTAAAAAATTTTAGTTGGTCAAAGTGGCAATCTTTTTATCGATTTGTGTTGAAAAAAATAGTTTTTTTAAAATTATCTGAGTAGCAGTAAAGTTAGAAATACTATCTTTTCATTAATTAGTGCAAAAATTAAAGCTATATATCACACTTCATTCATAATTCCAATCTTAACTTTATAAACTTACAGTTGATTTTCATTTTTTTGCAGTAATTTTTAAGTTTTTGATTGTAACGTATTCATTTTTATAGTTACGTAGTGAGTGCGCAATTGGCACATCATCCCCTTACTTAACTTATTTTGAATTAAACAATCTATTTAATTCAAAGCACACTAATTGACTGAATGTTTAAGAGATTGCAAAGATTCTTGCGACCGCAATGACGTAATTTTTCTTTAGTATAATTTACTGGTGACAACATTTTATTTTATAAGTTACAAAACCAGTTTTGTACTTTATTGAATGATTGAATTTGTGACCTTATACAGCGCTTTGTCCGATTGCTAGACATATATAATTAGCATTTAAAATTTCTTTTCATTCCAGTATCTTCGGTTATTATCTGGTAATTTGGCCGATTTATAACTACTGTATATAGCTCGCAATTTGTTATTCATTTAGTCTAGATAAAGTAGTCAGAATCGTTTGTGTTATTGTTGCTTTAGTGATCGTAGTAAAATTGTTTGAGGATCAGGTTGGCGCTTTAGAAGTTAATTCTATAGTAAGTTAGACTCGTTTGGACAAACTATTAAGTTTAATATTAGTCATCAAGGTGCTAATTCATTCTTAAAGTTACTCATTAAGGAGTTATTGAGTGATCATTGGCAGTTGTTAGTACTGTAAATTGCTTCTCTCAAGCTTTATAAAACTTTATCAAGTTCGTTGGATTTGTGAATAATATATTCCTTTAAGTTAGAAAATATAATTACTTTTTATTTGTAGAGAAAAGTTTTCTGGGGAATTTAGATGTTGTTACTTCCATAGAATTAGTTTTTGAAATTTTGTAGAAGTTTTTGAAATTTATGTTCCGCTGGTAAAAAGTTCTTTAAATTTTTATAGAACTTAATTTGGCAACTCAGTACGTTTTTTAATCTTATAACCTTTTGGTGTCTGTTAAAGAAGGCCTCACCGATAACGCAAACTTGGCCGCCTACCAAAAGACAAAATTCTTAAATCTTCTTACTAGACCTGCCCTAGGAACCAGTAACAGCAAAAATATAGTCTAGCTAAATCACAGCTCAGACTACCACAATATCTTCTTTATTAAAAATATGCTCCAATCCACTTATGAGCCCAAATTAGTATACAATCAACAGCAGATAAATCAACAGCAGCTCACTAGCTTAATTCTTCACAATAACGTAGGCAACTAGAGACTTGCGACCAAAAAACTATGAAGTCACACAGTTAACAAAGTTCCAATACTAAGTTACCACAACGAATCATAATAATGCTTCCGAGCAAGCCTTATTTATATCACTCGGTCATGACTATCTCGAAAGTTCTGAAAGTTACTAAATTAAGTCAATCACAATCAACCACTATTACGTCACAATCAAAACAAGTCAAGCGGATAAATCTAGAATTTACTCCAAGAATACGAAATTAAGCAGTGTTGCCATTTTCTTGTAAATAAATGCAAAATATTTAAATTGCTTATAAAACCGTTATTTCTTCGGCTATTTGAGCCGGACCAAAGCGAAATCAAAGAGATTTTTCAGGAGATTGTAAATATACATAATAGGAACGATTTTTAAGAACAAAACAGATGTGCATACCCAAAACTAACTGTATTACTAACTTTTTTCTTGCGGTAAACTATTTTTAAAACCGGCATACATAAACATTAAACACAGCATTATTTTAGTGCGGGTATTTGGCTTATCTCGTGTTTTTGACGCATTCTAGGAACCACGTCCAAATAATGTATCCAACGGCACTTCCAGACCTCAGGAGCTATGTAATGCTGAGTTCACTGCCAAAACTGGAACTAAATTGTTCTCTTGATCAGATAGGCTTTTACGCTAAGGAAATATTTTGGAGAGATTGTAGATGATTCTCTCCAATCCTAGCTCCCCTATAATTTACCAATTGAATTTAAATAAAATATAACTTTTATTCATATGATATAAGTACAAATCACAGGTCCACAGAGCGCAGAATTTTTGACAGAACGTTTCTGCAGTTTCACAAAAATTTAAACCAATAATAACGGCTATATTTATGTTATCAAATAATGACTTTACTGGGCAAATCAATGAACTTAAAATCTCCTCTATAAAATAACAGCGTAGAGCAGCTTCTCTGAACAACTTGGTTTGAGTTTTTATGCTATGTAAAGTTGTAATAGCAAGCGCTTATATAGTGGCCATCACAATAAATAATTAAGCTCGTCGCAATTAACAATAAAGCTTGTGACTATCATAAAGAAAAACCGATTAGCAATAACAATGCGTTTCTAATTAGTTCCCATAGTGCTACAATACAATAATGTAAAGCGAACATAATGGATTTCCACCAAATAGTACAATCCTAATCAAAATTAAATGGTCCGAGCTCGAACAAAAAGATAAAGACTTTATCAGAAAAAATAACCATTTGCGAAATTAGAAGGGCAAGAAAGGCTTGATTGCAAAACAACTACCTAGTTTATTTAATCCTTTCGAATTCCCAAATAAAATTGTGACAAAAATAATTTTTCAGACAATTTTCTTGGTTGCAATAAATCTGTTGACGAACAAAATATATTGATTGTTTTGAAATTATCACTTATCATATAATTTACGTTTATTTTTCAACAGTCTTAAAGTTGAAATATCAAATCTTTTCTAGAATAATGAAAATTTTTTTATTTTTTATTAATTGATATAATTTGTTAAATGTAATTAAAAATTACTTTTTTTTAAAAAACTTTAACTTTTTATCTTTTTAGAGACTGGCGCTACAGTTAGACGGTTGTTGGTAGTAGATCTTATCTTTGTTCTGGATGAATCCGGGAGCGTCAATTTTATAGAATTTCAACAGGAAATTGATTGGACCAGACAGTTTTTGCAACTTTTCAAGTAATTCTTAAACTTTTTGAATATTAACTACATAACCATCGTGCGTATTACAGTTTTTGGTGTTTGGCGCTTGACTAATTATTGATGATGCGGCTTAACGAAGATAGAGTAACCTTAAAATAAGTAACAATCGATGAAAGTTGTAATGATGCATTTGATAAATTTTAATCGGGTTAGACAGGTGAAAATACGAACAGATTTACGTACAACTGAGCAAATGGGAAAAATATGCCATCAAAGTTAAACCGCGTTTTACATCACTTCAGGCATTTTATTTAGCAGCAGTTTGTCAAAGTTAAATGATTTGCATTTAGTTTCAGTTTGTATTGTCGCGCAATACAAGCGAGTTGCATTTAAATTTTTTTTATAGAATAAATTCTATTATTATTATTATTTTTTTGTAAATAATAATGAACAACATTTATTTATTTTAGAGTGGATATTGACAGAAGAAACACTGAAGTTGGAGTGATTATGTTCAACTCCATTACTCGTATTGCGATTCCCTTGCAGCCTTTATCCTTTGAAGTGTTAAACAATACAAAAGTTGTTTACTTTATAATCTTTTCCGTAAATGGTGTTTTTTTATATAATTTTTAGATAATTGATTTGAAGATAAGCTTTGATGCGAAAAAAAACTTTTTTAAACAAGCTGCATAAAGATGAGAAACACCAGACTCGAGTTTCGCTCTTATTAGAGCTCGTCAGTGATGCTTATTATGACGAGCTCTAATAAAAGCGAAACTCGAGTCTGGTGTTTCTCATCTTTATGCAGCTTGTTTAAAAATTAATTCCAAATTTCCTCATAATTCTTTAAATATAAAAAAACTTTTGGTGTTATAGTACAATCATTTGCAAAAATATAGGACCACCCTGAAATTTTCCGAGTTTTTTAAACTACGATAAGATAAATCAGTTCTACATCTAAAAAGAGAATTTTATTTGCAATCAAACGCAATTACATCAAATGACAAATATTCGAAGTACTTCAGTATTACTTTTTATCAAAAAAAAAGGCTGTTTTTAGTATTTTGTGTGTCCATCTTTGTCTCGCACTACTGCTGCAAGAGAGCTGGGCATACGTTTTACTGGGGATGCACAGTACTCGGTGCTGATTTCTTTCATTTAAACTTATTTTATTGCAGTTACAAGTTCTTTAATTCTGGATGGTTGTTTTTCTGCCACTTTATTCTTCATGTAACTTCAAGCGTTTTTGATAGGATTCAAGTCTGGACTGTTTCCAGGCCAGTCAAGAACTTCCATCTTGCTTTTCCAAAAATATTCCAAAACTGCTTTCGATCTACGGCGTGGTACTCCATTGTGTATAAATATAAATGTCTTACGCACTACTATGTGTATAATCAGTTTTCCCTAAAGGAGTTCAACATATTTCATGCCATTTATTGTGGTGCTTGGGGTAAGAAAATATAAACCAGCAGTCCCATGTTTGCTCATGGCCTTCCAAAACCATCTGGCTTGGGGGTGTTTTACTGTACTGAAGGTGTACTTTGCATTGAATCTTCGGCATTTTCATCTTCAAACGTGCCTCTTCCACACTGCAAACTACTGAACTGTAGATTAGTCTGTATCAGTATCTTTTATTTCAGCTCCGCCATAAAAAACATAGTGAAGTAAAAAATTTGCAAGTAGTAGAAAGCAGAACAGAAAAAGGAAGAGGCAACAAAACGATAAACGTTATGACATGCAAGTCAGAGAATAAAATTGTTCCCCATTTTTCCACAGTCCAATAAAGATGTTTATTGGCAAAAGATAATCTCTTCTTTTTCACAGCAGATGTGAGACGTAGTTTTGCAGCTGGCTCATAGAATTTTAAACCAAACTCTTTGCTCAAACAACTTGAAGCCATGCTGGTACTAATGCTTGTACCATTTTTAGCACATTGGCACGTATTTTACGATAAGAACAAGTGGCAGATTGCATAACAGCTCGTCGGATGGCATGATGGCATAAGCTTTGTGAAGTTTTACGGAGTCTACCAGTTTATTTATGTTATCATAATTTTCATGTTTCTTAAACTTTTCTATGATGCGGTGGACTGAACTTTTTGCTATTTGCCTCTCTGAGAGTCTTTCCATATGCAAAGCCACTATCTGAACACGCTCAACAGCCAATAATGAGGGTTTTATCATCTTTCTCTGCTTTTAAATAGATTAAAAATACTTTTCAACAATACATTAAAATGCACAGCAACTGGTTGCAAATAGATATTTAAAATTTTTAAAAGATTCAATAATTGACTATGAGGCAATAATGTTTTTCTTAAATGAAATAATATAATTTGGACAATTGAATGATGAATTGTGAGTTTTATAACAAGCAAAAATTTTACTATAGAAAATTGAGTATAGGGAATCACTCCTAACTCTGCCACTGTTTTTATAAATATCACCAAAATCACTTTTGACCTGCAATACAGTTAACTGATCGAGAAAATGCATACACAGAAATAATTTAACCTCTTACCATCGAGGTAAATGACGCATTACTGTACAAAAGTACGAAGATTCATTCGATTTTGACCAATATCACATTGGTGCTTTGCTGTTTACGACCGCATTGCGCTAATTTTCAACAGCCAGGACAATTACTGATAAAAATTGACTTGATAAAGTGCAAACAATAATTAAGCTAGCTAATTTGAAAAAAAGTTTATTGAGACATAAAACATAAGAAAATTGAAAACATGGTTGGGGATTTCAAATTGTAAAAAATCTTGTCATAAAACATTAGAAAATTAAAAGTACTGCATAGCTTAGCTTGGCGCTTTTCTTCCAAATAGTTTTCTTAATTTATGCGCCAAGTTAAGCTATACCTTTAATTTATTTCTAATGTTTTATAACAAGATTACCTTTTCTATTTTTTTTTACAATTTGAGGTCCCCAAACTATGTTTTCAATTTTCTAATGTTTTCTGTCTAAATAAACAATTTTTTTTCAAATTAGCTAGCTTGATTATTGTTTGCACTTTACCAAGTCAATTTTCACCAGTAATTGTCCCGGCTAGTGCAAATTAGCGCAATGCGGTCGTATACAGCGAAGCACCAGTGTGATATTGGTCAAAATCGAATGAGTCTTTGTACTTTTGCGCAATAATGAGTCATTTACCTCGATGGTAAGAGGTCAAATTACTCCTTTGTGTGCATTTTCTCGATCAGTTGACTATATTGCAGGCCAAAAGTAATTTTGGTCATATTTATTAAAACAGTGGCAGAGTTAGGAGCAATTCCCTATAATCAACTTTCTATTGTAAATGGTGGATTAGTTCAAGCTTTGCCATAAAATGTCATTGCAACTGGGGTGGTTTTATACGTTTGCAAATGACTATACTCTACTTTTAAAGAAATATTTAGGAAACATTAGCAATATTATTCAAATAACTGGTGGTACCCGAATTGGTAGCGCGATGAACCGTGCTATAGAGGAGTTTGAAGAAAACGGAAGAAGCGACGTCCAAAAAATGATGGTTGTTTTAACTGATGGTCAATCAAATGATTCCGTAATTGAAGCAGCAAACGAAGCAAAGTAACGCAATTTTCAATTTCTTATTAATTTTATCTTCTTTACAAAAAAAACTTTTTTCTTAATAAACATTATTAAAAGCTGTAAATTTGGTAAAAAGCAAGTATTATTTAAAACTAGTTTTTATTCTAAAACTACCTCAAATAGAACTATTGTCCAAGTATTTAAATCAACTAAATGCAATGCTTAAAGAAAAAATTTTGTTTTTTTATTTTACAAAAAAATTTACGTCAATTTATGTTCCCCCAACTAATTACAAAATCAAAAATTTTGGATTTTTCAAAGTTTATCAATTTGTTTTGATATATTTCAATAATGATCTTAGTCTCCAGAGGATGTGGTCTCGGTCTCGTATTTTTAAAATTGCTCTTGCAACCAGAGGTTCTTTCCTGTAGCTACATAGTTGAAAAATAGTATTTAAAGTGGTGCAATCCCTTAAAAAACTTGATGGCCCTAAAAAAAGTCGCAATTCAGGTTCAAAAATGTTGGATAAACTTGGTGTGAGACAGGGGTAAAAACCTGATTCACTCGCGGGCCGCATAAAATTTTCGGGAGAATGTACAGCTTTGCCCAAACTTTATTGAAGATTTCTTGAAGTCTAATCATGTGAGATTGCTAAAGTAATGATATAATGCAGAAAAAACTAACTAGGAAATAAAAAAGTTATTTTACTGTTTTTCAAAAAAACTACTGATATTCAAAAAAACGGGTGCACCGGTTGCAAAGCGCTGGTTTTTTCAAAACTTTTTTGATATGCTTCTTTCCAATCTTAGCGAGCAGCATTGAAATATCTCAAGTTTCCCACCCCTGGTGTAATGTGTGGGTAGACAAGTTTGCAACGGAGCACAAATTTTTAAAGCATTATCAGACATCTTTGTTGTTGAAAGTAACAATGCAATAAATTTTTATAATCGAATAAGCGCTTCACAGATGGCTGATAACAATAAAAATCTTTTGGGAAAAATACATAATAAGTTTAAAGTAAACACAATTTAGAAAGTATAAACTTCTCTAGTTCATCAATAGTACAAGCTTTTAAAAGTTGTGATAAAAAAGTTTAAATGCTTGTTTCGACCTTTTTCGGCTATTTATGTCATAGAGAATATTTAAAGCAATTAACTAGGAGGGGGTTCTTACTTTGGTGTCCTTAAAAAAGTGAAAGCAATTTCGCTCATATGATGTTGAGAATTAGTGCAAGCGTTGACTTAGTTCTGTCTTGTTATTAAAATACTTTTATCAAACGTTTTTATGATATTTAAACATTATTATTAAACGTTTTTATGAATAAATTTAGGTTATAAAATAGGTTGAATTTTGAAAAATATATGATTAAACTGTTTTGTGAGTAAAATTCACACATCTTATGTCGCATGTCCATAGGTTTTCTGCACGATTAATCAAATAATCATAGTAGAATTTTATTCCGGTAAGATAATTTGAAAGAATAGGTATCACGCTTTGGAACAGCATTAGTTCAGGGCCATGCCGTTAATAAAGCCTTAAGCCAGCTAAAAAAAGATTTATATAGTAAAACACGTTACATTGTCAACTATTATTGTTATCTGATATGTGACAAAGTCGCAAAACTATTTCGTCCTCATTCAGCTCCTCACAAACGCGCCTCACAATCAGTACCAAACTTTATGGTTTTATTTTTATCAATCAAAGTGATATTGATACATTAATCGGAAAGTATTTTTCTATAAAACAATTCACGTAAATTAAACTTATCGCCTAAACACATTGCTTACACACTTACCGACGATGTTGGGCGGACGAACAAAGTAGAAAGTCAACAAGACTACTAAATTGCTACCAGAAGTAGCCAATGTCTAAAGCATCTAATAATTGCTAGCAGCAAAATCAATTTTGAAATTCTGCAATTAAAATTCGATCTCTATTCGATCATTCAGCATATATCACTAGTACCAAAAAAAAAAGAAACTCTTGTACAGTACAAAGTGGTAAGCAAGTATTGTTCAATACAACGTGGAATCACTCGATCCCAAACAGAAACGCGAGAAGGCATGAAAAGGCGGCGCTTCTTATTCAGAGCAAGAAAAAAGGGCGTTGATTTAGCCATTACCCAAAACCCATTAGCCATTACCAATGTAGCAAACATTTAAGCCTACGACGTAACATGATATGCAATAGGCTAGTATTCTACTTCCGAGTTATACAAACTTCTATTTCTTTTAGTTAGAAATGGATTCATCAAATGAACGTCCATATTTTCTATCATCATCATCATCATCATCATCATCATCATCATCATCATCATCATCATCATCATTTTCAGGGAAAACATTAAATTAGTTCAGTGTATTTTCCTTTGCCCGTTTGCTGGGGCAGCAGCTCGAGTTGGGATCTTCAAGAATCTCGATCTCCTGCAACTAGCGGAAATTCCGCTATTGGAATTCCAAGATGTAACCATACCAGGTCTTCAACATAATTCCGCCAGCGAGTTCTGGGTCGCCCTCTAGGCTTTTTCACTTGGAAGAGCATCCATTAGTTGCTTTGCTGTTCGCTCGTGAGACATTCATGTCACATGGCCATACCAGCGTAACTGCGATCGTTCTATGTGGAACAGTAGCGGTTTGATGTTGAGAGATTGACGAATGTCAGTGCTTTTAACATTGTCAAGTAAGGATGAACCTCTGACTTTTCGCAAGAAACCTGTTTTGGTCACCTGTACACGGGATCTCACTCTTTCGGTCATTACCCAGCACTAATGACCATAGGTGAGGATAGGAACAAAGACTGATCTGAAAACAAAAAGCTTTGCTTTTCTACACAGCTCTCATTTCAATGCAACTTTTACACAACTTTTGTCGGCAGTTTGGTCGAGTGGTTAAAGCGCCGTACTCATGATTAACATGGTCTCGGTTCAAAACCCATTTGCGCCATTCTGTTGTGTCCTTGGGAAAGACACTTTACGGCACTTTTCCCTTGCTTGGTGGTCTTGGCAAGCAGTTTTAAATTAAAGTCATATCTCTAATACATTGCAAGCGGACTGCAATATCTTGGCATCTCCGGAATCAAGTCGGGGTAATTGCCCACCCTACTTATTAGCGCCTCCGTCGCTTTCCTGTGAGTCAGGACGATAAATATAGAGATAAAATAAAAAAATAAAACTGATCGGTAAAGCTGACACATTACTCACTTGCTTTTCCAATGCGTGTGTCCAGTTCGTTTTCCTGTCTACCATCACTCGAGAATGTGCCTCCAAGATACTTAAACTTCTCCGTCTACTGAAGAGTTGCTTTATTTGTTTGGAAAGAACACTGGACAGGGTCCTTGACAAACACATGATCTCAGTTTTTGCCGTACTAATTTTTATTCCAGCATCCAAGCATGTATCAGAAAACCGATCAAGAGCATGTTGGAGATCACTTTTGTTTGAGCTTAAAAATGCAAGGTCATCTGCAAACAACAGGCACCAAATATTGCACTCCCCAAATGTGACACCACTACTGGAGGAACTGTCTTTGTCTATTTTGTCCATGTATATAATGAACAGAAGAGGAGAAAAAACACAGCCCTGTCGTAGTCCAACAGTGACATTAAAAGGTTTGTTTTCATGCCATGATGTCACAGACTTTGTTTGGGAATCCTAAAGGACCAGTGGAGATAGGTAATCCGAATACCTGTGCTGAAACAAAGCTGTGTCTAATTTTATTTATTCCGGCTCAAGAAGTAGTTCTGCTATGAGCCTGACGCTTTTATACAGTTGGTTTAAGCGAAAGCTCGGATTGGTTCGTTGAAAACTATTCTTCACAGACAAACAGAGACCACTGTCTTTAATTAAAATAAATGTATTATAAAATTCACGACTGACGAAAATTCTACCCCACGCTTCGCCAAACTGCAAAGCGAAATCAACACTATAACTTGATTCAATCAACACAATTGATTTTACCTCTGTAGAACACAACTTCAAAATACTAGAGCAAAATAACTTCAACGTTCGGCCCAAATTTTACTGTCTCTCGTTTTCGTCGTCGTTGTCCGCTTTCTCTCTTTTGTCTTCGCACACGTCTCTCGCTTCTGTATTCTTCTGTATATCGTCTCTCGCTTCGTGTTTATATATAGACAAAAGGTCACGAGACTCAAGCCACTAGAATCGTCTCAAACACTTTGGTCATGCATGCGCGTTGAAATTAGAATGGATTTTCCAAGGTAAGTGAGAACATTCCAGATACACTTAACTCGGTCATGAGTTACAGACAAAGCGCATTACGTCACCGGCGAAAAGAAAAAAGAAAGTTACATTCAGCAGTCGCAAGCAGGTAAATAAAAATACAATACGAAAGCGATTATCTCTTGCCCAAGTGATTTCTATGTTATAGCAAAACTGTGAATTATTATAAGGCGGAAATTAAGCTATATCGCCATGATAAAAATTATTAGGAATGAAGTGTGACACATGACACAAACATAAACTTTTGAATTTTTGTATAATAATTTGATAGCAGCTAGTAGCTGACCTCTGACGCCATACTCCAGGAGTACTGCTATACAGTATATCATCATCTTCATCAAAAACCTTGCCAGCTTCTAAAGATATGATTGCTGTGCTCACTTCTGCTTGGTTTAGATGAAGTTCTTCACCAATGTGTTTTTCGAATGTTTCCAAATATTGGACTGTTACTGAATTTAAGAGCTGACAAAAGTATTCTATCTAACGATTTATGATGCACTCTTGATGTTTAGTATCCTCGATGAAGGTGACAATAGGTGTTTGTTTGCCGCGCAAACGATAGATGGTTTGGCAAAATACTTTGTTTGCCTATCTGTAGTCTGTGTCCAACTTTTGTCCAAATTCTTCCTTTGACTTTTCTTTAGACTTTTTGACAATAGTGACAGCAGTCTTACGTGCTGCAGAGTACCCCAATCGAAGCTACTTGGATGACTTGTTTGTTAACGAAGCTCTACAGTAAATGCAGTTTTCTTTACACAGATAACTTCTTAAGCTTCTTGGTTCCACAAAGCAGTTATTTTCTTACTACTCATTTGACCTTCCACATGTAGACCACAACTAGCAGCTGGAGCTCTAATGACTGCTGATTCAGATAAATCCCACTCAGTCTTAACGTCTTCAATATAGTCAGGGAGTTCTCTGAACAGGAAAGCAACTTTGCTTGCAAAGGTGTGTCTTATCTATTTGTCTGCTAGTAACTCCCACTTTATTCTGTATGCTTTCCGTGCTTTAAATCGTTTCCTTGTTTTTGGATGACTCAGGCTTCTTAGAATGCAAACAACTAAATGATGGTCGGAGACAGTTCATCTCCTCTTTTAACACAAACATCGACAACATCGATTAAGAAAAACAAGTACGTTCAGATAATACAGAAATCAATGATAGAACACTGTCCTACCGAATCTCTGTACCAGGTATACTCGTAAATCTCTTTGTGCCGAAAAAAGGTGTTCATTATGTACAGTCCTTTGGTGGCACAGAACTGTAGCAAACACCTTCCATTACTGTTAATATTAGAGTCTCCTTGTCTTCCGATAACACCCTTCCATGTCTTGTTGTCAGTACCCACGTGTGCATTGAAATCACCCAGTAGGACAATTGATTCTGCACATGTTACTTCCTGTAAAATTCTTACTGCGCATGTTACTTACTACTTCATCTAAGAAAGGCTGGTGCTGCGTTTCAGCGTTAGGTGCGTACACATGCAAAATGTACAGTGACTGCTTCTGTAACCTAAGCTGAAGGAGACAAACCCTTTCTCCGAGTGGGATCCAATCAGTGACACAATGGGCCAGGCGAGGGCTTACAAAAATGTCTACCCCTGCCGGAGCAAACACGGTTAGATCTACACCTGAATAAAAAAGCTTACAGCCTTCATTTAACTCAACAGTATCAGAGCCACGACACTTGGTAGAGGAAACTCTAAAAATATCAAGATGATACTGCTCTGCCTCCCGAACCAGTTCCTGCTTTTTCCATTGAGTGATGTAACGTTCCAATTGCCCATGCAAAGATTCTGATGTTTGGGACCAACTCGAGTACAAACATTGTGCGCTGCTCCCATTTTCCTCCCCAAATGCGTAGCGAATGCATTGATGGGTTTCCAGTTACGGTCAGCTTGTTGGGGAGAATGTAAGTTACTTTTCGAAAGGGCCCCTCTGCTTAAAGCCCAAACGCGAACCTTTTCATCGTTCGCGACGCCCGATGCGGTATGAATATTACCATTCGGATTATTCATTTGGCTACATTTGCTAAATTGCTTTTTGTTTGTTTCTCAACTTCGAATTTACCGTCATGGATAACCCTGAGAGGAGTTGAAAACTCTAGACGGTATTGTTCTTAGAATCATAAAAAATGCAAACCCCCCAACGTACGAAAACAAACGCAATCTTTTGGAGAGGAATGCCTCAATCGATCAGACTTTCTGTAATATTCGATAATAAAAATACTCTATTATGATAGAATCTATTAGAATTACATTAGTAATTCTTTATTAGAATTATAACACATATAATTGACCATTGTTACGAATTATTAAAACATCTAAAAACGGAATAGCATTATCAACTTCTTGTTCGACCGTAAATTTAATACTTTCTTCAATATTATTTATAAATTTATAGAAAGATACCACCTCGGTTTTCTTTCAATGGTCAATTAACTACAAAACCCTATAAAAAACCTACACATACAACTAGGTACTTAAATTTTAATTCATGTCATAATTTTTCTCAAAAAGTTGGTTTGGTTAAAACATTATTGTTTCGCGCTAAATCTAAATTAATTACAAATTATCGAGATAAAATTAATGAAGTTTAATTTGTTTGTAATGCTTTACGTGATAATGATTATCCAGATTGGTTATTGAATAAAATGAAAAAAGAAATTAAACATAAAAAAGTTAATAAAACTGTTTGCATGAGTGAAAAAATATCTAACTATGTCGGTTTACCATATATTAAAGGTTTGAGTGATGAATTGTCTAGAATTTTGAGAAAATTTAATATTAATGTGTATACTTACCCTTATAAAACAATTGGAAATATTTTACCAAAAATAAAAGACTCTGTTGATGATATATATAAGCGTGGTGCAATTTATAAAATTCCGTGTAAAGATTGTTCAAATGTATATGTTGGTGAAACGGGCAGATGTTTTAATACTCGCTTATCTTTGTTGTGTTCTGCTTTTACCTGAAGAAGTCCGCCCGATGCAACGGACGAAACGTCGTTGAGTTCTTTAATAAATATTACGCCTTTTGTATTTGTTGAAGTTTTACTTGCCTCTGATTTTACCAGAAGAACAATGAATTTTAAAATAAGTAAAACAATTTTAAAAGGTTACCTAACGCAGAATAAGCTAAATGGTTTCTTACATTAAATTTAATTGTAATTATCAATTGGTCTATCTTGCAAAAACAATCAAAATATTAAATGGTTTTGACAATATTTCACAACACTTTTATTATTTTTATAATTTTAGTTTAAAGCTAGATTTATTGCAAGTTTGCATTGCATATTTCTATTCCTTCATAATAAAAATATTTAAAAGATTTAATTAAAGTAGCATAAGCTGAAAATATTACATAAATAATTGCTGCTTTATTATTATTGAAAATATTAATACATTAACAAATTAATTTTTTTGGGTTAACATTTTTTAAATTTATTTGCCTAAAAGCAAACGTTATTTATATCTTTTCACAAACTTTGTTAGCTTTCAAATGTCATTAAATTTTTTTTGTAAAATTTAAGGTATTCATATTTCACAAAGGTTCATATTACCAGCATTTTTCAATCTTTTTTGTGTTAAAAAAACCATAGCTAAAGCCTCTCTCTTTCTAATAATGTTTTAGACCATAGATTTTTTGATTCTTATGATGAAAACTTGTTATACATAGTTGAATCGGCATAATTGTTGAGATTTAACATTATTTTGCTCGACTGGCTTAATTGTTATTGTTATAAATATATTCAATAAAAAAATTGTTTTTGTGATTGTTGCTATGTAATCGGTGAAAATTTGTTTTTACTGCTAAAAAGATTAGATTTTTGTCTGTGATAGTAGCCTACCTATTTAGTCAGTTCCATTTTAATTCTGTTGAAATATATTTTAACAAACTTATTATTTTTTTGGACTATTGAGACTATTGCACGAATGTTTATTGTGTAGTGGTGGAAAAGTTTTAAAAATATATTTCTAATAGATTGTGTGCATGCAGTAGTCCAGCAGTAGTCCAATAACTTATAACTTTCAAATTCGAACCAAGTTCGAGTCCTTTTTCAAAAGCTTGAACCGATTCCAAGTCCAAGACTACCAAATATGATGTAATTTTAGTATAAGTCCATAAAAGTATGAATCTGAGTCTACGAAATTCGAATTTTCAAAACCATTTTCCCAAGTCGCTTCTATGCATTGCATATAGCCTAGCTTACTAAGCACACAAAACCAATTCCAAGTCAACAACTATTGATTTGAGGACTTGGGTCGAGTCCTTGTTTTTGATAAAAAGGCTCAAATCGAGTTTAAGTAATGATGAAATTCAAAAATTATAAAAAATAAACAAGTTCTTTCCGCTATAGTATAGAAGTTATGAATAATAGATTCTTTCATTATCAGAGATATAAAAATACAGAGATTACGTTAAATTAAGAACGCGCTCGCTGAACGTTATAACATTCATAAGAACGTGTTCACGCAAACCGGTGCAAACTCCCTGAATCCCATCACTAAATTCAAGTCTCTCCAAGACGTTTACAAGTAAAAAAAAAGGATTTCAGTCGTTAGTATATGCATGGGAGGAAGGAGTTTAAAAGTGACTTTCCACTTTGAAAAATAAAAGATATGCAGACCAATTAAAAGACAATAGAACAGTAAAATAGTGTAGAGAAAAAAAGGTTTTCGCATTATATTAACTTTTATACTAATTGTGTTTTTGGTTTGTAAACCCGGTGGTACGACAGTTGATCGAACGACAGTAAATCGAACGACACTTGATCGAAACGACACTTGATTGAAAGACGCTTGATCGAAACAACATTTGACCAAAACGACACTTGATTGAAAGACACTTGATGGAAACAACATTTGACCAAAACGACACTTGATCGAAACGACATTTGATCGAAACGGCACTTGACAGAAATGACAGTTGATAAAAAAAAAGATTTATTTTTGTATGTTTCTGCGATTAAACAATCTCTTTGTTATTGTAAATTAGATTCATAAAAAGTAGAGGCCTACAAAGACGAAGTACGAAGACAAGTTGTTTTTATTTTTTATAATTTTTTTGCCAATATCAAGGTCAAGTTTTTTTTAACAAGGTCCTCTGGGCAAAGCATTTTTAGGGGGGCAACAAGTAGATCTTTTGTCATGTTTATGTTTTGTTAGATGCTTATTGCAATCATATTTTTGCATTCTTTTTACGTAGTCAGTTATTTAGAGGGGAGAGCATTGTACCATGGTTCCACCCTTGTAGACCTCTTGCAGAAATCATAGACAGGTTCACATAAAAGATCTTATTTTTAGAGATTTATGATTTTGGGACAAAAAAATCAACAAAACCGGGAACAAAACCGGGACAGGTTTAAAGCACTATGTTTTTGGGACAAAAAATTGACAAAATTGGAATAAATTCAAAGTTGTAAATTTTTTATTTCATTATTCGATCCAATGTCGTTTCGATTAACACTTTGACTGCCATGTCAACAAATATTGTTGATATTTTTGGTGGCCTCACTAAGGTATTTTTAGAAAACCAGCTTGGCAGTCAAAGTGTTAAGTGTCATTTCGATCAGGTGCCGTTCGATTAACTGTCTGGTCATGTCTAAATTTTTCATGATAATTTTCTGTGTCTGCCACTGATTTGACTTATTTCAAGTTTCGTATCAGAATCAATTTTTTCCCAATATTTCGTAGCCTATCTTTCTAGATGGCATTGGTAAAATCGCTATCAAATTCTTGTGACGTCATTTCTTGAAGGCTCCTAATTTGGATTTTGCCTTAGGCCCCTAATTTTGAATATCCATCACTGAAAAAAAGGCATTATAATATGCTAACTCTGCAATAGTAATTACGATTGCTAAAAGCGATTTTTAAAGTTATATTTTTGAAAATCTGAAAAGATGTCGTTCCTTATCTGCTGGATTCTCCTTGGTTGCTAAGTGTGACTTATAGCCAGGGTTGTGGAGTCGGAAAAATTTTTTCGACTCCAACTCCAGTTCTTCAAAATTTTACGACTCGAACTTCAATTCTTGAACGTTTGGATAAACGACTCCGACTTCATTCTAAACCGTGCAACTCTAGCGATTCCGATTTCACAGCGTTGGAGGCTTAATTGTCGAATGGTTAAAGCGCAATTAAACCACCGTAATTGTGATCGACATGATCTCAGTTCAAAACCTACTCGCGCCATTCTATTGTTTCTTTGTGCTATGTGTTTTTATTTTAGCTTGAATCGAACTTTGACGCATATCACCATTCATTTAAGCGCTCGAGCTACCGCGTATTCTTTTTTAGCATCACGTGATCGCGAATATCAGTTTCTTTACGTTTTCATAATTACCGCGAACTAAGCGTTATTCTAGAACTTAAATACCGCTTTTTCAGACTTGTGAAATAGAATAATAAATGAAAAAAATTTGCTCGTGTATTCACTTTACAAAAGAGTCACTTTGTTTGTTTACCGGGAAATGGAGTTTTAGATAACTGTGCTGAAAAATAAAACACTTTGAAAATACACTTCTTTGGCACTTTCCCTCGATTGGCGGTCTTGGCAACAGTTTTTAATTTCAAGAAACCAAAATAAAAAATTTCAACCGGACAGCAATATCTTGGCATCTCCGGAAGCAGGTCAAGGTAATTGCTTGCTCTATGTATAGCGCCTCCGACGCTTTCCTGCAAATCAGGAGGATATATATATATATATAGAATAAGAGATAAAATGTAAGGATGTAAAATAATTTAGCGTAAATCAAAATCTCCAAAAGCAACAACTGACTATTTAGCACAGAAGACATCGAGGATCCTTTTGAAGCTAAAAAGGACGGTGTCGTAATCCTTGTTCTGACAGCTGCTTATCCTAACTGGTAACAAATTAAGCAAGCTTCGATGTCTGAAAAACGGCATTTTGTAAAGATCAATTTTGTTCATATTTTATTTATTTTATTTTATCTTTATATTTACCCTCCTGATTCTCAGGAAAGCGACGGAAGCGCTAATACATAGGGTAAGCAATTACTCCGACCTGCTTCCGGAGATGCCAAGATATTGCTGTCAGCTTAAAATTAATAGAGATATGACTGAAATCGAGAATTTCTTGCCAAGACCACCAAGCAGGGAAAAATACCGCAAAGTGTCTTTCCCAAGGACACAACAGAATGGCGCGAGTAGATTTCGAACCAAAACCATGTTGATCATAATCTTAACGCTTTAACCACTCGACCACGCTGCCGACAATTTCCTTTTTAGCCTCTATACAGTACATACTATTTGGCTTGCACAATCTTCAAAAAGCTTGTCTATGCGGACTATCCTGCATTGTTGTGCTTTTCTCAAAACTGGAAGGACTTTAAGTCAAGACATACTCACTCTTTCACCCTTTCTCCAAACTTGCAGGATGAAACTTAGTAACTCAAAGACGGTGTCGGTATTTTTTCATTTTAACAAGCGAGAAACCGACCTGAGTTAAAAGTTTACAATGCAATGACCCTTTGCCATTCTTTTCGATCCCTACATATCTTGGGGTAAAACTGGAAAAATCAATCACGTTTTGTCACTACCTTGTAGCATTGCGCAAAAATATTTTTCCGCATCATGCCGTTGCCTTATATTCGGTCTATTCGACAGCTGAGTATTTTGCAGCGCACATGCTCGCCTAATGAATAGTGCTTTGAATGATGCCTTAAACATTAGGATACCTGCGACCTACTCCAACAGACTACTTACCAATTCTTTCGGGCATCAACTCAGCTGAATTTTGCCCACTAAAAATGGAATTCTCCTTGTCTAACAGTGAATCTCCGGATCCCATCTACAGAAAGCAATTCACCGGTCTTGCTTTCGGAGATGCCACAATTTTGCTATCCGATTAAAATTTTTTTACTATTTTTTAAGACTTGTTGACTTCAACTTGATGCATTACTGCACTGATAGAAGCGGCATGCATCACTCATTTTTATGACCAAATGCTAGAAATATATGGAGTTGTGGACAGACAGCACTTAAGAGTGCCACCTGTGACATTGTGCGTCTTGCACACCAACCAAGCTGACTGCTCGACCATGGTTTTGAGTTTTAAACTTTTATCAGGGACAGTCTGCTTACCAAGGTTTAGTCGCAGAGCTGGTCATATATAAAGAGAAAAAAATTTTAATTTGTGGGCTTCTAATAGATCAATTGTTGCACTGATAAAAGCGGTAAAGCCCGGGTAAGCAGACTGTCCCTGATGAAAATTAAAAAAAGGAAAACCATGGTCGGGTAGTAAGCTCGAATTTGGCGCGCGTGATGTACAATGTCACAAGTGATACTCTTTAGTGTCATTTTTCCAATAACTCGATATATTTCTAGCATCTGGTTATTGGCGTGCGTGATGCACAATGCCGCTTGTATCAGTGCAGCAGCGCATCAGGTTGAATCCCAGAACTATTAGAATTTTCTATACATGTAAGGCTAGTACTGCGACAAAACCTGGGTACGCAGACTGTTCCTAAAAAAAGTTTAAAACTTGAAATCAAGGTCGGGCTGTGAGCTAGGTTTCCGTATTCGATGCACAATATCACAGATGGTACTCTTTTAGTGACATCTGTCTTATAACTCGCTATATCTTTTTAACTTTTATTAGGTTTTGAACCGCAATCTTCTCAATTGCTTAATGCTCACACATGCAACTTATTATAATATCATAGAACCCTATAGACAACAATTGAAAGCATCGTAATATACCGCATTTTAAAATACCAAATTCTTATACGGTGTCCAGGCTTCTGGATTGTTGTATTTCTTTAAAATTGTAAAACAAAGCTTAAGGTGCGGTAATTATTAAAAATGCAAACAAAATGAATTACAAAAGGCAATAAAAGAATATGCGGTAGCTCGCGCTTAAACGAAGTATGAAGCGCATCCGAGTTCGATACACGCTAAAATCGAAATACATAGCACCTCTT
Source organism: Diplosoma virens (assembly GCA_963680785.1). Taxonomy (NCBI): domain Eukaryota; kingdom Metazoa; phylum Chordata; class Ascidiacea; order Aplousobranchia; family Didemnidae; genus Diplosoma; species Diplosoma virens. Next base: position 1,715,012 of record OY796891.1, read on the forward strand.
GAACTAAGTAAAAGGTACGTACGAAAAATAAATACAACACTAATGGGTGACAAACAACAATTCGCTTGTAGGTTTCTGAACTGCATCATAGGTGGAAGGAACATCTTCGATGCCGTTGTCGCTGTCGGAAACGTAACGGAGTAGAAGTTGATTGAGTTGGCGACGCCAAATTGGTCCCTCAAGAACAACTCGTACATGAAACATTTTCTATACCCGATAAGTGTTAGATGAAAAGTTTTCGAGAAATGAACCCGCTTTTCAAAGCTATCTTAAAGTTTTGTACCGCTAATCGAATCTTTCAGAACTTGTAGTTGTTTTTCGTAATAACGTTACTGTTCGTCGTAACAACATTTTTGAGAAGCAATTTGTTTTTCGTGACGACGTTGCTGTTTTTCATGTCGACAATCTTGTAAAGCAATTTATTGCTGCAAAACTTTGATGAGCTTCTCCATTAAGTAGTTTTCTTTCTCCTTTTCCTCGTTGCCAAAGTTGCTCTTGTATTTTTTTATTTTTCTTCTGATTTACAAGTATTTAAAATGCAATATTTATATTGTAAATAAATAAAATAAACTAAATAAAGCTTTAGGCACGGTAATTACTAAAAATGCAAACAAAATGAATTACACGAGGCAATAAAAGAACACGCGGTAACTCGCGCTTAACCCTTTCAGGACCTATGTAACACATATGTTAATACTTATGTAACACATATGTTACATAAGTATTTTTGGTATTTTCAACCTCATGCTTGAAATACTTCAAACCTTTTTTTTTTATAATAAACAAGTTTAGAGACTGTTAGTCAAAAAATAACTTTCCTTGGCAACATAGCTGAAAAAGAAAAAAAATTAGGAGCATGTAAAAGTGCAAAATATCTGTTGAATTTCGTGGCCAGCATTAATCCTCAATAATTTATAATTGAAGCATTTATTTTGTTCATGAGGGCTGTTTATTTATTTTTTACAGTCATAACTAAAATTGTAAATAAAAATCATTATTTATTTTTCATGTTTATATTGTAAAATTTTTGATTAACTTTGATGTAACATAAGTGTTACATTGGTCCTTTGTGGTAAATTTATGAGTCATGTTCATGCAAATGAAAAAAAGATAAAAATATAATAAAATATATTTAATCAATGTAATTGTTAGCTATTTTATGTAATAAGAGCATTTTTACTTATTTGTTTTCTTGCAATTGCAAATTTTATATTAGCCAACGTACTGATATTATAAGATCTGCTATAATGATCATAAAATCAAAGTATGATTCTGAGGTGATAGTGAAATATGCTGCAGCAGATAAGATTTTAACTTAGGCTTTTTTTAAATACAATTTTTGAATTTTCTTGTAATAGAAAATTTAGTTTGCTACATTTTTGTGTTTACCTTTTCACCAATTGCATGATGATATAATGTTTTAGGTGAGTGAGTGTAAGCTTACCTAGTTGTTCATGTGAGTGAGGAAAAATTTATTTGGTGCAGAAAAAAATGGGTAAGTTTTCACTCACTTACTTGAAACATTGAATGCAGCAAATGATTATTACATGATAAGAAGTAATCTTTATAGTCAGCTAATAAATAGTATTCTATAATTTTTGGAAAGTTTACTTTTATTACATTGTTTATGTACAGTAGGCTATATAATAAACAGTGTACTACTTTTCTATATTTTGAAGTTTTTTATGGCATCCAGATCAAGACAAAAGTTGTTTCAAGTTTAATGGTGATAAATTCAAAATCTGCTGTTTTGTGATAACAGTGATACTGAAGATACATTGCAGTTACAGTAGATGAAGAAAACTTGGGCTTTTTAGAAAATGATGTAGATCATATTGCACACAATGTGCATGCTGCTGACTTAAAACCTTTAGAAGTTGTCATTGAACCACCAATTCAATACTCAACTTCTAGTTCTAGTGCAGTCTCTGATTTGCAGAAAAATGAGCAAAACTTGTATGTTAATGCAAAATTGAGTAAAGAAATTAAATATAGGTGGAAGAAGATAGATCCTGTCTCTGAGATTTCTAGTACTATCTTGAATAATAATATTGAGTTTGAATATGGTCAAATTTTGTTGCCACTTGAAAAAACAGCAACTCCATTTAAAATTTTTAAAAAAGTAAGCAAATTTGATCAATTTTTAATAGAAATAGTGATTCGTCAAACAATTTTGTATAGTCAGCAACAAGGTCATGTATTTGAAATTGAATTGGATGAAATGAAAGCTTTTTTTGTTAACTGTTTATCGGCATATCCCTTGCAAACCATAAAGAGACAAAAAAAAGGATCAAAGGAAAGTGATACAGTTGTTTGCCCATTATTAGTCAAAAGCTACAATGAATACATGGGTGGTGTGGATATTATGGATCAGAAAAAGGTCACCTATCAGTTTAGCCGCAAATCTCACCACAAGTACTATCTTCGAATCGTATATGATTTAATTGACATTTCTACAAACAACGCATACGTCGTTTATGAAAAACTTAATGAAGGGAACAAAGAAAAGCTTGATTTGAAATCATATAAAATGCAATTAATTGATCGTTTGCTGATTGGGATTTTTACTAATAGAAAGCGATCGTTTTCCGCAGCCCCAATTGAGACTGCAAAAAGATTGAAAGCAATTCAAAGTCATAGTCAAGTTGTTCACCACACTATAGTTAAAGCAACCAAACGACAGAGATGCAAGCTGTGCACCAAAAACAAAACTAGCAACTTGACTTTCAACAAGTGTATTGAGTGTAATATTCATCTTTATTTTGTAAACAGTCGAAACTGCTTTCAAACATATCATGATTCGTTGTAAATGCTTGTTTATTCGTTATTATTCAATAAATGTGTTGCTTATGCTTTGTTTCAATTTATAACATAAAGGCATTAGTTGAAAAACATTAAAAACGAACTTCTTAGGAATTTTCAAATTCAAGTAAATTTTTTACCCTTAAAGGACCAATGTAACATATATGTTACATGTTATATTACAAAAAGTAAACAAAAAAATCACACAATCTAAATTTTTTAGTACTTAAAAACAAAGTATAAGACTCGTTATTGGTGTTTTCCTCAAAAAAATTTATTAGATTTCTTGTGGTCCTGAAAGGGTTAAACGAAGTGTGAAACGCGTCCGAGTTTGATACGCGCTAAAGTCAAAATACACAACATGGATTACCATGCATAAAAATTGCCATGGTTTAATTATACTGTGACCGATTGCAATTTAAAGAAGGCTGTGACTCCGAATTGCTAAAAAACGTACAAACAATCTATTTTTACCAAAAATTATGACATATTTACAACATCTGTGAACTTTGGTCATATCGTTTTAATGTCTCGAGTTGGATTCGAGACGTAGTGATTCGAGACCGAGACGATACTTTGGGGTCACGAGACTGAGACAAGACCGAGACTTTGAAAAACGTGTCTCGAGACGTCTCGATGTCTTTTGAAGTCAGTTATGTGATTTGAAGTCAAAATAACGTTTCTTAATTTTTCTTAATTGGCATTTTGTCAATAGATATGCCGATTAAAATAAAACAAAAATAACTCAATGTGAAAACAATTTGATGTTTTAAATATTTCTACAGACAAAATAGTTCGAATTTCTCCTTAGTAGGTGAATGCTGATAACCAATTGTATGTCACACTTCACATCAATATTATTTTAACGTCATAAATCGATAGATAATTTTCTGACTTTTTTAGTAGTTTTAATTTTATTATAACGTAATCTTTTTGTGGCCAAGTAGTTATTGCGTAGTTGTTAACCTCCACTTAATTTAATTTATCTAATTTATATATAAGCTGTTGTATGATTGTTTTAACACTTTGACTGCCAAGCTGGTTTTCTAGAAATACCTCAGTGGGGCGACAAAAAAATGTTCCTAGATTTGCATAATACTGAAAATATACATGCAAAAAAACTATTTCTACTTGGCATTAACCCGTTTTTACCCGAATTTATTTTGTTTCAAAGTAATGAAAGAGAAGTTATACCAGACACGGCCTCATTGAAAACTACCGTGTCAACAATATTTGTTGACATGGCAGTCAAAGTGTTAAATGTTCGTTTTATCAATTGTAATCTTAAGCAGGTGTCAAACATATTAAAAGCACGTGACCTCAAATGTCTAGCGTTTTCTTTTTTTTCTGGTTGTACAGAGAAATTGATGGATGAAAGTTTTTTAGATTACCAGACCTCTAATTACTTAATCCGTCCGCCGTCAGCAATACTTAATTGACTGTTTTCAATAAACGCTTTCACTTTCTCGTAATTTCTACCGTAATCTAGTCACACGTGACATGATCTTATATAAGCGCGCATTCTATTTGCAAAATATTCCAGTTGCATTTCAGTCAAAAATTTAGTTGAGTTATTGTAGTTAATTGACAATTGTTGGAATTGTTTTCTGCCTGTGTGAGCGCAGTTGTTTTATAGGGAGATAGAATTGTTTTGTGTAGCGGATGGACTATAAAGATTAATATTAGCCATCAAGGTGCTAATTCATTCTTGTAGCACAAAGTTGTTGAAGTGATTATTTGCAGTTGTGGCGCTAGAATTGTTTTGAAATTTGGTAAAATTTTCAAGCCAAGATTTTGTGACTCGATTAAGTTTTGTCAAAATTTGTAAATATACTTTTTATTATAAAAAGATGAGTATAAGGAATCACTCCTAACTCTGCCACTGCTTTAATAAATATGACCAAAATTACTTTTGGCCTGCAATATAGTCAACTGATCGAGAAAATGCACGCACAGGGGTAATTTGACCTCTTACCATCGAGGTAAATGACACATTGCTTTGTAAAAGTACAAAGACTCATTCGATTTTGACCAATATCACATTGGTGCTTTGCTGTTTACGACCGCATTGCGCTAATTTTCAACAGCCAGGACAATTACTGGTGAAAACTGACTTGATAAAGTGCAAACAATAATCAAGCTAGCTAATTTGGAAAAAAAGTTGTTTATTAAGACATAAAACATTCGAAAATTGAAAACATAGTTTGGGGACCTCAAATTGTAAAAAAAAAGTAATTTTGTCACAAAGCATTAGAAGAAAATTAAATGTAGGCTTAAAGCTTAGCTTGGCGCATATAGCCTAAATCAAGAATAGAAAGTACTATTGGAGAGCAAAATTGTCCGCCAGAGAGCTGTTTCGACTATTGAAGTCTCGTCAGTGACGGTTTGATTTTGTAAATGTCAAAAAATTGGAAGACCAAAATTTTTTTTCAAATTAGCTGGCTTGATTATTGTTTGACTTTACCAAGTCAATGTTCACCAGTAATTGTCCTGGCTGTTGAAAATTAGCGCAATGCGGTCGTAAACAGCGTTATCAATGTGATATTGGTCAAAATCGAATGAATCTTTGTACTTTTGCACAGTAATGTGTGATTTACCTCGATGGTAAGAGGTCAAATTACCCCTGTGTATGCATTTTCTCGATCAGTTGAATGTATTGCAGGAAAAAAGTAATTTTGGTCATATTTATTAAAGCAATAGCAGAGTTGGAAGTGATTTCCTATACTCATCTTTCTATAGTAAATTTCTTGCATGCCATAAAAATAAAGATCTTTGAAATTCACATACAGTGTCACTTTGAAACAGTATATAAAGGGCGATAAAGGTGTTATGATTGATAACTTGTCAATAATACAATTTTCTGACTCTTTTAGTCATTTTCTAACAGTTTACTATTTTTTGAAGTTTTCTGGTCATTATTTAATAGTTTATTTCCCAGAAGGTCCCTTATTATCATTGTTTTAATCTAATATGTTCATTTCCAAAAATTTTTCAATAACATCAAATTTCTTAGCACAATTTTGTTAATAATTTTGATGTTGGCTACGTAGGCTACGTCATTCAGCTACTTCGCTGGCTTCTGAAATTCTTTTAATTAATTTTGGGCCTTGATCTTGATAGTTAGACTTCTAATTTTAAAAAAAGAATTAACAAAAAAATTATCTTATTGCTTTAATCTTCTGTTCGATTTCTTTGACATTTTGTTATGTTTAGTTTTTTTATTATTTATATTCTTTACTTAAATTTGACTCTTGACTCTGACAGTTAGAATTTCAATTGCAAAAGACTTCTCTCCGTGCTTTAATCTTCTCTTTTTGAATTTTTGACATTCTGTAAAAATCAGATCCACACTTCAATCTTTTGATCTTCCAATTTTTTGACATTTGCAAAATCAAACCGTCACTGACGAGACTTCAATAGTCGAAACAGCTCTCTGGCGGACAATTTTGCTCTCCAATAGTACTTTCTATTCTTGATTTAGGCTATATGCGCCAAGCTAAGCTTTAAGCCTACATTTAATTTTCTTCTAATGCTTTGTGACAAAATTACTTTTTTTTTACAATTTGAGGTCCCCAAACTATGTTTTCAATTTTCGAATGTTTTATGTCTTAATAAACAACTTTTTTTTCAAATTAGCTAGCTTGATTATTGTTTGCACTTTATCAAGTCAGTTTTCACCAGTAATTGTCCTGGCTGTTGAAAATTAGCGCAATGCGGTCGTAAACAGCAAAGCACCAATGTGATATTGGTCGAAATCGAATGAGTCTTTGTACTTTTACTCAGTAATGTGTCATTTACCTCGATGGTAAGAGGTCAAATTACCCCTGCGTGTGCATTTTCTTGATCGGTTGAATGTATTGTAGGCCAATAGCAAATTTCTTGCTTGCCATATTTTTATATTGTTGAAAACTTCAAGCGTGCATAGAGAGTAGCAAGTGTGTTTCCAAAATGAGAGAAATCACTTGCTATCTTGGGGTAAGGATAACTTTCAGGGGTCATCATAGAGACTCTAACAGGATTCAGCACCAACACATGGCTTCAAAGAAACCTAAACCTGGACTTCGAGGAACATCCTGTTCTATGTAAGCAAAAATATATGACCAGCAAGCAGCCTGACCTTAATTCTACCGGATCCATTTTGGAGAAGAGGATCTCAGTGTTTCTGACAATTCTCTCGAATCCTTGAAAGCAAAACTGCAGAAGGAAGGGAAGCAATTCTAGAGGAACAAATAAGTGCTGCCTACAAGGCATTTATACGTAGACTTGAAGCTGTAATTTGTAAGAAGAGTGGTTATATCAAATAAATATAACATTGTATGATTTTCCTATCATTCACCTTTTAGTTTAAACTATTAAAATAAAAATTGCACATGTAAATTTTCATTAACCAAATAAAAAGGACGTTGCCTTAATTCTGAAACACCCTCTATATTAAATACATTTTTCATAGTTGGATCTGGATCTGAATTGCATTGAAGTAATTTTTAAGAATATTAGATATCATTAAAAAAGATTTAGCTTTAAAATGTTTTATATCATGTGAAACTTTGATATCACAACTTTTTTTGTAGTTATTATTAAATATACGGAAAAACTGGTAAATGATCAATGACATCATTCACTAAAATTCCGAAGTGACAAACTTTTTTTATTTATTTGGTTCGTATATACGAGTATATGTTTCTGGTCAAATGTAGTTGAAGATTTGAGTGTTAATCTTGTTGCCTATTGATTGATAAGTAACTACCACTGAAATATATAACATTCATATAATCAGATATTTTAAAATCTTTTCTTTTGCATTTCGAAACCAATATTAAAACCTTCTGTTATTAAAAATGAGCAATTAAAGAGATTAAACTTGTAAAAAACATCAAAGAATTTTAATTGAAATGATTTAAAGGAACTAAGAGGACGTCTGTATGCAACACCTATAACTGTCTTAATAGTTTTACTATTACCAACATAATTAACAATATCAATAAATATACTTTTTATAGTCTTCAATATCAATTGTTAATGTTAGTTCTTTGAAAATTGCCCAAGCATGGTAGAGTGGTTAAAGCGCCGTGCTTATGATTAACATGATTAACATGGTCTCGGTTCAAAACCCACTCGCGTCATTCTGTTGTGTCCTTGAGAAAGACACTTCACGGCACATTCCCCTGCTTGGTGGTCTTGGGAAGCAGTTCTAAATTACAGTCATATCTCTATTAAATTACAAGCGGACAGCAATATCTTGGCATCTCCGAAAGCAGGTCGGGGTAATTGCCTATCCTATGTATTAGCGCCTCCGTCGCTTTTCTGCGAGTCAGAAGGATAAATATAGAGATAAAAAAAAAAAGAAGAATAAAGCCTTTTTTAATATAAATGCCAAAACCTCCTGCTTTGATAAAACTGAAAATGAAAAAAATTGTGGTGCTGAATATTTACCCTACAAGCTTTAGAGGAGATTAATTTAGTTTATGTAATTGCAATTATGTCTGGTAAGGCATGCTGTTTTATTAAAAATGATTTAAATTTACCTTTATTCTTAACAAGAGATCTAACATTTAAACGAATCAAACTTAAAAATTGTTTTTTAGCTTTTAGTACATCTGAAAATTATGAAATAAAAAAATATTACGATCTTTCAATCAAAGAGCAATTCATTAATTCATTATTTATCTCTTTAGTAGGCTTAAAGTCATAAGATAATAAACATAAAAAAAACAGTTAAAAAGAAAAAAAAACACCAAAAATATTAAAATTTCGCAAATACTTAAGTTTAGGAAACAAGGCAAACAGTAAAAGAAGTAAAATTAGCAACGTACACACTAGACCCATTAGACCACAAAAAAGTACTTAATTTTGAATAGTATCTGTGTTTAGAGATTTGAAGTAAACTTTTTTATTAGGTTGGCTCTTGGGAATGCACTGTAATAAATTTCAACAACGGTACAATTTATTACAGAACATGCCCAAAGAGATCCAGTAATCATTTTTAAAATTATTTTTTATTCAGAGAATTTTCTGCTGTCCCGTAATACCTAAGATCAGATAGACCTAAAGCTACCGGGCCCTGATTGTATGTGGTATTATCAATCCCGGTGCTACTTTTGCTTGCTAGTTACGTGACTTTCTTTTTTTGCTTGCATCTATTCAAATTTTTCAAAATCTAAGATCTTAGATTTGTGGAATTCTACTAAATGCATTGCTCGCGGCCTTTCTCAAAACGTTTGTGCCATTTGAAGATTTGCGTCCTCGACATCACATCACCATAAATAAATTTACCATAAACCTCTTTAAAAAGTTTAAAACACTTAGTTGGGGTCTTCTTCGATTTCACCAAAAACTTTAAGTTGATTCGTTGTTCTATTGTTGAGCTACTAACAGTTTCGTAACAACCAACAACACGGAGTACAAACAAACGCGACACAAAGTAACAAAATTGTGACCAAAGCTACCAACACTACGTTGCATAAAAGCCTGAAACACAAAAACGGAATGACTTACATTAAAGAAATTGCGATACAATAGAGCTAAGAAGTTGTGTTTCACGTTGAGCAAGTGACTTGCCGATTGGTATTGTGCCAACAGCATGGTTGATACAGTCCTGTTTCTTTTTTGTCAAACCTTGTATATATTTTTTTTAATTTTTATTTTATAATATGACTGTGCAAAAATATTGACGTAAAGTATCTTTCCACAAGGACACAACAGAACCAAGCGGTAGGCTTTGAACCGCAATCGTGTCGATTGCTTAATGCACACAAACGCAATCTTTTATAATGTCATAGAACAGTATTGACTACAATTAAAAGAATTGTGATAAAGCTGCATTTAAAGATAACAAATTTCGTTAATAAAGATATAAAATAAAAGACGTTTGTATGTTAATAAAAATAGGTGCATACTTTCTCGAGCACCTTATACGGTATCCAGGCTTTTTCATTGCCATGCAAAAATATTGCCATGATTCAATTTTGCTTTAAATGATTGCAAATTTAAAGAGGGCCATGACGCAAAAATGCCAAACAAATGTGCAGGTAACCTATTTTTATTAAACATTATGGCATATTTACAACACCTGTAAACTTTGCCCATTTCGCTGCAATGTCTCGACCAAGATTTAAGACGCAGAGGTCCGAGACCGAGACAAGACTTTGGGGTTACAAAAACGAGACGAGATCGAGATTTTGAAAAACTTGTCTTCAGACATTTATTTCTGGAAATAAATTGAGACTTAGCCGGAGCTGACCGTATTAAGAATTTTAGTCTCGTGGCAAACTATTACTCGCGCCGGAATAAATAAAAAAATAGACACAGCTTTACTTCAGCGCTGGTATTTGAGTTACCTGGTTTAATTAACTGGTCCTCTTGGATTCCTGAGTAGAATTGTGACATTGTATTTGATACAAAAGTAATCAAACCAAAAAATAATCGTTGTTGGCAAAATGTCAAAGCATGTGCTTATATTGGTTAACTATTCTTTTTGGGCTGCCAAAAGTTGAAAAAATATATTTATATTTTTTAACAGTTTTACAAAATTGCGTGAACAAATATCAAAGTTGCCTTTTTAGTTACTTAAAGTATTTTGAGTATAAAATTAGTTAAATTTTACAATCTGTTAGCTAAGTAATGAAAACTAATTTATTGGACTTATTAAGCTGCACTTTGTTTTATAGTTAGATACTGTAACTATTTTTTAAAAAAAGTTTTCTAAATATCTGTTGCACAGTAGCTTGCGGTAATTTTGCTTTTAAAATTTATTAAAATCCAATGTTACATACTGTAACTTAAATTAAAACCAAAATTAGGTAGAAGACCACACTATTTTGTAACTGCATTTTTGGTAAGCAAATTTTGTTAATTTAATTTACAAATATTAACCATTTACGTGTTTGTGTCAAAATTTTTTTGCAAAAATGAGCAGAATCATTACATTCTTGTTTCAAATAACATAATTGCATCTGGTTTATTTCTAATGCTTATTTGTATTCTTGTTCGTAATTATATAAATAGCACAAAATAATGATTTTCAGTAATTTTTGTTAATATTTTTAGACAATTTTTTCCATTTAATTACTTGGGAAAAATAAAGATAGCTTATAACAAATACTTGTTCTTTGAATTTTCTTTCTTTTAATTAAATTAATTTTGCTACTTTGTTTTAAAGGTACAGCAACAACGCACAATTAACGTTGTGCAGGTTATAACGTATATCGTTTAGTCGCTGTTTTCTTATTCACAATCACTTTGTCAATAACAAATTGAAAACCTAATACATTGATTGCAAATAAAAATTGAATTGAATTGAATTGCATTGAATTGATAACGCATAGCTTCTTGTAGCCTAGATCTTCTACAGTTACTAGCTAAAATTAATCAAAAAAATAGATTTAATAGGTTAAATGCTCACATAATTGCATAGCCTTAATCAAATTAAAATGCTAGTTAATGCAAAAATCAAATTATACAAAAACAGAAAAGTATAGTACCAAAACAACAAGGCTGCAAAAAGTTATACTTTATCAAAAAGTCAATAAACAAGTATTTGTTATAAGCTATCTGTATTTTTCCAAGTAATTGAATCAAATAACTGTCAAAAAATATAACAAAAATTAACTGAAATTCATTATGTCATGCAATTTGACTTCAATAAGATTGAAATACAAAAAGTTACAAGAATACACATAAGCACTAAAAATAAACTAGATGCAATTATATTATTTGAAACAATAATGTAATTATTCTGCTCATTTCTACAAAAAATATTAACACAGACACATAAATAATTAATACGCTACATGTATTTGTAAATTAAATTAACAAAATCTACTTACCATAATGCAGTCACAAATACAGTAGTTTGTTCTTCTACCTTATTTTGGTTGTAATTTAAATTATGTAACATTGGATTTTAATAATAAAAGCAAAATTAACACGAGCTAATGTGTAAAAGATGTTTAGAAAACTTTTTTTAAAAAATAATTACAGTATCTAACTACAAACAAAGTCTAGCTTAGTAAATGCAATAAATTAGTTTTCATTACTTATCTAGCAGATTGTGAAAATTTAAACTAATTTTATACTCCCAACTCAAATTCAAAGCACCAAAATAAGCAATCCGCATCTTGACTTGGCTGTTAAAACAAACTAAATAAAGCCAAAACTTGTTCGGCTAAGCGAGAGTTGCCATGTTCACTAGGTGGCTAGAAAAATATCTATTTCATAAGTTTTTCAATTTCATCAGCATATAAAATAAAGCAGAAACTGCATTGTGTGGTTTTATAAACTTTAGTGTTAGAATAGAAACAAAACTGGAAATGAAACAAGCTCTTTTTAAAAACGTAATTAAAAATAGATTTTATAATAGTGAGCAAAAACATATTTAGAATTATCACAAAATGTTGACTTTTAAATCTTTAAACTTTTTACTTGAACCTTTAAAATTACAGTTATAAGTTAAACATATTGTTTCAGAAATAAAGGAATTATAACTATTGGAGTTGGAATTGGAAGTGGATACAATCCAAAAACTCTGGTCGAAATTGCTCAAAATATTTCGGATAATGTATTTGAAGTAACAGATTTTGAAAATTTGATGAGTATAACCGAAGGTCTCTTTAAAGTGATTGACACTTCAGGAACAGGCAAGTTTTACAGTTTTGTTTACAACATAGCTCTGAAATCTAACTTTAAAACTTTTCATTAAAATATTTTTCATTCATCTAAATCCTTTTTTTTTGTAATAAATAGAATAAATGCAAAAATTTTTTTTGCTGCAATGACTTATTCAAATAAAATCAGGACAAATAATTTAGGAAGAGAGATAATTTTTTGACTTCACATGTAAATAGTAGCAAGTAAAATATCAAAAGCAATATTTCTACCCTTAGACGTGTTTCATTGAACAATATCAAACTGCCTGATAAATGTTGCAGATCAATTTTATCCTGCCTTCAAATTAAAGCGCAAAGCCTCGAGCGTGTGTAAGATAACAAACTGGTTTGTTTGCTTCATAATTTAAAAAATTTGTTCGGAAAATCAATTAATTTGAATAAATGGGATAAATTTGTCAAAGGCAATGCCATCAAAACCATTGGTGGTTTTGTTTATATTTCGCTTAAATTGAATAAAAAATGTTTTGAAAGCAATAAAAAACAAAGTGTTTTTAAAAAGACTTTAGTTTAAAAAACAAATTATAATTTTCGAAAGTTTTTCTATGGGGTAAAAGAAAATATCATCCCATTCTTTTTTATTTAACCTTATTTGATGAGTGATTTAGAAAAAAACGTTTTGCTTAAGTGATTTTTACTTTAATGCTTGTACTATTATCTAATAATTATTGTGAAAAACTGATTTTTGGCATAAACATATACAGCATATTCTTTTTGTTGAAATAGATTTTTAAAAGCTAAAGTTTTTAATCAATCACTATTAATCGAATATTCAATCGCTTACAATATTTGGATATCTTCAAAAGTAATTACCAAAATGTGTTTAATTTATTTAATGCAACTCGACCTGATTCGTGTATGCCAAATACGTGGTTGCATCGTGCTTGTCTTATGTTCAAGCCTATGCTTTTATTTCATCAATCATGCTCCGCTTCCCATAATGCTTATCGTGTGAAATTTTGCGACAATGTTTCTGTGTCCCACGATCGATGATTTGATTATTCGATAATGCTAGCTATATACTGACGTGGCTGTATGCCATTTTGGGAGACAGGTAACGAAATTATGAAGAACGTTACACCGCTGCTCTGGGACAGATATGTGCTTTTATTATAACTAATTAATAAATTTTGTTTCAAAAAGTTTTGTTTGCATTATTGTGTTAGGGTTAGTTTTAAAATCAAACCTTCTAATCTTAACATTTTGGTGTCTTCCAAACTTTATTTTATAAATACTCGTAGTAAAACTAAGCGAGACGTTGCTTTGAAGCCAATTTGCAAAATGATTGAGAATTTCTGCTAAATTGCCGCCAATTTCCGCCGATGAGCAACCTGGTTTCTTTGAGCAATCAGCCAATAAAAAACATTTTCTGCTAACAAAGATAGTTTTACTTCAAATTTTAATTTTAAATTGCTGCCTTACTGGTCGCATGATGTGAATAGCTGGTTTGCTTTGTGTGAGGCTAAATTTACTTTTGCTGGTATAGAAGCGCCAGTTTTAAAATTTATGACAATCTTATAAACATTAACCTCGAGACAACTTAAAAAGCTATACGATATCCCTAAAGCGCAAGATCCAGATTGCTGTACAAAATTGCGCACTCAAATGAAGGCCGTGTATGCAAAAAAGGACTCTGAAAAACTCGACATTTTGCTAAATAATTTAACATTGGGCGATCGATCTCCCATGGATTTAATGCGTCACTTATTAATCGCTTCCGGTCATGAAGAAAATTCTCCTCAATTCAAAGCTATAATTAAGGAACGATTTTTAAAAGCTTTACCCGCTAAAGTAGCTACATGTAGTGGCATAGCAGCATGTAGTGGCAATTGATTTTACACAGATTCAACTGGACTAGCAAATGTGCGACTAAGTATATGAAAGCAAATAAACGTTATACAGAAGAATCAACTTCTTCGGGCAATTTGACAGACACAACGGTTAGCAGCATTTCTAATCGACCTCATAATTTTCAATCATATCGCCAGCCATTACGTAACTTTTGCGACAAAAACCTAAAAATAGGTAATTTAACAACGCAGGAAACTTGCAATTTTAAGGCTATATCTATACTTATTTACGCTAACAAGGTTATATTTGCTATTTTCACCGAAAATTTCGGCAAATGCCAATTAAATGTAAAGGTCCTCAATGCAAGTTTTTTGATCTTTGCATACATTCGAATCGACTAATGAATCATTTAAACGCTGGAGGCTGGAAGCAAAATCTGCTGCATTAGTTTTTCAGCCGAATTATCTGACATTCTGCAGCAAACGGCGTATCTCGTGCTTACATTTGCATTCTTTTCCTATGTCGCGAACTACTCAAAATTGCAAATTGTTGATCGCCTATGATTTCATTAACAATATTTCTTTTTTAATCAATACTGGCTCATCATATTCGTTAATTAGTTCTTCTAAACGTGAGCGTAAAACTACTCCAGACTTTACCCTTTTATATTCTGCCACATCCAATGTTATCCAAACGTATGGTAAGCAAACTTAAAAATTAATTTCAATTCTTCTGTCGACAATACTTGGGATTTTATAACAACTGATTTAAATTTTTCAATACTTGGACTTGATTTTTTGAATTTTTATAAGCTTACTGTTGATACCAATAAACGCTGTTTAATTAATACTCGTAACAATGTTGTCATTAACTTAAATTCCTTTTATTGCAAATCACCTAGTGTAACTTGTATCTTACCAAAACAGAGTATATTTCATAATATTTTAGCCAAATATCCCAATATTGTAACACCAACGTTTAGATTTGAGCGTCAACCTGTAAATATTCAGCATACTGTTGTTACGAATTGTAAAATTGTTAAAAGAAAATTAAGACGTATGTCACCAGAAATGCAGAAAGTGGTTGATGAACAAATTATTGAGTGATTAAGTGATAGTGTAATTAGTCAAAGTGATTCTCCTTTTGCTAGTTGTTTACATGTAGTGTCGAAAAATTCTGGTAAACATCGTGTTTTTGTTGATTATAGACGTTTAAACGCCATTAGCTTGTTAGAAGCTTATCCAATTTCGCCTATTCATTCTTTATTGGATAATTTGTACGGTAGTTGCGTTTTTTCTGTTATCAATTTACTGTAAAAAGCGCTTATCATAATGTTATCACGGTTACCAAAGTGTGTTTTACTTGATTTAATGCAACTTGACGTTGCAAGTTAAAAAAAAATTAACTTTGAAATATTAAAAAAAATTAGCTCCAACTACTTTAGGCTGCTTAATGCAGATGAACCGATAATACAGATTTTAAATTATTTCAATTGCTTGATAACTTTGAAATATTAAAAAAATTAGCCCAACGCTTTTTCGAGATTTTGCTTTTTTTAACTTGGGTTTCAGAAACCCACTGATTCCAAAATTTATAAAACAAAAATTATCATGAATTTTAATTTAACAAATTGTACACAGTTAATATCAGTTAATTAACATTTTATAGAACAAGTAACTTTGAAAACAAACTCCTCTAAAAAGTTTGCAAATTTTTAATTTGGTTATATCACTTCAATTATTAAGTGGTTTTAAAATAAGCTTGAAATGAGATTTTAAGAACCTCAATGTATCTTTTGCTCCAAAGTCCTTGGAAATGGTTCTATGCATCCGTCAATTTTAAAAGCTCATTTTCTTCATGCCATTCTTTATATGTGCATGACGACCATAAGTCTTTGCTGGCTAAACGTACTCAATACTGTGCAGCAGGAACATTGCAAAGTCTAGAATTTGTTTCCGAAGACAAATCAGAGTTGGAAGCATCCTATCGTGTTGCTTGGAGAGTAGCAAAAGAGAAGAAGACTCATGCAATTGGAGAACGACTTATTAAGCCGTGCGTTATGGCCAAGGTTGAATTTATTTTTGGAAAAGAACAAAAGAAGAAAATTTTTTTATCAAACGATACAGTACGTCGTCGTATAAGTGACATGTCCCAAGATATTTTAGATCAGGTAGCAGAGAAAATTCGAGCTTGTAAGGCAAGAGTCAGCCTTCAGCTAGATAAGTCAACTGACGTGTTGAACTGTGCATATTTGTTGGTTTACTATAGTATGTGCATGCTGGTGAGTTGAAAGAAGAGTTTTTGATGTGCAAAAGTTTAGAGACCACAACAAAAGCGGTTAATATTGTGGAAAAAATGGATAATTTCTTTCAACAAAATAGTCTTACATGGAATCATGTGGGCTCTTTGTGTACAGACGGTGCCCCTTCTATATTCGCTGCTAAGTCAGGTTTTACAACGCTGGAAAAAGTGCACCACACATTACTTCTATTCACTGTGTCCTTCATCGTCGTGCACTGAAAAACAACAACAAGACAACATATTTTTATGTGCGGAAGATGACACAATAATGAAAATAAAAACCAAAATAGAACAAAAAAATTTAGCCGCGAAGAGACTGCAATTTGACCTTTTGGTCTTCTAGTCAGCAGCCACTCTTAAAAGCAAAACTACTTGTACAACTACTTGTAAAATTGAAGTGCTGCAGAATAGAAGATTTTTATTTTTAAATATAAGCTTTTTATAAATACTTTGTAAATTCATATTTAAAAGCATTGTATGAAGTATTTTGAATTTGAATAGGAATTTTGTTTCATATTTTAACTCCTTGATACTTTATAAATCTTTGTAATCGCGAAGTTTTATAAAAGAAAATATACAAAGTTTTTTTTGACTGTTTAGTTAATCTAATGCTTTTTTCCGAAATCTGGCTGGTTAAAGTAAACTATTTAGATAAATTTTTAGGAAGCATTTTGTACAAATTAGCTTGAACCAATTTACCAACTTCAAGTTTAAAAAGATCTGTAAATTTTAGAATCTTAGGGCGTTTGTAATAAGGTGAGGCGCTATATATTTAACGGCTTTATTTTGAAGAGTTATCAATTTTTTAAGATACATCGGAAAGGTAGATCCCTAAATAATAAGGCCGAACAATAAGTAGGAATGTATCTGAGCGTAATAAATTTTTAACAGTGCTTTTTCTGGTAGATAGTATCTGATTTTAGAAATAATTTCAACCGTTCTTGAAATTTTAAATGCTTTATTTGAGATCTGAAAATCAAAATTAAGCTTTATATCAATGGTTAAACCTAAGTATCTAATACTTGTGCATTGTGGAATAGAAATATTATTTAAAAAGACATTAGTTTGTAAAAAAGGTTTATTTAATTTGGGAGGTATAATTGGGAAGTTAGATTTAGAGGGATTAACCGTGAGTTTGTTAGAATTAAATCAAATTGATAAACTTTGAAGTTCTTTATTCATAATTTTAGTAAGGAAAGTAAGTTTAGGGTTTGAAAAAACTAAGCATGTGTTATCAGCAAAGAGTATTGACATACAATTAACCGCTTGAGGCATATCGTTAACATATAAAAGAAATAAAAGAAGGCCAAATATCGAATCCTGGGAAACACCATAACTGTTTTGTAGCAGCTTAGATTTTGCACCTTCAATAGAGACGAATTGTTTGCGTGATAAAAACGATTGAATTAGATGATTTGCTGAGCCGCGTATGTCATAATGTTGTAGTTTAAGATGGAGAATGTCATGATTTACTGAATCAAAAGCTTTACTAACGGCAAGAAAAACTAAACCAGTAAATTGATTAGAATTTATATTGTTATAAGAGTTTGTGATAACATCAATAAAAGCATGATTGGTTGAGACCTTATTTTGAAAACCATATTGAATGTTTATGATTGCATTATGTTTATTTAAAAAATTATTTACACGCTTGTAAATAAGTCCTTCAAAAATTCTAGAGAAAGAAGTAAGAATTGAAATAGGGCGATAATTTGTGGGTTTATTACGTTCTTTTTTTTAAAAATTGGAACTATCCGTGCAATTGTACAATTTTCGGGAAAAACGCCTTCTGTACAACAAACTCAATAAAAACTTGAAGATACGGAATATATAACTAAAGAGGCGATTTGAAAAAAAAAAGCTGGGATGTCATCATGATCAACTGCGTTGTTTTTTTAGAGAATAAATAGCATTATTTTTTAAAAAAAATAAATGGCCGGTGCTTTCTCGCAGCCTGGGCCGTGAGTAAGTCTGTTCATTGGTGTTAAAAATGACAGACCAAAACTAAACCTACCAAAACGGAAAGGTATCCAGCCATTTCGATGTTCAGTGTGGGTCCTTTTCAGGACGGGGCAATGCCTGGATTAAACTGCCTTTTTCAGGGCACATTGCCAACAAGTTTCGAAGACCCAACATTCTTCAGCTGAACATCGAAGGCCTCACTGCAAACAAGATGAACGTTCTTCATCACCTCGCTATGCAGTCTGAGGCACTCGTCATCCTAATACAAAAGACCCACTGCACTGATGCACAGAAGTTGGTACTTCCAAACTACCAACTAGCCGGATCTTCTTTAAGCAGGAAGCATGGTCTTGCCACGTTTGTCCACGAGCGACTAAGATACACGCTTTTGGACCAATCTCCACTGACATCGGAGATCGAGTGGTTGTGTGTGGACGTTGATGGCTATAAAATAGTCAGCGTCTACAAACCCCCGCCAACGCGATTTCAATCCCTGGATCTCCCATTGTTTCCTCATCCATGTCTTTAAGCTGGCTATTTTAACTGTCGTTATGCTGACTGCGGTTATGATGATAACAGCCCGGACGGTGAGTGCTTGGCTGACTGGGCAGGTATTAATTGTCTTGCCCTCCTATATAATGCCAAGGACGCTGCCAGTTTTATTCCGGCCGATGAAACACTGGCACCAATCCAGATCTAGCTTTCGTTAGCGTAGGTCCAAACAGTCCCTTACCGGATAGATGTGTCCTTGAAAAGATCCCCAGGTCACAACTCACAACAACGACCCTCGCTTATAACACCACCAAGGTTTGCTATGGCAGTGCCAAGCATGCCTGTTAAACGATGGAATTTCCGCAAGGCCAAATAGAGTCACTACATTGCTTTGACGAATAAATTCGCAAAGACTTTGTTGCCGCCTAATTCACTTGATGTGGATGCGGCTTACCAGGACTTTTGTAACACCATTAAGAAAGCAACCAAAAAGACTATCCCACGCGGGTATCGAAACAACTATATTCCGTGTTGGGATGCAGAGTGTGAATCCCTCTATAAAACCTTTCTGCAGTATCCTCAGGGAGACGACTCACGTTTGGCTGTACAGCTCTGCTTGCCAAGCTTGCAGGAAGTGGAGGGATTGATGGTCCGAGGCAGTTCGGAGCATTGACTTCTCACACTCTAGTCGAACAGCATGAAGTATTTTGAACAACCTTACTGGTAGGTCACGACACTCTCCTCGTCACTGTCCCGTTTCAGCCAATGCTATTGCATCTCAGCTGGTTAGAAATGGGAAATACGAGGCAGTTGACCGCAAGTCATCTCGACTTGTCTTTCAAGAAGTGTCTGACCTTTGGAGGGCCACAACACCAGACGCAGTAAATATCTCTGACAATTTCTCACAAAGAGAATTTACTGCTGCCTTCCAACATTTAAAACCAGATAAAGCTCCGGGACCTGATTCCATCTGCCCAGAGTTTGTACTCCATGATGGAACTGCTTTGAAGTCCTGGTTACGTAACTTCCTTTCTTCCTGTTTGGGCCGACTCAAAATTCCCAAGATCTGGAGAAGAGCGCTTGTAGTCGCGATCCCAAAACCAACAAAGCCGGTGGGGGACCCAAAGAGTTATCGATAGATATCTCTGCTCTGTGTCCCCTACAAGATCCTCGAGAGGCTTATCTACGCCCACATTGAGCCATTAATTGATCTACTGCTTCCTAAAGAGCAGGATGGCTTCCGACGCGGCAAGTCAACCGTAGATCAAGATGTTTTACTAACCCAGAACATTGAGGATTCTTTCGAGGCTAAAAAGAAAGCCAGTGCCGTATTTATCGATCTGACAGCTGCTTCTGACACTGTCTGGCATCGTGGCCTTACCTGCAAGCTGCTGAGACTACTTCCGGATAAGCACATGGTCAGAATGATTATGGAGCTTGTCCAAAATCGAAGTTTCACCCTTACTACCGGTTACAGCAAGCAAAGCAGGCTACGCCGTCTTAAAAACGGCGTTCCTCAGAGATCGGTCTTGGCTCCCCTCCTATTTAACATCTATACGTACGATCTTCCTTCCATGATTTCCAGAACGTTTGCTTATGCTGATGTATTAGCATTGTTGCACTCTTCTGGAAACTGGAAAGGCTTGGAGGCGGCTTTAAGCCAAGATATGTCTACACTTTCAGCGTATCTTCAGACTTGGAGGTTGAAGCTCAGTCACACTAAGACGGTGACGGCAGCCTTTCACTTAAATAACCGAGAGGACAAACGTGAGCTAAAGGTCTACAACAACGGTAGACTTTTACCGTTCTTTCCAACCCCTACTTATCTTGGGATAAAACTGGATAGATCGCTCACGTTTTGTCACCATCTAGTGGCATTCCGCAAAAAACTATCTTCGGCGTCACACTGCTGAGGCGACTCGTGTGCTCGGGATGGGGTGCTGGTGCTAAAACACTTCGCATAGCAGCCTTATCTCTAGTCTACTCAACAGCTGAGTACTGTGCGCCAGTCTGGTGTCGTAGTGCTCACACTCGCTTCATCGGCAGTGTCTTGAATGACGCCTTGGGCATAGTTACTGGATGCCTGTGTCCCACTCCAACGGACCATCTACCTATACTCTCAGGCATCCAGCCAGCTGAGCTTCGCCAACTGGAAGCAACACTCTCCTTGGTTCACCGTGGATCTCTGGACCCTGATCATATCTTGTATGGTCTTTTAAGTGGGTCCTCAGATACTCGCCAAGTGAGACTAAGATCCGAACACACGTTTGTGCCAGCTGCGCGGAATTGTTTGGAAAACCTTGCCAGACTTGGCATCCGCGTTTCTGAATGGACAAATAACAAATGGAAAATGAAGTACTGCGAAAATGCTTCCAGGCTCCGTGCTTTTGTGCCCGGGACCAGTGCCAGGCCTGTTGGGATGGACTTACCCCGAGTAGCTTGGGTTAGGCTCAACCGCCTGGGGACTGGTATTGGGCGATTCCATTCGTCCATGCACAAATGGGGTCCCGCTCCCTCACCGAATTGCGAGTGTGGTGCCTCTGAACAAACCGCAGACCATGTTCTAACATCGTGCCAAATACATCGGGCACCAAATGGAGTACGAGGTCTGACGGTTTTGGATGACGAAACTCGATGCTGGCTTAATGACATCACTGCCAGCATCTGATCCAGGCAGTGCAGCAGTCTGGGGTAGTAAAAGGATAAACCCTCGGCCCAAGGCCCGTTTGCGTCTGACCTGGAGTGGATACCTCTTCAAGCGATGAAGAAGAAGAAGAATAACGTTAAAGATTTTTGTGGGGTTGGGTATGTTGAGATAGATAGAAGAAGAACTCATTTGTTTAGAAAGGTAGAAAAAGACTAAAAGGAAGTATTTGAAAAGTTATTCGTTAAATTTGAGACAATTGAGCAAAAAAAATTATTAAATTTATCGGCTATATTTTGCTAATCTGAGATTGTGCCACGGTCAGTGACTAATAAGTCAGGAGTCACTTTAATTGGTTTAGAGTGCGGGAGCGTAGAACGAATTACATTTCATATTTTACGAGCATCGTTTTCGCATTTATCTTATTTAGAAATATAATATAATTTTTTAGACAAAGTCTTTAGTTTAGTTAGTTTATCAGAGTAAATTTTTATAAAATTATTTTTTTCTTCACCACTTAAAAAGTGAGATTTAAACATTAAAATGAGATTTAATCTTTTTCTTGATTGAGGTTATTAAGCCTTTAGTTATCCAGGGTTTTTGAGAAAGTTTTCTCATTCTTCTTGAAATTGGCCTAAAGGGCGCATGGGTATCAATAGAATGTGATATAATGTGGACAAAATTATTAAATAGTTTATTAAAATTTAATCGTTCATTAAAATTTTAAATAGTTAATTAAAATCATAAAACAAAGCAAGAAAACCCCTTCCTGAATATCTGAAAGTAGTTTTGAAGAAAGTGATTGAATGTGTGAGTTTTATCAGGGCACGTGCTGTGATTATTGCCTTTTCAAAGAGTTTTGTGTGATACGATGGGATAAGAGCATACTGTTCTCCTTTATTGCATCCAAGTCCGGTGGCTCTCTAAAGGTCACATTTTGTCTCGAATTTTTGAATTGCGTGTTGAAATCGAGATTTTTCTGCGAAAACACAAAACCCTGTTCAGCAACCAGTATAGCAACTACAAATTTATTGGTGCATTAGCTTATTTGGCAGATATTTTTTCCACTTTAAATCAGCTTAATGTGCAAATGCATGGAAAAAATATTACCATTATTGATGCGCGTAATAAAATTCGGGGCTTTCAGACAAAACTAGATCTGTGGACTAGAAGAAATCAAAAAGGACTTAAACAATTTTTCCAACAAGTGATGACTGGAAAGTCAATAAAAGTTGCAACGAGATTTCTGACCTCGAAGTTGAGATATGTCAGCACCTAACCGCTTTGAAAACCAACTTTGATGCTTACTTTTGTTTTTGATGATGTAATTTTTAGCAATATTGCTCCTTAGATAACCCATCCTTTGAAGCCAAGTTGGAAAGTATTGCTGACGATGATATGTGTTAAAATCAATTGATTAATCTCTAATCTTCAACAGCACTTTATTTTACATTCATAATGTGCAATGGTGTTTTTTAAATTTTGGTGGGGATTATTTGAAGGATTTCCTATGCTGACTAAGCAAACGTTGGAAGTTATTGTACCTTTCCCAACAATTTATCTGTGTGAGGCGGGGTTTTTCTCATTAATGACCATGAAAACAAAACGACGATCTTGTTTAGTTGCCAAACACGACATCCGAGGAGTTCTTTCAGGAACCCCTCCGAGATTTTCAGAAATTGTACGTAATAAACAAGTATAAAAAGTCTCAATGATTGGTTGAAATTATTTGTTACTCATTAATAAATAAAAAAAAAAAAAACATTGCTTGGGTGATTTAAGACTTTTTAGACTCTTGAATCATTGTAGGCATTTGTGGAAGTAAAAATATAAAAAAAATTTGAGAAGTAAATTTTACTTTTAAAATTTGCCAAGGGGAAAATAAGAAAATAAAGGTTGAGAACTCCTGCTCTAAGTGAAGAAAATCGAAACGTTAAACGCCTGCAATATTCAGGCGCGACATCAAATTGATTGCAATGTTTGCAATACTTACGAAATAAATTTTTGGCAGCCTTCTCACACTTTTGCGGTTTGGCCGCTCGATAAGCAGCCTAACAGCAAAAAAACATAAATTACTTGTATTTCGTAACCCGTGATTGTTTTTTATGTAATCAGGCAAAAAAACTGAACCACCAAGAGAGACGTTTTTTACATTATTTACATACAGTTTTGTATAAGAGATGTTTGCCATTCTCCATTTAGTGTATGGTCTGCTTAATATTATCAAAAAACGATTTTTAAGCCAGCTTATTTAAAAATTGCATTAGTTTTTGACGATTTCTTATCAAACAATCCATATTGTAAAACAATGGTAGTAATTCAATTTTAAATTTTTTATGCTCCTTAAAATATAGGCAAAATTATAATTTAATTTAAAATGTTTTTTTTTGTGGTTGTTAAATCCGATAAACAATTTTCGAAATAAGAGATTTTAAATATTGATTATACACAAAATTAAAAGTAGAATACATATTCCTTTTTTCGCAAAAAGTACGGATACTATACCAGTGTTTTTGCATGAAAGTACTGATCTCTCTATCCGGTTCTGTTGATGTTTCCGGCAAGACATCTGACCTTTCTAAAAAAAAAAAATTTTAATTTCAAATCAAATTTTTTTTATATAAAAACTTGCTATTTGAAATTTCAGCAGGTTTGGTTTTTTGATTTTTTGTTGGGGCTTCTTTTATGATGTCTGTGAAGAATAATAATATTTAACGCAATAACAAACTATAAAAATAAATAAACTTAATATTTTTAGTTTCAACCCCGACCAAATTAAAATTTTTGGTCAAAATTTCTGAAAAATTTTCCGAGAAGGCGTTAAAGTTGTGACCGTCTAATAAAAAGCAAAATTAATTTCAAATCAAATTCTTTTATGTAAAAACTTACCGTTTACAACCAAATTTTCAAATTTAACTGAACTTTTATCAGAATTTTGGTTTTCCAAAAAATAAAACAAGAAATATAATAAAATCAACTCACTTTCCATAAAAACTTACCATTGGGAAACAGAGAAGAGACAATTTTTGACTTTTTCGTAAGGGTTGCTTCTCCAGTAACTATGATAAAAATATTTTATTTCAGAATCATATTGTTTAGAAAATATATACTTACCACACACTTTCTGGTGTTTTTTTTGAATTGTCTGCTCTGTTGAATCTTTTGCTACATTTATTTGACAGAATCCTAACGTTTCTTCAACCACACTTTTTTTATGGCGATGCATATCACGCTCTCTAGTAAAAGTTTTTTCAAAAATATCACACTTGAACATCTTGAATAATTGTTTTCTCTTATGTGACTTGAATGGAATAATCAAGTCTCCAGAAACAGACGCTTTTATAGCCGCGAAAAATTGTTGTGCAACAACACCTTTAAAACGTGTCCTGACTTGTCTATGCTATTTGTAGTAATGTAATTAATTGCACCAAATTTTTGCAATGTACTTCCAAGAAGGTTTGAAGACACTCAGTAAAAACCTAGGAAAATACTCACGGGGAAACCGTTGTTAAAAAACAGAGGCTTGTTTTAAAACCATGTCACAAACATGAAATTGGCTTGACAGAAAATTGTTTGACTGTTTCTTTGCAATGGGTGCTTCAAACAGGAAATTGTTTTTAGTATTTGTGCATTGATTCAGTGTCCAATGATGTCAGCGTGTTGAAAACTAAAATGACCTTTAAAACCATAAAAATTTTTGAGATAGTTAAAAGCTTTCAAACTGAATTTTCCGGAAATCACTTTTAAAATGTTTGAAAGCAAATTGATACAACAGAAAGTAAATATAAAATTATTCATTGAATTTGTGTTGTCTACTAAACGGAAAAAGTTAACTAAAAACGTTTAAAAGATTGAACTTAGGTGTCAAGCTCGCCTAAAAAACATTTTTATGCCTGAAATACAGTCTTGGGTTAGCCTATTCTGATTTGACAGCAACTGTCTTGGGAACTCAGGACTTTTGTCTCTCTTAGGGTTAGTTTTCAAAGACTAGGGTTAGAAATCTAAGGAATTCTTTCGCAATCAACTGTTGTAAATCAAGCTCAGGACTACTGTTTTTCTTAGGATTAAAAGACTATGGTTAGGAGCAGTAGTTTTCTTTAGATTTAGAGTGAACCACAGTCTAGAACAGTGGTTCCCAACCGCTGTGACGCGGTACACTAGCGTGCCGAAACAAATACCCTGGTGTGCCGCGAAGCAATGCCGTGAGGCAATAATTACATCTAATATTAGTAATTATAACGGGAAGTGGGGCAAAACGGACATAGCTATAATTTAAAAAGTTTTGCCTTTAATGTCTTGAATTTAGTTTTTTTAGGTAGGTGATTACACGTTCAAACATTAACCGTTCTGTTTTTTTTACTAGTTCGGGTAGTTTGAATGCATTAAAAAATTGGTTAATGGTGGACTTCTTGTATGAATGTTTCAATTTTTAAATAATTATTGGGTAAATAATACGCCTTAATTGGCTGTAGTCTTTACTAACCTGGCTGGCGGTTGTGTCAAGTAGGGTGAATTCTTTACTTGCACAGTTCAAGCTACTATGTCATCAGTAAGAGAGATTGATGATTACCATAAAGTTTATGAAATCTACTACCTTATATGTATCATTTTAATAATAACATTATTATTTCTTAGGTTTATGTGTTAATTAAGAAGTCTTTGCAAATTGTATTCCAATGTGGTCAGAAACTGGAAAAAAAATCTGAACGTTCATAATGGTCTGAAGCCAATTTTAAACTTACCTTTGCAGATAAAACCGTTATAAAAAAAGTGTCCAGGGAATATTCAATCAAATATTTGTTAACTTTTTACTTACGGACCACTCCGTTGGATTGGGTGTGACGTCACACAAAAAGAACTAAAAAGCGAGCGGCTTTCTCTAATCTTGTTCCCCCAAACGTAGTAACGCTTCATTAAGCAGCGCAGCTGATGGTAAACATC
Source organism: Diplosoma virens (assembly GCA_963680785.1). Taxonomy (NCBI): domain Eukaryota; kingdom Metazoa; phylum Chordata; class Ascidiacea; order Aplousobranchia; family Didemnidae; genus Diplosoma; species Diplosoma virens. The sequence goes on from OY796891.1 coordinate 1,741,607, forward strand.
ATTATTATTAATCAATATGATTGGTGTGCTGCGAAAATTTAAACAGCTTAATAGTGTGCCGTCATATAAAAAAGGTTAGAAACCACTAGCCTAGGGTTAGTTTTTCTTTCATTTTGCCACTTCGCTGTCAAATGACTTGGATGTGGAACTCAGGATTGCTGTCTTAGGGTTAGAACCCTAGAATTAGGTTTACCCTGTTCTTTTGGGTTTGTTCTTTGGAGTTCCCGCATTGACGTCACGAGGCATGCTTGCGCGCTTCATGCGCCTCGCACCTTTCATCAAACAGTCACCAAAGGGATCTTTTATTACTATTCACATGGCTATTCATAAATGAATATGTTCACGCAAGACGGTGCTCCCTGTAACCATTCAAAGTTAGTAAGTAATTTCTTTGAGAGAAAGAATACCAAAAGGTTGGATTGGCCTGGTAACAGCCCAGACCTCAATCCAATTGAAAATTTGTGGGCAATACTGAAAGACAAAGTGGCAGATAGACATCTCATAAGTCCTAAAGACCTGGAAATGGTAATAAATATTCATGGATGCAAAGGCGATTACAACTGATTAGTGGATTTATCCGAAAAAAGGATTTTACTCCACCTTGCTTCATCCCAGTCTTCATATTGCTTGGCAAAGGGGAGGCGTCGTTTAATGGCTGCGTTTAAGCGAGGTTTTTTTGCAGGTTTAAAGACTTTCAAGTTGAAATCCTGAACAAGACGCCTACTAACAATTTTACGATGAACATCCGTGCCTTTAAAAAACAGTGCCGCGCATATTTTCTTGCAGGAACTGGTTAGAGACTGAACAACTATTTGCCAAACAAATTGCCATCACGAGGGCTTGTTTTCTTGGCCTTCCACTTTTTTTCTTGTAAAGATAAAGTTTAAAATTTAAAATATAGCAATTGCTTGATGAATAGTCATTTTGCTACAGAAAATTTTTTTTGCAAATCTTTCTTTGAGAAAATCCTTCCTTGTGCAAAATTACAATTTGGGCTCTCTTGGTTTCAAACAAACTGGCTTTTTTGCCCATTTTTGATATTCAAAAACTATAAAACTATTGAAGAAACAGCCCAAATATTCTTTAACCAAACACGCACTGAGTATGGTATTGCTAAACACATCAAGATAGACTGATGCAATAAGATGATGCAATTGTGAACAAGCCAGATGACATCACAATGCTGAAAATCAAAAAAAAGAAAATTTTTGATAGGTGGTCTCAAACGTTTGCGCACCACTGTATTATTTTATCGTACGCGTAAATGTTTGCTTTGTTGGAAATGGGCCAATGGGTTTCAAACCATTGCGCCTTTTGTTCTCATGCGGAATAATAAGCGTTGTCTGCATGCGCCTTCTCACGTGGCTGATTAGCGTCATAGTGATGCCACGTGGTGATTGGGCAATAGTTTTTTAAACTGTTACTTTATGCGATTGAGTGATCGAAGAGAGACATCGATTTTTAATAGCAGAACTTTGTAATTGACTTTGGCTGCTATAAACTTTTAGTCCTTTTGGTCATTGGCTACTTCTGGTAGATAATTTGTTGCCAATAGACTTTTTACTTTGCTCGTCCGCTCAACATCGTCGAAAACCGCTTTCCGAATGGTGTTTCTACAGTATTTTCGCCTTATCGCTTTTCGATCGATAACAAATAAAACCATAAATTTTGGAGCTAGTCGTGAAGCTCGTTTTGTAAGGAGTTGAACCAAGGACAAAAGCAGTTTTGCAACTACGTCACAATTATTATTTGTCATGGAACATATTTCTAAGTACCATTCAAAACACAATGCAAAAATTCTAATGTATATATGTTGAATTGTTGTCGCTGTGGTTGTCGTATGTAAGGTATCGCTCCAGGTACAATTTAAACAAAAGATTGGTGCCGTGGGTTTATTCTTTTACTACTTTAAGTAGCTATTTGTTATAGATCCGATGCTGTTAGCAATCTACTAAGTCAGTATCCTTTTTGGCATTGTTTTTTTTACCTCAAACAGTCAGACCTTGTGGTTCACGTAAAGCTCAATTAAATCTTGCAGGGGGCACAAAGCAGAGAAATTTGGGAATTCTTTTTTGGCCTTCAACAAGCTTTATCGAAATTTAGACCGTGATTGGAAGCGCTCTTCCCTAAATTTTTGAAATTTTGAGTCGAAGTAAACAGGAAGAGGAAAAGTCACGTAACCAAGACTTCAGAGCAGCTCTAGCATGGATTGTAGAATCTAGACAAATAAAATCAAGGTCCCAGAGCTTTACTTGGTTTTATGTCGATGGAATTTTACTAATAGCTCCTACCATCTAAAATATGAGTCTACCTTGATTTTATTGCAGACGTTACCAACTGACGAGTCATTTTAAAACTACTTAAGACGTTACAATACAGTAGGATACACATTTTACACTTCTTCAAAACTTTTCCTAAATGAAATTTGAACATTCAAAAAAGAAAATGAACTTATGGAATTCAAATGAACACAAAAGAGTCTTCACTTGACGTTAAAATAAGCTTATTTTAAACTTCCATTAAAGACTTATTGAGGGGCCCAAATTGCTGCAGAAATCAAAGTGATGTCCTTTTTTTGTTTTCACTTTAATTTTAAAGTATTATTAAAAAAACCTTTTTGTTAACCGTGTGAGAAAGCATAAATTTAGTTGAACTTGGGGGCGTGAAAGGTTTTTTATGGGATCCCTAGCAACTGGGACTAAATTAATAGTTGCAATAACAAATATTTTTAATGCACACCTTTATTTTTGCACAAAGTTGGAGAATTTAATAAAAGTTTTTGAGTTTTGTTATTACTTTGTGACATCAAGTGAGTGGGGGCGCTAGTTTTGCTTGCATAAAAAAGAGGAGAAATTTTGTTTACATGAAGAAAGGTGGCGCGAGTTTTGTTAGCATGAAAAAAAGAGACGCGTCTCAAAAAGTTCAAGAACCACTCTACAACATTAATTTTAATGCCATCCAACTAAATTTTCACTTTTGCATTATTGTTTATTACTGTAACTTAATTAAATACTATTAAAAAAATCTAATGAAGTCCAAAAGTCAAATTTTTGGATTTCTTTAGGTTTTTTTTAAAAGTAATTTTCTCCATTATAATTATGTTTACAATATTTGCGTTTGTTAAGAGTGCTTTTCTACCAAAAAAGTGCACCTTTTTAAAATTTTATCCAGCCCGCCAAAGTTTTTTTGGTGCTTTCAATTACAGCACCTCTTCGTTTTTTACTTGCCAGCCGCCACAGCTATACACTATCCCGAAAGAAAACTCATTGCTCAACATCGCTTGACAATCTGTATTATCTGCGTCTTCTTTGTCAAGATAAAAGTTTGGAGACATGAAAATATATTTTTGTGTAAAAGTAATAAAATAAACTGTGAATTGTGAATTTGGCAATATTTGGCAACAAATGTTTAATTTTAAAGTAAGATAAGATTAACAAAAAATAAAAATAAAAAATTTCCTGTGAATTTAGCAACATTTTTTGAGAGTATTAACCACTTACAAACGCTAAGAGATGCAGGGAAAAACACCAGAGAGGATTAAAATCAACCAGACTCTTCTCATCAAAAATTATCACCAGCACATGAGTAGGTTTGTTGAGTAGATTTCTTAGCCGATACCGGACTGCTACTCAATATAGAAAGTGTGGTGGTCCTTTGCATCTTTGAAAATACATAAAGCGCTTGAGAGTACAAAATCCCAGATAAAATTTTCACGCTATGTGGTGCAGACACTTTTTCAAAACAAAGCGTGATCTACAACACATTGCTTTACGAGGTTTGAATCCTATTCCAGAAGCTAGATTTGATAGCACTAAATACCACCAAACTCAAAACCAAACACAAGGAATCAAATCTATTTTCTGAAAGACATCCAGGATATCGTTTTCGCACACAACTAAAATGTGAAAAAAATGTACTTTTTTACCAAAGTGCGGATATAATTTATCATACTCTTCCACCATTTGTTTGCAATGCAATATTACTTTTTTAATTATTTTATTTATTTTTTTATTGGCTTTTCAATGTACTACATTTCTGTTTTGCTCATATTTTTTGACGTTTTGCACAGTTAAATATTTTACGTATTCAATTCAAATAATGCTATAGTTCCTTTTTTATTTCTGACGTCATTATGATGTCTTTCCACGAAGCTAAACCATCCAACTTAGATGAATATAAAACTTTTTTCGTTTATGTTTTATTAATAGGCTACCAATTGGTAAAAATGTAAAACAAATTATCTTGCACCTGCACAAATATTGTCTGATTGCAGTAAAAAAAACGCATTTTCCGCCAATGTTTTATTTTTGGAAGATTTAACATTTAGGAAATGCTTTGGTCAATTTTCAAAAAATCTTGGTTTTTAAAGTCAGTTTTCATCAACTAAAAAAATAGTTAAAAATTAAACATTTTACAAAAGCAGAAAATAAGCAGTGCCAAATGGCTGATTTGTTCGGGGTGAGTTTTTCGATTATACGCATATTTCGTTACATAACTTTCATTGATGTGTTTCTAGGGTCATATTTTTGGTTTTTTTATGTACGTTTTTTTCAACCTAAATAAATTAAAACAATTATGCCAAGCTCTTCATGAACCCTTTTCAATTGAAAAAAGCTCCATGATTCCTTCTTATTTGGTCATTTTAAAGAGTCCTTTATGACCCAGTGTTCCTTATCAGTAGGGCAAGTTTTAGTTGCACTAAAAAATTGAAAAAATTGCATTTATTTTTAATAAAAGTTGCAAAAAGTTGCATTTATGCACAAGCATTTAAAACGACAATGATTTACTCGAGCAATTTATTTACATATAATGCTAAATACTTGCAAACATTATTTGGGGAGAAATGGCGATGTTTTGCCAACAGTTTGCCTAGCATGGTAAAACTTTGCTCCACTGTGCATAACGTTGCTTGGCAATTTAACAATTGGACATACAGTTTTGGACTGATGTTTGGCCGGGTCATTTCTACAATTGTTTTTAGGTCATTATTTAGTTCGAATCGGTGTACCAAATACAATTTTACTCCCGCTGGATCGCTGCCAAACTCAAGTGTTTAACCTTTTTCGTAGGCTTGAGCAATAGTATATTTTGTGCTCTCTGCTCTTTGTATTTTGTCAACGAGTTTAGTATAACATTGATAAATATCTCTTAGGCATCTAGGAAAACTTTCAGCCGCGACTGCTTCCTTCGCTTTCACCACTATCTGCCCTATACCTTCGAAAGCATTAACAATCTCACAAACTTGCGGAAAGTTTTTGGAATAGTATTCTGCTGCCTTCAACCAACTCCCCCATCTGGTGGCTACAGGTTGTGAGGACTGTTGATTGTTGAAAACTTTGCTTTTCGATCTTTATTTTTTTGCTGCTGAAGCTTTAACTGCAGCAATTAGCTTGTCAACATCCTCATAACTAGCACGGATTCTTTCAGCTGCATTATGCAAACCATGAGTCACGCAGGTAATGTGAAAGAACCTCTGATACGTTTGTTTGACCACACGACCTGCTGCTGTCGTGTACCTGGTAGCATCTGTGAACAATAAAACAAAATTGTCTCTGTCTGTTTGAAGGGTGCAAATTGCATTATCTATGGCATGTAAAACAGTTTGTTGATTTGGTGAAGCATCAAGAATCTTGCAATGCAACAGATAAGTTGTTTCTGGCTGCTCTACATCTCCAACTCGGGTGTTTACATATTTGGACCCTGAAATATTAACTTCATCAATGACCATGAAAATGATCTTATCTGAGAGAATATTGCAAATTCCATTAACGTCACATTTCCCCATATTATCAATTCGTTTTTGGCATGCTGACTCGGATGGAGCTTTTTAACCAACATATTTAAAAAGGGTCTGCAGGTCAGTATTATTAAGTTTGTGCAGGGGAATATCTGCTGAAAATAAAGCAGCTGTCACTTTTTCAACATAATCATGCCAGTCGAAACTAGCTGTTGGTATGCTTAGCGGGTGCTGTCGTTGCTGCGATGTTGACGCAGGGCTTTGTGATGCTTTGTACTCTGATGATGTTTGTCTACAGAAAATTTTCTTTCATGCGACACAATTGTAGAGCGTAGTGTACAGAACAGTTCTCTACGAGCAGTAGCCATGAATTCTGTGGGGTAGCGTACTTCGTAGGCTCGCACCTTGGAAAGTGACAATTGCGTTTTTTTGGCATTCTTGTATAAATTTTTACAAATTGTATATTGATATAACACTAGTTCTTTTAAACAATATATATTATATCTAAAAATCAAAAATTTATTCTCTGTATATTACCAACAACTCGCAGAGCAACTTTACTTAAAGGTACCGGTAGCCTAAGGTTGATTTTACTGACTGCTCTATTCCGTAGATTGCCATCTTAATCATATCAAGGTTATCGTTTCTTACTTGCAAAATAACTAATGCACTTTTATAAGCACACAGTTTAACTAACTAAGCTATCTCAACAAAACTTGACCTCGAAATACTAGACACAACCTATTTCCGCTTGTGCGAGCTTGGCTAAAAGCCAAATCATACTTCGATTTCTAATTGAGTTCGGGCGTTGTCGTACATGGCTAGGGTTGTAGAACTTCTAGCTTGTAGTAGTAGTTTGTTTTTATTCCCACCCAAAAAAAACAATTGACAATAATTGAAGACAAAATAGAGCAAAGGTTGCAAATAGGGAGACGGCAACTAAACGATATACGTTATAACATGCACAAAAAAAAGTGCATGGTTACCGCACCTGTGTCTTAACATTGAAAATTTAAAAGTACATTTACAAAGAAAAAACAAAAAAAGTATAAAAAGTTTCAATACATTTCTACAGGTCACAAGTCAAGAGTGCATTGCTTAATCAGAGGTGGGAGTGCAAGCACTGATGACCCCGAAGGGTCTGGCAGGCAAAGAAACCCACCAAAAGAAATCCTGCCGTGGGTCAAAGACCATTTCAGTAATTGGTGACCTGGGTATGACTCTAAGTCGGTAGGATGTATCAAAACACAAGAAAATTATCACTTGTCAAAACTCTGATTAAATAGAATTAAAAAAATCAAAAAATAGTTTAATTGATTTCGAGGTTCTTGCTACTCTTCTTATGCTTGGTTTTAGAATTAGATTCGGATGTACGTTCAAATCTGCAACAACAAAGAAAACTAGCAGAAACCACAGAACACTAATTTATATGACTTAAAAGCAACAACAAAAGTATAGCAGATTTATGTAGGCCATGTACTAAGAGTGTAAGATATGACGTTTCAGCTCGTTTCGAAATTTTTTGTAAGTTTTTAATTCTTTAATTTTTAATGGAATTTTGTTCTAGACAACTGGTCCTCTGTATTTAAGGCATTGTTGTGTAACAGTTAGTCTACAAAACGATGGAAAATGCGGAGTTGCTTCTTGTCTTTATTTTGTTGTTAGGGTCAACAAGATTGTTTGAAAAGAAGTTGGCAAAGTTATTAGGAAGCAGATTTTTTGAATATTTAAACATAAAACAGGCCGTCTCCAGTTGTTGTATTTGTTCTACTGTCATTAGACCATTTATACACATTGCGTTTTTCACACTGCCTTTATAATGTATTCCATGTATCATTCTTATAAATTTAGTGGCAATTCGTTGAATTTTTAACAATGTTGTTTTATTGGCATTACACCAAATTGTTATACAGTACCGTATGTGACTAACAATCATAGAATGGTAGAGGATATCCAGCGATTTTTTGTTTAGGTGGGGTAAAATTTTTTTAACTACACCCAAGTTCATGGTTGTTTTTCGTAGTACCTGGTCCATGTGGGGTTTCCAGCTTAAGAATTCATTAAAGATAACACCTAGAATAGAGGTTCTCAAACTTTTGGTGTTATGGAGCCCATGAAGAAGTTGACCATTATTTACGGAGCCTCAAAATAAATTTATAAAAATAAAAACAAAAAAAACACATTGTTACTTACAGTGATGGATATTTAAATTCAGGGAGCCGAGGCAAGAATTGCCAAAAATTGATGTTCTGTAGAAAAAAAGGGCTTTGATTTTGTCTTTCACTTTTTTCTCTCAATATCATGGTAGTCTCTAAAAAAAAAGATCTTCACTTCAATTTCGTCTCCCAATTCGCTATATTTCTTCCGAAATTATGGTGATCTCTAAAAAAAAATAGGATCTTCACTTCAATTTCCTGTCCCATTTTGCTATTTTTCTCCCAAAATCATGGTGATCTCTAAAAAAAAAGAGAAAGAAAAAAGTCTTCACTTCAATTTTCTGTCCGATTTCGCTATTTTCTCTCAAAATCATGGTGTTCCTTAAAAAAAATTTTATTAATGCCGTTATTGCTTTTTTGGACAGTTGCACAATTAGCCAAGTCAGTATTTTAATAAGTAAACGAATAGCTCGCGGAGTCCCTAGGTTTCTTTCGCGGAGCCCTGGGGCTCCGTACGGAGCACTTTGCGAACCTATGACCTAGAAAATTTGCCTCAGATTTACGAATGATGCAATTATTTTTAAATGAGAGTGTAAGTGAATTTGGAGGGGGTACAGTGTTTCGCCTTTGAAAAACTATATAAAAGGTTTTTTTGATATTGAGAGTTAACTTATTGCAGTTTAACCACTTTTCAATATTTGATAGCTGTTGGTTAGCTTCAAGATACAGCTTTTCATACGATTTATGTTATAGAAATATATTAACATCATCAGCATACATAATACTTTCACCTGATGTTGTACAGTTTAGGAAATCATTTACATAAATTAGGAACAAGAGGGGTCCAAGAATAAACCCTTGTGGAACACCATATTCAACTGTTTGGATATTTGAGTGGATTTTATTAATATATACTAATTGTTTTCTTTTACTTAAATAGCTATTAAACTACTGATGAGCCAGGCCTCTTATACCATAATGCCAAAGTTTATCTAAAAGTATAGTGTGGTCAATTGTGTCAAAAGCCTTTGATAAGTCTAGGAAAATTCCTAATACGTGTTCTTTCTTTTCAAAGGCATCTGTTATACTTTCTGCTAAACACATAGGTTGCATGACAAGTGGAGTATTTTTTCCTGAACCCATATTGATGTTTGTAGAAAAAATCTAATTTGTTAAGAAATGAAATTACACGGTTATACATTATCTTTTCTAGGACTTTGGACATAGTTGGTAGTAGACTTATTGGTCGATAGTTGCTTACAATTGTCCGGTTTCCTTTTTTAAAAATTTGTATGACTTTTGCTGTTTTGAAATTTGTGATAAATTTTCCATTTAACATTGAAAGATTAAATACATGAGTAAGAGCATATAATATATTGTCAGGAGTGGTTTTCAAAACTGTTGTTGGAATTTCATCTATACCACTACTATTTTTGGGTTTAAGATTGGCCAGTAGTTTTTTTTATTTCGAAAGGACTTGCTGGGGAAAGATAAATTGATTGGGTTGTTGATGGGGGCAGACTTGTTTGGATATTTGATAAGTTTTGTGGTAAATTGGATACCAGCTCTTTTGCCACACCTGCAAAGTATTTATTGAAGTGATTAGTTATTTTAGAAAGATTCTAAACACTCTGACCATTTATTAATAAAGAGGAGCACAATGGTGTTTTAACATTGCCTAAAAGATTATTAATGATTTTTCAGGTGTCTTTTATGTTATGTTTGTGTTTTTCAAATGTTTTAATATAAAAATTTTTCTTCTTTTTTAGCAGTTCTCGGTTGTATTTATTCCTAATTTTATTAAACTTAATCTTGTAGTAAAATGTTTTTTCTTTAGGTATTTTTTAAAAGCTTTATTTTTTCTTTGAATAGCTCATATAAATCTGTATCAAACCATGGTTAATGGTTAGTTTTATTTTTCGTGCAAAAAACTAAGGGAAAATTGGCATCAAAAGCTTTGTTGTATGTATTCATTAGTAATAGTCAAGATTATGTTCATTTAGTATAGGAGTAATGTCAATTTTATTCAGTGATTGGTTAAATTTTTTGATGTTTTGCAGAGTGAATAATCTTTTTGTTTCTGGGCAAGGTAATGATTTATTCATATTTACACAAGCAAAAGTAGGTAGGTGATCAGAAATGGAATGTAAAATAATTCCTGATTTAATTTGATTGCTATATAGATTTGTCCATATATGGTCTAAAACTGTTGCATTAGAATCAGATATACGTGAAGATAGATTAATAACCAAAAAATATGATTTTTCTAGCATTAATTTAGTAAAATTTGAAACATGAGAATTATCATGATTTGCCAGGTTATAATTTAAGTCTCCTACAATAAAACACTTTTTATTTGGGCCAGTGATATCTAGGCAGTTATGAAGAGTGTTTATTAATACTTCATTTGAATGAATATTATTAGATGGTGATTTATAAATGTTTCCACACAATAAGTCAATATTTCGTATGTCAATTTTTATGAATATGGATTCAAAAGTTTTTTCATTCATAATTGTTAGTTCTTGAACTACAGAAAAATTATGTATATTTTTTATATATACACCAACTCCTCCTCCTCTGTGGGACTTTCTGCCATTAGAAACAAACATGTAACCACTTAAATTATAATATGGGCCAGGGGCATTTGCTTGAATCCATGTTTCTTTGACTGCTATTATGTCTGGTTTCACTTCTAAACTATGAATAAATGCTTCAAGTTTGCTGAAGTTTAGTAAATTGACAATAGATCTCATGTTCACACATACAATTAACAATTTATTACCATTAAATGTTAGTGATTCAACTGAGCTGACATCAATATTTTTGGAAATTGTTAAAACTGGGAGAGTTTAAACTGTTGTTTTCATCAGTGTTTATGATATCTTGAAAAATTGTATTCAGATGTTCAGCATGTGGGAGTGAATGTGTTGAGTGATACATTCTTTTTTTTGTGTTACCAGAGTTTAGGTTTTGACATGTAATGCATGTTAATTGGTTTTCCTTATTGTTGATTGATTTAGCACATTTTTTATGAAATGATTTATGGCATTTAATGCAATTAATAGGAATAAAATCTTTACGAATTGTTTTATTGCAATAATGGCATGTAAGTTTGCTTTCAGGTGATGAATTTTCCATCTGTTAAGATACACACTAACAACTTATGAGCAACTACAAAATTAAAATAGTTAACAAAAATAAAAGTCAAACTAAACTAAGAGAAAAAAAATAAATAAAAGGAATTAAACAAAAGAGACAATAAAATGAACAAAAAATAAAACTAGTAAAAAGAGAGAAAAGAAAAAACTTTTTTTTGTTGTTTAAATAAAGTAAACTAAGATTGTTATTCATTGTGTAGTATAATTTTATGAATGTATGAAAGGTGATGAATAGCATGTTTTTTGCCTTTAAAAGAACAGTATACATTACCTTTCTGAGTCCAGACATTTTCAAAGTCGAAGTATTTTCAGGCTTCTACTATTTTCAGTCTTCTTTTCGTCAAAGACTCAGTCATTGAGAATTTTGGTCCTTTGGGAATTGTTGCGTCATAGATAAGCCAATTGTTGTAAGCCAATTGTTATAATGATAATTATAAGCCAAATGCTGTAAGATAATTGTTAGCCAATAGCCGATTGTAAGCCAATTGTAGCGTCATAGATAACATTGAGACGCAATAATCCATCACATAGCTCTTTGTTATGCAAATGGAAGAGAATACAACTGTACTGAAATAGTTTTATTGGATGTTTTCAAATCATACATACATTTTGCGCCATACTTGATAAAAGTTGCAGTAAAAAGTTGCACGTAGAAAAGGAAAAGTTGCAAAAAGTTGCCCTACTTATTAGTAACTTAATGTAAAATACTTATCAATGACTGAAGGTTGTTGAAGTAAAAAAGGATTGCAGGTGAAAAAAAATTAATTCAACTGAACATACAATGAAAAGTTTTCAATGTATTCATATAACAAAAAGTCAACCTCACAAATAGAAAAATATTCACTGTTGATATAAATGATGTGCAGGAAAGCAATTGTGTATAGTATCTCATAAACCCATGAACAAGTAGGGCTACCCCATAACCAAATGCATTTGAAAAAAATGCCTCATTTCAATCACATCAAAAACAAAAACAAGTTCATTTTTTCTATTTAATTTTTTTCCATTTAAACTCAATTTACTTGAAATATTCTGTTGCTTTTTTCAGATTTTTGTTCAGATTTATATTTTCTGGTTGATTTGCATTTGGTTCTATAGTAACTTAAAAACATCTGTATCTTTATTTTATTTAATAAATTCCATATTTTTTTCTAAAAAATACAAATAATATTCATCAAGAGTAAGTTTTTTCTCACCGTCACTGTTATGAGCAAATATAACTGGATTTACTTTAAATTTTTTTATTTATTTATTTTTTTTATTTTATTTTTTTAATAAAAAATAAAAAAAATAAAAAAAAAATAAATTGATCAAGATAAAAAGTTTTTTTTCATTTTGGCCTGATAAGACTAATAATGCCTAAATTGTCATCAAGCTATATACGCAATTTTTTTCTAGAAGTGAAGTAAGCAAATATTTACAAGTTGAAAAGAAACCATTACAGTTGAAATTCCAAATTCCATATATACATACAAAAAGAAAAAGAAACCATTACCGTTGAAATTCCATATGTGGGAAAACAGTCTCACATATTCGCAAAAGACATTTCGAAACTTATTTGGAAATTCTCTGCCGTGCATTTCACACCTATATATAAAACTTACAAAGTTGGAAACTATTTCAATTTAAAATCTAACATACCTGCGCTTTTGTTATCAAATGTTGTTTATCACTTTTCGTGCCCGTGTGATGCGGGTCTGACTTACATCGGTAAGTCAACACGTCATGTGGTAACAAGAGCAAAAAAGCCTTAAATTTAGGCTCTTCGGTCAAAAGTAAAATAAAAGATCATATTCAATCAATCAAAGTCTTATTTTTTTGTCCGTTACACAGCAGAAAATCATATTAAAATGCGCACATGTGGTCGAAAAAAAGGAATCAGCGACAAAACGATATACGTTAAAACCTGCGTCAATTAAAGGTTATAAGAGTGATTATTTAAAAATGCATGGTCGCTGACCCTGAACACCCACACACACTCACACAATATGCACAAAACAAGTAGTAAACAATCACAAACAGAACACCAAAATAATTTTAATTGAGCATAGAAATAAAGCATCATGCTATCAACCTGTAAATTAATTTCTAACAATTTCAACCAAATTTTATTAATTAAAGTATAATATAAGAAAAATTAAATTGTTTTTTTTTCTATTATTATTAATATTTTTGTAACCCATGTTTAGGGAGGCTCACAGGTGCTACACCTTGCCCAAGGGTGACCTGCAGGAAATTGTGACAGGGTTTCCTCATTTGTCCCAACTTATCGAAGATAAGCTCACAACCGGATGTAGTTTATTCTAATACCCAGGAGATCAGTGACTAAAAGAAACTAAATAATTGCAGGTTACAACTAGTGAAAAAAGAAAACTAATGAAAGTTATAATTCTTTTAAAAGCTGGTTAAATTGTATTTAGCTGTTTTTCTTTATATCATCTTCTATGAGGTATTGTTGAAAGTCTGAGCATTTGATCCATCTGAGGAGCATGGGTTGAGATGCTTCTTAAACCTGTAACAAAAAAGAAAACAGCAGTATCTGTGGTTTGATAACATGGGAAACTCTGTTAGCTGTATTAGATTGAAATAGCAAGCTACAGTATGAATAATTAAATTTATTTTAAAATAAGAACTTGCTGGTGATATTGCTTTCTAAAAGATCTAAATGACTTGTTTTCTCTAATTGTTGGTGGTATTTTATTTCAAATTAATGGGCTTCTATAACTTAAAGATTGTTTTGTTAAGTCTATTCTACAAAATAGGAGAAACAATTTTTATTTACTCCTAGTTTGCCGAGATTCTTTGCTACTTAAACGTAATGTATTTTTATTTAACATTGCTTCAAAGGCCGCAGGCAAATAGTTATTACAATACTTATACATAAAATAAGCAATTTTTTTTCCATTAATTGATTTATTGATAATAAGTTTTGTGCTTTCATTAAACTTTTGACACCATCTTTTCGTCAAATTCCAAAAATCAGTCTAATAAAATTGTTTGCTGTTGATTGAAGCTTTTTAACTATAGTTTTATTTTCATTACACCAGGTTAAGATACAATATTAAAGGTGACTTTTTATTAAAGCATTGTAAAGCAAAAGAAGTGTTTTTTTATTTAAATAGGGTTGAATTTTTCTGAAAATACCATAACAAACTTTAATTTTTTGTAATAGCCACTCTATGTGGGGTTTCCAATAAGGTGGAGTGAAAATAATTTTTTTTTGAAATTGAAAAAAGTGTAGTTCTAAAAACCTGCCAAACAGGTAAAATCTACGAAAAAAATTGGTTTTGGCGAGTTGCTACCTTTGGGGGGCTAGCAACCCCCCAAAATGTGTTTTGAGGGGTAAAATTTTCTAAAAATGTCGTAACTCAGTAACCGCTTATCGTAGAGGATGATTTATGGCTCAAAATTTGCAGAATCATCATGTTTCTATATGTGCTAAGAGAAAGTTTTTGTCTATTTTCACTAGAAAAAAAGTTATGATAGAAAAACTGTTTAATAAGTTTGTTTGAAATGTGTGGATGCTGTGGTTCCTTCAACGTCAGCTGACATACAGTTTTTGAGGCGCTCTCGACCCTTACAACCTCATCCAAAACCACCAACATGTTCTTCCGTTACATCAGTTACATCAGTGCCTGAATCAGCTTTGGATTATCTGTCAGATTCTAGTTCAACCAACACAGACCAAACGCAATCTTTTGCTGCTTCTGAATTTGTTTTGCAATCAATGCCATATGAAAATCAGAATCGAATGATTTGGTCAAACCTTGCAAGGATGAGTTAGCGTTTTCAGATATCCGACAGAGCTGCTGCTGCGATCGCTAATAGTGTGATGCAAGATTTGGGTCTAATTACTGATGATGACAAGACATACGTTATTGATCGTAGCAAGCTTCAAAAGAGCGAGAACGATGCCGTGCTGAAATTAGGAAAAAGGAGCGAGAAAATTTCAAGTTAGTGAATGCCATATACTTTGATGGGCGCAAAGATGCAACACAGGTCACCATGCAAGGGCCAAATGACAAGTTTTACAGGTCTGTGCAACTTGAAGATCACTATACAATGGTTGGGCAGCCTGGTGAATACTATCTTTCTCATTTTTCCACAGAGGATGACAAAGGAAGAACCATAGCACAAAAGATCTTCAACACCATTGCCAACACCGAATTACATGACAAGCTTACAGTAGTTGGCACTGATGTAACTGCAGCAATGACAGGCAAGTTCAATGGTTGCATTCGTAAGTTGGAAGAACTATTGAACAAGCCGCTACAATGGGTAATTTGCCTACTACATACCAATGAACTACCCTTGCGCCATGTCTTTACTATGCTTGATGGAACCACCAATAGTCCTGACACATTTGCAGGACCAATTGGGAAGTGTTTAACTGGAGATGTTTCAAGTTGGCCGGTTGCTGCTAATTTTAAGTCAATTTCAAACCCTCAGTTTGTACAGCTGCCAGAATCAGTTGTTAATGATCTGAGTACTGATCAACACTATGCTTACAAGATATGTTCAGCAATAATCATGGGAGTTGTCGACAGCGACTTGCAATATTTAAAAGTAGGTCCCATTGTGCATTCACGCTGGCTAACTCTGGGCTGTCGAATCCTCAGATATTATGTTTCGGTGGATGAACCCTCCTCAAACTTGGAAACTCTGACGAAATTTTGTCTTCAAGTTTACTTTCCAAGTTGGTTTGAAATTAAGTTAAATAGTCAACTAACTTGCGGATCTAGAAATTTTTTCAACTTGGTCCAACGAATTCTTCAGGTGCCTGACGAAGCTGTTCGGAAAACTGCTCTGAAAGTTGTGCAACGAAATGCATTTTTCGCACACCAGGAAAATGTCTTCATCGCCATGTTGGGTGACAACGATGAGGAGATACGAATGCGAGGAGTGAACAAAGTGCTTTCGATTCGTGAAAACTTGCCATCAACGGTTTCATTTGATAATCATGACTTGGTTGACAGTTGCAGTGAAGAATATTCTTTGGAAAGAGCAAAATATTATGATACCGCCTCAACTGTACGGCTGTTTGAACCGCCCACACTGGATCTAACAGTGAACTCGTACTACAAGATGGTTAATTTAATATCTTGCCATCAGCAGCCTCCGGTAATTGAACATTTAACTGATTTAGATATTGAACAATGCCGGATAAGACCACTGCAGCTCGACCACCCATCTCACAACCAATGTGTAGAGCGCCATGTCTAAATGGTAACAGAGGCCGCAGCACAAGTTGAAGGATTTAAGCGAAGAGATGGGTTGATTCGCCAGAAGATTAAATCTCGAAAACTTTTGAAAAAATTTGACAATAAAGTGCAATTCTTTTTGGTGTACTCTAACTTGCTTTCTTATTTTTCTTCACTCCTTAGGCAAAACAACCCAATATCAGCATTAACAGTTCGAAAGTAATGAGATGTAACAGATTTTCTTTAAATTACTGAAATACTAAACATTTTATGGGCAGTAAAGCTAGCACGTTCTGTACCTTATGAGTAGGCCTATTTAGGTACTTTGTCTGGTGACCAAAGTTATCCCAAATCCTCTTGTTAATATTGTGATTGTCATAATTAGTCCTTATATTGTGATTGTCATAATTAGTCCTTATCAGTTAGACATATATCATTTCAAATGTTAGATCAAAGTTATTTCCATACAGCGCAATTTTCGAGTATTGAGCATAAAAAACGGTTTATCGATTATAACATTTTTCTTGTGGAAATAGACAAAAACTTTCTCTTAGCACATATAGAAACATGATGATTCTGCAAATTTTGAGCCATAAATCATGCCTTTACGATAAGCAGTTACCGAGTTACGACATTTTTTGTCAATTTTACCCCCCAAAAACACATTTTGGGGGGTTGCTAGCCCCCCAAAGGTAGCAACTCGCCAAAACCAATTTTTTTTGAAGTTTTAGCCTATTTGGCAGGATTTAAGAACTACACTTTTTTCAAATTTTTTTTTTACTCCACCCTAGTTTCCAACTCAGATTTTCATGAACAAAAACATCTAAAAATTTTATGCATTGCACTCGCTGTAAGTTAGCATTTCTCAATTGAAGTTGAGTGTTCTCTGGAATTTAAGAATGGGGAGTATGAAAAACAATATAATTGGTTTTATCTATGTTCAATGACAATTCATTAGATGTGATCCAATTATCAATGTTTTTTAGTTGTTAATTGGCAACTGCAAACAATTTTTTAAAAGTTTTTTCACTAAAAAATACATTGGTGTCATCAGCAAACATTAAAGGTTTTCCTATTGTAAGACTGTTGTAAGACTTAATTGTAAGACTTAATTGTAAGACTCCTGTTGTAAGACTTAATTATTGAATCCAATTTGTGTAATAAAAAAGATATGGATAGCTTAATACATCGTTTTAGTGTTATAAAGAAATGTTCATCAGATTACGACAGTAAAATTCACGAAGCGTTACTGATTAAAAAAACATCAACCTAAATTAAATAAACAACTGTATGAAAATGGCTCGTCTTTCTTGCTACAACTATTCTAATTTGGTCATGTGATTTGCATTATTTTTTCTCTTTTTTCTCTTTCTCTTTTTTTCCTCTGTGAATTCTGACGTTGTTTTGTGTAATTGTCATTGCCTTTAAATTGAATTAGTAATAACAGTGACAACATAAACTTGAGAAAATTATTGTTTTTATATATTTTAATTAGTTGTATTTGTCGTTTATGGTTAAAAAAATTTTTTAGATGATTTTAAACAATTTTTAGATGCTTTGATAAGGACTGATGATAGTCGAAAACGTTCAGCTTTTTAATAAAAAAATTTTACAAACTAAATGAAATGTTTAATTTTGCTTGCTATAATTTTTAAATGGATTTTAAAAATTACCTCTCTTCCTAAATTATATTTACGAGTTATTATGACTAGAAAGAGGAAAAGTTGCTTTGTTACATCACAAGCTTGGGTTGAAATAATCGCACAATATTTATGAGAAAATTTTTAGCAACAAAAAATTATTGATTCCTGTTCACTATTTATTTATTTTTATTTATTTTATCTCTATATTTATCCTCCTGACTCGCAGGAAAGCGACGGAGGCGCTAATACATAGGGTAGGCAATTACCCCGACCTGCTTCCGGAGATGCCAAGATATTGCTGTCCGCTTGCAATTAAATAGAGATATTACTGTAATTTAGAACTGCTTGCCAGGACCACCAAGCAGGGGAATGTGCCGGAAAGTGTCTTTCTCAAGGACACAACAGAATTTGCTGAATTTAGTTTATTACTTTTTAAACTTGGGGAAATCTTCAAAGCCTGCAAGGTTAATAACGGCGCACAATGAGCGAGATAAAAATTATTAGTAATTACAATAAATATACAATAATACTGTATTTCAAAATGCAAAATTAAAAAAAAAATTTGGTGAACGCTTGCAAAGTAGTTGCTTGCATTAAACGTAAATATTAGTTACTTTGCATTAAAGCATACGTATTTTTTGATCAGCTATATTTACCTTTGAGGGACACTAAATCATATACGACTCATAGCGGTTTCCCTTTTTGTTTTTAAAATCAAAAAACTCAAATAATTTAAAAATGATTTTAAATCGTTAGTAAGAACCTGATCTTTAAAACTAAACTTAAATTGAGTAAAATACGATTACTTTTCTTTAATTAAGTCGGCTAATTAAAGTCAAAAATTTTTTTCAAGTTTTGCTGTCAGAAAATTTGCAAAACCACATGAAAAAAGATAAAAGATTTCAATTTATTTTTTTAAATTAAAATTTAAATCTTTTAAGAATCAAACAGTCAAAAAATAAACTTAATTTTTGGTCGGATTGTCTGTATTATAAAAAATTATTTGTAGATCATATAAAACCCAGTGTCCTTCAAAGGCTTAAAATTGCCAAAAATAAAGGTTGTAGGGGACGAGGGTAAGAGGACGGGTGAAAAAAATTTAGGAGGGATATCAGAAAGAAAACGAGCGGATAAATGGGACATAGAGGGTGAAGAAGTAAGTAGGAAAAACTTGGGATATTGACAAACCATTTTGACTTAACCCCAGTGCTGAGAAAAGAACTGCTCCAGTTGGTGCAAACCAAAACTTGTCACAGCTGCTGCTGCGAGACAAGAGAAAAGTGCCTTGTTTCGGTTTCGAACCCGCGTGCATAGTGATTCGTCTTGTATCAGCTAATTATTGTTTACGCCATATTTTTACCTCGAATTCCTGAAGCGTTTTAGTTGATTGTCTTTTTTTTCTACACTTCTTACATTTTGAGAGGCAAGGCTACTTTTAGTATTGAGATTGAAGACACGAAGAGAAAGAAAAGAACTCCGTTGATTTAATGCGAATAAGATTTTGGCCAAAGTGCATCCAATTTTCTTTGAACTTCGGAACTACGTTGTCACATTTATCATAATAACATTTAATTTTTCTCCTCTCTTCCATCAACTTCTATAAGTAAATTTATGTTCTGGCATGTGTTTGGACCAATTTGTATGTTGATTTATGTTACAGGATTACAAGTAAATCAAAGTTAAAAGTTGTATAATAAAGGATACATGTCAATCAAGTTTTAGAGGAGAGAGCATTAAGTAAATCCAAAACATGCCTCTTCTAATTTTTTTCTTTAAAGCAGACTGTTCGGCCATGTTGTTTACACCAGAAGTAACGAGAGGTCATTTTTAACGTTTCTTGTTTTCAAATGATTGGTGTTTTTTCCGATTTTAAATCTGGTGTTTAAACTTCTTAGATTGTTTTCATTGTTATTGAAATTTATTGTGATGGAATCAATTTTTTTGTAACCTTTTTAGTTTTTAGTGAGCAGAATACTAACCACTTGTTTTTGACCGCTTTGGGATGTTATACACTCTTGCTGTAGGCTACTGTTTCTTCCATAACTTTATCTCTATTACTTTTATACAAACTAATAAGTTATTCTTTTATTACATAAGAAGAAGGGTCACACCTTAAACAAACAAAACAATCTTTTATTGTTTCTTGCTAAAACCACTTTTTAAAACAAAAATCTTGTTGGAAATTTTATCAGAACTTGGTCAGAACTGGGTAGAAGTCAAACAGACGCTAGATTTTTTTATTAGAATACAATAGAAGCATCTATAAGTTGCAGCAGAAGTGCGTAGAACTGCGACGCTATAGACCAGTGTTTCTCAAAGTGAGTCAGTTTGCTACCTAAGGAAGAATTTAAAATCTGAAACAAGGAACTGGGAAGTAATTTTAAAACCTTGTTGCAATTAAAGTTGACCCAAAAATATCGGTACATTTTTCACAATCATAGTCGTACCATCCCAAGGGAGCGAAAGGGGGAAAATTGAAGACCTTTTTCCTTTTTATAGAGATCACAATTTTTTAGGGACAAAAATTGAAAAATCTCTTGCAAATTCAAATTTGAATTTGATTTTTTAAAATTGGGATAACTGGAATTAGGATCAAAAATTTGGATGAAGACACAAAAATAAAATCTTCACTTTGATCATTGAGGTATTTTTTTTGGGAGGGAGTAGAAATGATGATATTTGCGTCATGAAAGGGAGGAATGTGGCACAAACTTTCAAAACCACTGCTATAGACTGATATAATTGTATTATATACTAATTTTGTAGAACAAAGTTGTTTCAATTTTATGGTGACAGTGAAAAAGCATGAATGCTCTTATACAAATTTAACTGGAAGAAAAATTTTAGTTGCAAAAAACTCCAATTATACATTCGTGGAACAACAAGTGGGATCCACCTTTTTCATCTTTGATTGCCTGAAACTGATTCCAAGATTCAACAAAACACTTGATTTTTCGACCATATCGACAGTTGCCGAGCAAGAAGAGAATTAGATACCTTTTGCTTGGTTTCGAAGTTTGGAATTCATTCATAAATAATAATCAAAACTGTTAAATATTTACTTTTCATCTTACTGTTGACGAGCAGTTATTTTTTTCTAAGTCATGCTCCCCTTTCAAATAACATATAACTTTAAAACCAGACAAGTTTGTTTTCAATTTCTGTATTTTTGCTAATTCCAACTATAAATCTCTATGCAATGGTAAACCGTATTTCGGCAAGAGTCCTGCAAGCAATTCTGCTCATAACATTACGCCTAATATTGCCTGTGACTAATAAACCGATTTTTGAAAAAAGATAATAATGTAGCCAAAGACAATTATTACACGCTTGGGCCTGGTAGAGCAGTTAAAATCTGAAAAAATTCCACTGAAGCAGGCCTTTCATATTATTGCCGGTTTGTCGGGAGTGTAGTCAGGTGTTTAAAGCGCTGTGCTTATGATCAACGTAATATCAATTCAAAACCCATTCGCGCCATTTTGTTGTGTCCTTGGGAAAGCCACTTTACGGCACTTTCCTCTGCTTGGTGATCTAGGCAAGCAGTTCTAAATTACAGTCATATCTTTATTAAATTACAAGCGGACAGCAATATCTTGGCATCTTTAAAAGTAGGTCGGGGTAATTGTATACTTAATGTATTAGCGTCTCCGTTGTTTCCTGCGAGTCAGAAAAATAAAAATATTAAAACTTGTAAAGAAATCTTTAATTTTATTTTTTGTTGTTAGGAAATGAATTAATTATAAAAAATAGATATGTATAAGTTGCATGCAGGTCTAAATTTTGCCCGCTTAGTGAGTGGATTGATGCAAAAAAATGTGTTAACCATTGCGTTTTTATGCAAAAACCAATTATTCTTTTACTGTCAACTATAAGTCTAACAATTTTATCAAAAATGATTTTGTGAAAAATAATTGAAAGTAGATTTTTAGGTTTCCTTTTGGATTGGGCGGAAGAGTATTTGCAAGCGAATTAAAATGTCTGGCGCCTTTCAAAGCAAACTGCTCGTTCTTTGATTTGTACTCTCAAACCTCAATCCGGTTTGTACCAGTTGCGCAAAATCTTTTAAGCAACTTTGCCGGACTTGGCATCCGCGCTTCTCAGTGGATGAATTATATGAAACACATAGTATTGCGAGAATACATCCAGGCTTCGTGTCTTCATACCCAGGACCAGTTCCAAGGTTAGTTTGAATGAACTTGCCCCGAACAGCTTGGGTTAAGCTCAATTGCCTGCAGACTGGTGTTGAGCAATTTCATTCGTCCATCCACAAATGGGGTCTTGCTCTTTAACCTAATTGCGAGTGCAGCGCCTCTGAATAAACCGCAGACCACGTATTAATTGGGGCCACATGGAGCTTGATGTTTGATGGTTTTGGATGACGAAACTCGATGATGGCTTAACACTATTACTGCCTTAATCTGATTCCGGCAATACAACAACCTGGGTTAGTAAAAGAATAAGCTCTCGGTCCCACTCCTGTTTGTGTCTGACCTGGAGTGCGTGCTCTTTCAAACAACATCTCAACCAACTTTTTATGCTACTTAAGGAATTTATCTACGTCATTGTGAGACGCTTTTAAAGTCATCAAAATTGATTTTGTTTTCCAGAGCCTTTGCAGTGAGCAATGAGAGAGTTCTTGTTAGTTTACGAGAAATGCAAGCAACAGAGAATATTTGTATTAAAGAAAAGTGAGGAGGTAACAATTAATCCATTTGTAACCAGAAAAATTAACCTTCTTCAAACATTTTAAAATTTAGTTATATTACTAAATTTTAAATTAATAGACCATATCTGATATACGATACAAAGATAAGTGCTTTTCATGTAGCCATAGCAGTTCTCAATGATTAGAATCAATGCCAAATTTATTTATTTTTGTTAAAGTATGTCACAAAAACTTAAAATTGCAACAGCTTGTTTTTTTCTCGAAAACGGATCGTCAGGCAACTATCTGAAACAAGTAAAAACAACAACAAAAAAGTAAAATAAATATGCAAATATATTAAACGAAGAATAAAACTAAAAATTAAAAAATTAGAAAAAATATGATAATAAAATCCTTTGAATAACTTGAATAACTACTGATCATTTCACAGCTAAGTACTCTGCCCATACTCGCCTTTTCGACAACGCCATTAAGATGCCTTGCTCATAGTAAACAGATGCCTGTGTCCCTCACCAACGGACAACCCCTTACCTTTGCAGGCATCCAACTAACAGAGCTTTGCCGCCCAAAAGCCATACTGTCTTTAGCTCGCCTTGTTCAGGAGCCAGAATACCACCTATATGAAAATCATATATGAATACACATGTCTCCACTTCATAGACAGCTTCGGCA
Source organism: Diplosoma virens (assembly GCA_963680785.1). NCBI lineage: Eukaryota > Metazoa > Chordata > Ascidiacea > Aplousobranchia > Didemnidae > Diplosoma > Diplosoma virens. The sequence continues at coordinate 1,764,843 of OY796891.1, forward strand.
ACATCAAGGCACCCATTTGTGCCCGCCGCACTGAAACAAACAAACAACCCCGCCCAGTCAGGCACCAGTATGTATGAATAAGATAAAGCACGATGGGCGGGATAAGATAAAGCATGAAGTGGGGAGAAAACGTTTCTAGACAGCATATATTTATTTAGGATGTTGGTCTAATGCCACTGGAAATTAGCTTTTCCAGACCTGTATTCAAGCCTGTATTCAAGCTTAACCACCTCCGAAGCGGCGTTGGTCTATTCCGCTCAGAAACGCACAAAAGAGGTATGGTTTCTACGTTGTGTGGTTCAAAAAAACAAACAGCTGACCATATAATAACATTTTGCTCTATCTATCACCATAAAAATGGAGCTCGTGCTCTCTCAGATGTCAAAAAAAAGCTAGTAACCTGGCTGATGGAACATGTCCGGCCATTTAGTAGACCGTCCAGCTCCTGTCAATCTTCCCAAACAAAAAAAAATTTTTCGTATTAACGAGGCGTAACCGCGCGGAAGTAAGTAAATCTCGTCTCACCGGCAAGTGACGTAGTATAAATAAAGTATGGATATTTAAAACAATTAACAAAAAAGGATAAAGTGGGTAATTACGAAACATTTTTTTAGTTTGAATTTATTTTTATAACAACACTTGCTAGTACATTTAGTTCTTTTATCAAGTATCGATGATGGGTTTGCCAGGAGGATGCCAATCGCTTGAATGTTTGAAAATTTGAAATCTTTTTAATTCTGGAAATAATGTTTTTTTGGAAAAGCGTCCGATTATTAAAAATTACTTGGATTGGAAATATTTCCTTTAGATACAAAAAACAAACAAAGTTAACAGTCAGCAATTCTTTCGGATCAGTGTCGGCAAGAATAATTTTTTCTTCAAAAAAGTTGTTTCTTTTTTTTCCAAAAAATATTTTACCTGCTCATACGCAAAGTAATATTGTACACAAATACTCGTGCCATTGTGATAAAGGGTACGGAGGTAAAAGGTCCCAGCGATTGGAAGAACAAATTCGACAACACGTTCCAAAATTTATCAGAAATCAATTTAAACCTCAAGAAGATCTCCCCAGACGCTAATGTACAGTAAATCCACTCAAAATGCACCTATTTCGGATTCGGCTATTGGTTAACATTTGTTGGATAACACAATTTGCGCGAAAAAATTCGATATTAACTGGTTTTCAATTTTAGTTGTGGGACGATCTTCTTTCCATCTGGCAATGCTTGAAGCCACCTTCATAGAGTCTCTTGAACCCGTCACTTGTCGCCAAAAAGAGTTCGTCTATGAACTGAAGCTTTCTCGCTTACGGCGCAATTTAGCGCGCAACCCATCGCGTGCTATCTTTCTTCCACCAATCTAAGACGCCGTTGTTTTTGATAACTTCCATATATAGCCTGAACCTCATATATAGCCAGTTCAGTTCAGTTCAGTTTTCTTTTATTTCTGCTCCGCCACATGAACAAAATAACAAAATATTGAGAAGTTTGTGTGTTGTTAAAGATGGGGTTAGAAAAAGGAAGAAGCAACAAAACGAGTTGACGTTGTGACTTGCTAATTAGCGATGAAAGGTGTGACTTGTTGTATAATATAGAAGCAAGGTTGCTTCACCTCATTATAAAGCCCAAACCGTGTTTTTCAAACAATTCATTATTTGCCAAGATTTCTTTTGACGAGAGTTGGCCAAAATGATTCTTGGAAAAACAGTTTTTCAAAAACTATCAAAATCAAAAGAGTTAATTGTTCGTGAGTGCTATTGGTAGCACAATATTTACGTAATTTTATTAAATCGTGTTTGTTCAGGTATAACTGCTTTTAATCTAGAAATTTTAACTGATAAAGAAAAAGTAATAAAATAAATCAAAAAATCAGCTGCTAATTATTCAGATTATTTTTCGACTGTATTAAGACATTCATCGGGAAGCATTTTCAATTTTGTACCCATGGAATCGTAATCTAAATATTTTGAAACAATCAAAACTCCGAAACTTTTTTCTCTGCTCATAAAAATTCTACCACTCAGCTCTTGGAGCGATCAAGGAGCACTCTATGTTAGTTGTCATAGCAAAGCTTTTTTTTAGCAACTTTTTAAGATGACAAACAAACCAATTTGTTTTTTATATTGCATTTGCAAATGTACCGAAAAATATATATGATTAAACTGTGAAAAGCTGAGTGAGAATTTTTTGAGCAGAGAAAAAAATTTGGATTTTTGATAGATTGAAAATACGTAGATTACAATTCTTTGGGTACAAAATTGAAAATTGCCATTGGGAAAGACTAAAAATTCCATGAAGTGAGTATTATGAAAATTTGAAATTTTAATCAACAATCTACAGTTCCAAACTTAAATAGGAGCAGTGAACCTTGAAGTAACATCGAAAGTGTTGATAAAATTTAAATCTTGAACTTTATCGAATTAGATGGAATAAATTATATCAAAAATATCTTCTTGAGGCAACATCGAAAAGCATATCAAAAAAAAACAATCCGGAAAGAGTTGATAAAAGATAAAAAGCAAACTAAGCGAGACAAATACAGAAATTGAAAAAAACTTAAGCATGGAAAATAAATATTTTGGTCAAAATTTATACAACAAAAACTGTGTAGACAAAAACAACTATGCGGGGGTGCCAAATCCTCTGTCTGGCAGCTGTTTCGACTATTAAAGTCTCGTCATTGACAGTTTAATTATGCAAAAAAAATGTATTTAAATGTACGAGTACAAACAAAACTTTAATTTTTTTTATGTTTATTGCTCCTATTTAAGTTGGGAATTGTAGATTGTTGGTTAAAATTTTAAATTTTCAAAAAGTTATTTCATGGAATTCTTGTTTTTCCTGCTTGGCATTTCTTTAGATTCTAGGTAAATTTTTTCCGGAAAATTCTCTCGTGAAAAAGTCCTCCGCGGAAAATTCCCCCGCTGTAAGTTCTCTCAAACTCATAAAAATTTTCTTATTATACGTGATTGGGCATTTGACACTAGCCTAACTCTGAGCTAGCTAAACTAAATGACCACGTTTTAAACCAGGGGTTCCCAAACTGGGGTACATTTAGACTTCTCAAGGGGTACATTATTATGTGAGAGAATATCCTTATTTAAGTTAAATTCCGTGTCCGGAAAAAATAATAGACTCAAATGTCTAGAATTTTTGAATCCGGTCGATTGTTATTATGTCAAACAGGACAATTAAGAGGCAATGGTGGATATTGGGTTAGGCGAATGGGGCAGTCGCCCCCCCTCGATTTTAGGCCCCCCCCTCGAAAATAGCACATACAGGTTCAATCCGCTGCAGATGTTTGTTTAGAGTGTGAAGAACGATTCGGAGTAAAGACTTTTTTTTTTTTTAGAGAACACTCTGATTTTGGAGCAAACATTTGACAGCAAATGGAAGTGAAGACCTTCTTTTTTTTTTTATAGAGGACACCATGAATTTCGGAAAAAAATATGCAAGCCGAGATCGAAGCTCTTTTTTTTAGACAACATCAATTTTTGAAAATTCTTGCCTCGGGCCCCTAAATTGGAATATCCACCACTGTTAAGAGGGAAGACTTCTTTACAGATTACTGTGATTTTGGGTTTGAATGGGGAAAATTTGTGGCTGCTGAAAGTGAAGAGTTTTCATTTTTTAAAGATCACCTTAATTTTTGGCATGAATTGTTAAAATTTGTATCTGAATTAAAGTGAAGACCTTTTTTTTTCAGAGATCACCTTGATTTTGGGGATAAATTGGGGCAAAATTAGTATCTGATTCTAACTGAAAGCCTTTTTTTTAGAGAAACGTCACAAAATTCGGGAGTACATGCAAACCTGCTACAATGTCCAAAGGGTACCGATGAACTAAAAGTTTGGGAAACCCTGTTTTAAACGAATAAACAGTAGGTCAGATCACAATGTATATTATTACGTCACTTTAACTGTTTTAGGTAGGCGCAGCATACTAATGATAAATCACGTTACAAAAAGAATTATTACAATCAATTTCAGAACATCTGCTCAATCACGTGTAATAAGAAAATTTCATGAGTTCGAGAGACTTAAAAATTTTCACCAGCAATATCACTATTGATGAAGCCAATGAAAAGATCTATGCAATCAATATCAGAATTATAAAAAATATTAACAAATTTTTTTCATTCAATATCAATTTTTTGGGGGAAGATTTTAGAATCGTTGAATCAATTTAAAAAAAAGGGAGGGACCTTTTAGTTAATTGGAGAATCATTGCAGCTAACCTTATCAATCTAGAAAGTTTTTTAAAAAATTAAAAAAAAGGGTACCGCTGCACTGTAAATATAAATCCGGAGCAAAAAATGAGGAATATGTCCCCCACTTATTTTTTTTAAATCCTCCCCTCCCATCAATCAAAGGATATTTATAGAGGTTAAAAATTCTTTTTACAAAATTTTTTAGATTGATAAGGTTGCTGCAATGATTCTAAAATTCACCTTTTAATTATCTTGATTTTCTCAATCAGATAATTTACTACTATTGGTGGAACTTACAGCGGGGAAATTTTCCGGTCACCTTTCTTTATGACTGTCTTGATACAGTTGAAGTACTATAGTTTGGCACTATTTCTCCAAATACTTAGCAGCTGATTTCTTAATTTATTTGTTTACTTTTCCTTCACCAAATCATGATACTAATCTATTTACTGCAAATTGGCTATTTGGTTTTTATTTATTAAATTGACTGCCAATTTGTTTTTCAGTCTTTTTCGAAATTTTTGGTTCTTGGGTATGAAATTGACTATCAATTTGCTTTTCAGTCTTATTAAAATTTTAGTAGACTCCGATTCAGTCTAGATAGTGGTCAAAATCAATTGGTGTTACTGTGCTTTGTAGTCATAATTTAATTGGTTAAGGGTTAGGTTGACGCATTAGAAGTTAATTATATTGTGAGATAGAATTGTTTGGACGAACAATTATGTTTAATATTAGCCTTTGGGGTGCTAATTTATTCTTAAAGTTAATCAATACAAAGTTTTTGAGTAATTATTTGCAGTAAGAAATCACATTTTCTGGGAATAAACAATATAATATTCACAAAATCAACAAACTTTATCAATTCTTGCAAAATTCGGCTTTCAAACTTCACAAAACTGCAAAGCAATTTACAGTACCAACAATTTCGTACTGACAAACTTAACCCATTAACGTTCATACATATAAAAAAAAAGCTTTGGCCATTTTTCAAAGTTGTAAATTCTTGATATTTACTTTTTCTTTAAGACTAACACAGCAAATCAAAGATAAAGTAAAGTCAGTTATTTAGACACGGGAAAGTGTTTAGTTTTTCAAACACTTTTGTTTATTCAATAATATGAACCTGGTTTGTTGAAATCGTAAAAAGTTTAAGCGTCCTTTTAAAACGACGATGGGCGAATATGGGTTAAATATGAATTAACACCCGAAATGGCTAATATTAAACTTATAGTTTGTCCAAACAATTTTATCTCACTATAAAATTAACTTCTAAGGCGCCAACCTGACCCTCAAACAACAACAGCCCAAAGGCAACAATAACACAAAGCAATTTCTACAAACTCAAATCAATTTCTCAGCTAGACTGACTGAATGACAAACTGCAAGCTATGTATACAGTATAGATCAGCCAAAATTTCCAGATATAAAGTGAATATAGTGGAAGAAACTAGAATCCTTGATTTATTATTATATTGTACAAATCGCTTTTTGACGTCTCAAATACATATCATATGATAAAGTAGAAACTGGTTATGTAAATTAGAATTTGCTTCAAACTAGTGGATTATACTAAAAATTGTGTCATTACTGCTACATTATTCTTTGCAAATGGCTTTTAAATTTTAGTCAATCAATACGTTTTGAATAAAACAGTTAAACAACTTTTTGTAATTAGTTATAAGAACAACTTGCAGACAAAATAAATTAAGGAGGTAGTTGGCGTCCCGATTACGCAGCCATTACATAACAATGGAAAACATGGCGTTAAAATCGATAGATTAAAAATTACTGCAAAAGACTGAAAATCAATTATACGTTTATAAAGTTAAGATTAGGTTTAAGCATAAAATTTGAAACCACCAAAAACAGAAGAATTAACAGTTGCAAAAATTTAACAAAAAAGCTGAAGCAATAGCCAGCAAACTTAAATTTAACGACTGTATTGAACGTTTTCGAACTCGACAAGCATTCATTACTCTTAAAGACCACTAATCTAATTTTATTAATACCCAAAATGCTGCCTTATCAACCCCGCCAAATCAAAAATCGGAATGATCAAAAAAAAATATTTAGAAAAAATAAATAGATTAATTCGCCCTAAAGAAACCTTTAACGTGAAAATACTTCTGAAGTTATTTCTTGGTTCAAAATTAATCCAAACAAAAACAATTGCAAATTTATAAAGCTTGAGATTATCAAATTTTATCTATTTATAACTGAAAACTTACAAAAAAAAATCTATTAACTTTTTAAAAGAATACATCGATATTGATGACGAAACAATCAACCTCATTATGCATTGCAGAAAATCTGACTATTTTGTGATGGCAGTACATAAAAAAGAAAAACGGCAGTCTTTTTGACGTAACTATGGGATCATACGATGGGCGGAAATACTTATGTGTTCGGATTTAGTTTAAATATATCTATTGCACGAGCTTAAAAAATAACGTAAAAAATTAACACCTGAGTCTATACAGAAACAATAGGTTGGCAATAATAAACAGCAAATCAGGATCAATCATCAAAGAATGTGCTTTTTTGAAGTGAACAATTTTTCAAAACAATATTTTTAAACTAACATCAGAATCTAATCTCTTACAGAGTGATTCTTTAGATATTACACGGAGTTTAATTACAGAAAAAACCTGCCATACTGCAAACCTGGAGACAGACCGCTTTATGTAAATGTAAACTCTGCCATTCTCTGAATTTAAAAAAAGCAATTAACTCAAATAATTTCATCACACTTATTGAAAAATTCATGAAGCCTAAAAGAATTTAACAAAACAATTCTTGAATACCAACAAGCATTTGAAAAAAATTGATACAGGAAAAACATAGCCTACATCAAGTAAGAACAAAAAAAACCTGAAAAACAGATCCAAAAAATTATTTGTTTCAACTCTCCTTGCAATTAAGAAATCAGCATCAACATAGGAAAAAATTTTTTACCTTCCTCAACAAACATTTTCCACCCAACAATAAATATTACAAATCTTTAACAAAAACTACTTACATTTAAGCTAAAATTGTATGCCAAATATCAAATCTATACGTATTATAAGTAAGCAAAACATCTCACACCTGAACAATCAAGTTAATAAAATTAACACCAAGTAATGCAATTGCAGATCAGCCAAAAATAGCCTACTAAATAAAAAATGCTGCAGAAAACCAATAGTATACAAAAACTCCTTAAAAACTAATGAAACTGACCAATTCTATTATGGAAGTTGTGAAATAATATTGTAAACTTTAGTATAATAATCAGAACTAATCCTTTTAGACAATTAAAAAATTAATTCCACTGAATTATCAAAAGCAGTCTGAAAGCGAAAACAATCAAGGCAATTGCCACAAATAAGATGCAATATTGTACACCACGCAACTCTATATCAATTCCGTTCAGTTCAGTTCAGTTCAGTTAATTTATTTTGTCAAACAATTTACATACATATAATAAAACAAAACATACATAAATTAAAAACATTAAACTCATAATGCAAAATATTATTTTACAAGTCCAAATTGCTTGACGAATAGACAGTGAAAGACCAATTGGTCATCAAATTCTACTGCCACCCTTTTGTATTGCTTTGGTTTTGATAAATTAAAAAACTTGGTAAAAATTTTTTTTTTAGTTGATTAGAGGGTATAAAGAAAAAACAAATTATAATAAATAAAAAGTTTTTTCTAAAATATATTTATGAAAAAATTCAAAAGAAATTTGTTTTTACAACATATACAAATTAACATAAAATCTATTGATCAAAACAAACATCAAAATACAATGAAAACAGAAAAACAATAACAAATAAATAAAAGTTTAATGATCAATTTTAATTGAAATAAAATTTAATTGATCAAAAAAATACCAAAATAGATAAAAAACAGAAAAGCAATAACAAATAAATAAAAAAACAATCAATAGTTTTAAGTCCAAAAAAAAAATCAGCTTTTTTAACTGAGGATTTTTCTTTTTGTGCTGAAATCAAAAAAAAAGAAAAAAAAGGAAAAAATTAATAATGAACACTATCTGAAGTCAAGTGATGGTAAAGCCTTAAACTAATAATAATTTTGTAGATGTTTTTTATAAGCTGTTTTAAAATGTTATTTCGAGTTATGATTTTATTTCGTTTAATAAGTCCTGCCAAATTTGGGAGCCTGCAAACATTATTGTGGACTTTCCCAAGTTTGTTTGGACTGAGGGAATGTGGTAGTTTAATTTTGATGATATTCTTGTGTTATATGTATGAATTTGTTTCAAGTTTTTAATTGGAGTTTTAATGTCAGTTATTTTTTTCTATGTTTTTTAGATTTTTTACAGCTATAGCAATTTGTAGTTTATATATGTCAGCAAGTTTTAAAAGTTGTAGGTTGTTGAAAAGTGGATTTGATGGTGTTTGATAATTTTTTCCATATATAATTTGAACTACCCGTTTTTGAGTATTGATGACTGGTTGAATGATGGTTTTAACTCTTCCTCAACTAGTTATACACTATTTGAGATGTGAATATATCATACTATAATACAGTGTTCTTCAAACTTTTTTCATCGCGACCCATTTTCCACGGTCAAATTTTTTCGCGACCCCTAAAAAAAGGTCTTCATCTAGAAGCAATCTCTGATTCCACTATTTTCGCCCCAAAATCAAGGTGTCCTCCAAAAAAAAAGAAAAAAAAAAGGTCTTCATCTACAATCGATCTCTGATTCCGCTATTTTCCCCCCAAAATCAAGGTGTTCTCTAAAAAAAAAAGGTCTTCGCTTCGAATTAATCTTGTATTTTGCTACTTTTCTTCCAAATTCATCGTAATCTCTAAAAATCCAAAATTTAAAATCTCTCACGACCCCCATTGAGCCTCTTCGCGACCCCCAGTTTGAAGAACACTGCTATAATAGATAGTTTTTAATGTGTTAATAGGCTTATTCACATATTTTCTTAATTTAAATAATGCCCAAGCCCCTTTACTAAGTTTTGCATTTAGGTACATAATGTGTTTTGACTAATTGATCTCATTATCAATTATAACTCTTAAATGTTTGATACTGTCTTGTTGCTTAATTTTGTTTTGTCCAATTTTTATGTTAAAAAGAGATTTGTCAATTTTCTTTTTAGTAATTATCATATAGTTTGTTTTATTGTAGTTGATTTTTAATTTATTTGCTTGCATCCAATTTTTAATTTTTTGCAGTTCATCATTTATTCTATTTTGTAGTGCAACAGGATTTTTATCTGTATATGCTAAGACAGCATCGTCTGCAAATAGTGTTATTTTTAGACCTGAAACCCGGGTAGGTCGTTAATGTACATTAGGATTGTCAGAGTATTTGTCGCACATCCGTGTAGTTGAAAAATATGCAACTTATGCTTTTGGGAAAAAGTGCTAATATTTCCGGCCGTCCCCAAAAATTACTAAATAAACGCTCAGAGGAAATCTCAAAATGTCGACATCAAAGTAAATTTAAATTACAAAGTTTTAACCACGTTGGCAGTTAATAAATATATTTACTAATTTAAATGGTCGGTTCACCTTATTTTTACATCTCGCCTTTACCCACTCTCTTGATCAACTAATTAAACAACCCATCTCTACACTACAAACTTATTGAGCTAACAATATTCTTTAATTATAACCTGTAAAAAAATTTTATTATTTTAATTTTAATTCGTACTCTGATAATTGTTATTTTTAAACGCATTTTTTAAACACCTTTTTATCGTATTATTTATTACAGTCTGTTCAATCAAAATTTTAAAACATTTTTTAATGCAGCCTTTTTAATTTAATTATTATTTTAAAGCAATAGAGCAAACGACGTAAAAAACTTGGTTTTTGGCAATAATATTCACTCATGGATTAATATTACAACCGTAGTTCTCTCATTGCAGTCTTACGTGTTTTTGTCGGAATTTAATCGCATTGTTTAAACTGTATTTTTATTCCTTTATTATATTTTTCCGATTTTTAACTGGCCCCTGACGATCCCAGGCAGGCAAAACAGTCTGTTGGGGGGAAATAAAACTAATATTAAATAAAAATTTGTGGTCTGAAATTTAATTATTTTATGTATATATATTTTAAGTTCTGCGCCAAATTGTAATGTCCCATATTGTTACAGCAAGTTTTACCTAAGTTTCGTAATTAAGTCTTTTCTTTACGCGCGCATTCTTTTTGTTAATAATTATTTTAATCAACGTTTTTTATCCTTATTTATAGTAGATCGTTTTTGTTTTTAAAAAGACATTGAATCACAGTGAAGAATTGGTTTTGTAAAGGATTTGTATTATAGTAGACTGTTACTGTTTGAATTTATTTGTTGTAATCGCCGAAGTTATCGGGAAGTAAAAAACAAGTTAAAATCGCATCACCTCACACGCATCGCATCTCATTGCATAATTTGGATCGCCTTGTATCATTTCATTTGGATTGAAATAATATTTAAATAAAACTGTATTTCTTTTGCGCATTTTAAACGTTTTCTAATCTGTTACAACACATATTGCGTATAGAGAGGGCCTTGTTTTAGTTTACCAAAAAGCGATGGAAGTTATCAAAGCAATGCAAATCTTTTTTTAATGTCTAATTTGATAAAAATGATTTATTTTATACTAAATGATGGTTGAGGAAATATTTTTGTGGTAAATCGACTTTGCATTTCTATATGTCAATTTAATTATTTCGAAAAGTTTTACAACGCTATCTAGTTTTTAGATTTATTTTAACAATCAAATGACCAAATTATTAACGCCGTTTATTGTCCCAATACCATTGGAAAAAGTGGTATGTTTGCTAAATGACTTTTTCAACTTTTTCAGCCAACATAAAGAATAATTTGCACACGTTGGATGATTATCACAATTAGCTTGTACAGATGCTTGGTTAAAGGTTAGACGCTGAACAGCGTATTTAGAAGCTAGTAAATCTTTCTTTTTTCAGTGATGGACATTGCGATATCCCGTAGTTTTTGAATGAAAAACGGAAACAATTAGAACACTATGGCTAATAGAGGCTTTAATAAAAATAAAAGCTGTTAGCTTAGCTAAGTTAATATTATCTTCCCGCCTGTGTCTTCATCTGTAAAATTTTCATTATTGAAACAAAATATAGACCTAGACAGAATTTTTATTTGTTTTAATTTATTTTATGTGCTTTTTAAAATTTTCGTGGTCTATTTTTCCTAATTGTTGTAATTTTACTCATAAAAAAGTTAAAACAGAAGCCATCTGGTGTTATGAATTTTTAAGATATTCTATCCAGTTACAAATCTGCATTGTCATTTGGTAAAAAATATAATGTAGGTAGTAGCAGCGCTTATACAATTTACAAATCAGGACTAAAAGTTCCAATAGCAAAAATTATTATTATTTTCACAGGATAGTCCAGTCCCAATAAAAACTATTAAGCCCAAAGAAAACAATGAGAAATTTGTACGTAGGCCTATAATCACCATCGAGCATTATTAACTCATCACGCTAACGTTATTTTATTTAATGATTCAACATTAAAAACCTCTTATAAATTTACGGCAGTAGTTTCCAACTTTTTGTATGCTTTGTACCCCTGACAAACAAATTAGACAAAAAATAGACATCTGCAAAGTTTCTAAAACCAAAACATTGTAACATGTTAAAGTGTAAATTAAAATTTTTCTTCAGCTATGCAGTCCTGTTTTGCATCATTTGTACCGCCGTGCAAGCACCCCAGGTTTGAAATTCTTACCCTATTTGTACTTTAAAAACAAAGTTTAAGCACCGGAGGTTATACAAAAGACTAAAAATTTTGTTTAATCGAAACATATTCAAGCACCAAAATAACTTTATCTAAAAAAACAGTGTTTTTGGGAAGTTTCTTGTAACCGACGTTGCGCTTTCCCAACATTTTATGCCCGATGTTGCGTGTTTGCAAAAAAACTTATGCGACATTTTTACATCAAGCTATCTAGCTCAAAATATGCTAATTGATTTCTTTCATATTACAAACAAACTTTGAGATATTTACAAATATGAAACAAATTCCAAATTCCCGAATGCATGTTGCTCAACAATAAAAAAATCAAGCAATTGGATGGTGTGAGGTATGATGGAAGCAATTATTGTTGTAAACATTTGAACTTGAAAAGATGTGCTCATTTCTTAGGAAAAACCTTCTTTCCCATCTCTAATTGCACTGTTATACTTTTTTCCCAATGTCAAAAAAAAACTACCATATGAATCCATAAGTCTAAACTGGTCTGCTTCCTACACATTTTTAAAATTGCCCTTTTTCCAACCACCTAGTGGACATGGCAACCGTTGCTAAACCGAGCAAGCTTTGACTTTATTTATTTTGTTTTAAGAGCCAGTTCATTTAGCGGATAGCTTATTTTGGTGATTTGAATTTAAGCTGGGAGTATAAAACTAGTTTAAATTTTACAATCTGTTAGCAAACAATGAAAACTAATTTTTTGCTTGTAGTCAGATACTGTAGTTATTCTTCTGAAGAATTTAACTAAACATTTTTTACACTGTATCTCGCGGTAATTTTGCTTTTAAAATTTACTTAAGTCTAATGCTAGATAGCTCAAATTAAAAGCAAAAATAGGTAGATGACCAAACTATTTTGTAACTGTATTATGGCAAGCAGATTTTGTTAATTTAATTTACAAATAATAAAGATTTACGCGTCCGTGTCAACATTTTTTATAGAAATGATTAAATTAATCACATTCTTGTTTCAAATAATATAATTTCATCTGGTTTATTTCTAGTGCTTATTTGTATTCTTGTTTGTAATTATATAAACATTACTACATAGTGAGTTTCAGTTGAATTTTGTTAATAGGCTTTGACAGTTTTTTTTCTTTCAATTTCTTGAGAAAAATAAAGATAGCTTACAGCAAATATTTTCTCATTGCCTTTTAATAATGTTTAGCTTTTTGTAGCCTTTATCTTCCAGATTTGCTAGTTAAAATTAATAAAAATTATCAATATTTTTATATGGTAATAATGCTTTGCTACCATTTTTTTTCTTTTTTTGAATAATTTGGTTTTTGCATTAAGAATCATTTAAGGGCTTGAATGCTTACATACTTAAATAGTCTAAATCGACTTATGGTATTTAATGCAAAAACCAAATTATTTCAGAACAAAAAAATATGATAACAAAACAATTATTAAAGTATTAAATTATTATTAATTTCTTTCATTAATTTTGGATAGTAACTGTAGAAGATGAAGGGTACAAGAAGCTACAATTTATCAAAAGCCAATGAAAAAATATTTGCTATAAGCGATCTTTATTTTTCCCATGTAATTGAATGGAACAAACAGTCAGAATATATTAACTAAAAATAACTGAAATTTATCATGTCGTGCAACTTGACTTCAACAAGATTGGAGATAGAAAAAATTACAAGAATACACATAAGCAAACAAAAGGAAACAAACCAGATGCAAATATTAATATATTATTTAAAAAATAATGTAATTATTGTACTTATTTCCAAAAAAAAATTGTTAGCACAAACACATAAACGGTTTTTATTTGTAAAATAACCATTATACCACCATTCGTGTACAGGGTCCATTGGACCTGAATGTAATTGCTTGGAATTTCTTTTTAGGTTTATCTCAGGTCCTCAAGATTTTATGACTTTCAGTATCTGAAACAAAGTTTGAAGTTTTAATTTATTATGGTTACTGAGAAAAATTATTTTCCAGCATTCTAGCATACTGGTATTATGCATGTGAGAAAGCAATTTTAATGTGCACGCATAGGCCTACGCGGAAAATTTTTTGTTGTGTTGTTAGAATAAATTTTAAAACATGTTTACGAAAACATGCTTGATGTTTAACATAAAAGATACTCGAAAAAAGTTCACAAAATATAAAAAGGGAAAAAAGGTTCTTCAGGATCCCTTGGACGTTGTGCGGCAAAGATGCTATAAAAATTTTCCGTTAGTACAAGGTTTAAATGAACAAAATTTGCTTGCCATAATACAGTTACAAAATAGTTTGGTCATCTACCTACTTTTGCTTTTAATTTGAGCTATTTAGTATTGGACTCAAGTAAATTTTAAAAGCAAAATTACCGCGAGATACAGTGTAAAAAATGTTTAGTAAAATTCTTCAAAATAATAACTACAGTATCTGACTACAAGCAAAGTCTAGCTTAGTAAATACAAGAAATTAGTTTTCGTTGCTTGCTAACAGATGGTAAAATTTAAACTAGTTTTATACTCCCAACTTAAATTCAAATCACCAAAATAAGCTATCCGCTAAAGGAATTGGCTGTTAAAACAAAATAAATAAAGTCAAAACTTGCTCGGTTTAGCGACGATTGCCATGTCCACTAGGTGGTTGGAAAAAGATCTACTGAACATTAATTTTATAGTTAATATTTAGGTTCTCTAGATATTTAAAAAAAAGAAATCGATGTTGCTTCATTGATAAAGTAACTTGTCATGATATTTTAAGGCGTTAGCTATAGCTTTTTTTATAAAAAAATAACCTACAATTTAGGGTATAACAAAATGTATCACTCGATACTTTTAATGGACCATGTAAACATCGTCCAGTTTTAGGTCCGGTGGTTCTGATGATCAATTTTAACAAAGCTTGTAAAAAATGTTTATTTATGAAAAGTTTTAGTAACAGCAAAAAAATCTTTTGTAATTTAAATGAAATATATTCATTATGGTAATGGAATAAATAAGACCTTTTGGGCTATTTGCTAAAATAGTTGCTGTAATTTTAGTGGAAACATGTTATGTCGTTGGTGATCCTCATTTTAGAACGTTCGACGGAGTTACATATGATTACCACGGAACCTGCTCTTACATCCTCACTAAATATGATGCACCTCCCGGAAGCAATGTTGAATCATTTGAAGTTGAGGTTAATTCATTTATCTTGATTTATCTGACAGTTTGAATTCGTTTGAAGTAGTTTGAATTTGATTAGTCAAAAATTTCAACAAGTCAATTATGTTTAGATTTTTCAAGAAAACAGAAATATGATAAATACTGTCGCTTATGTAGAAAAAATTGTTGTTAAGCTTCAAAACACCAAAGTAGAACTTTTAAAATCAAAAATAATTAAAGTAAGTTATGTTTTTTTTATACAACTTGAATAAATTGAGTAAAAGGATAAAGATTTACAAAATATTAATATTAATCAACATCTTTTGAAAATATTTAAAGCGCATTTATTAGACTATCATACGCTTAATTCAAATTTATGGTATTAAAAGTATTTCAAATACAGTTAGAAAAAAATTTTTAGGATTAGTTTAATCATTTAATAATCAAAGTGTTGGCTTATCTTTTTTTAATATTGCCTCAAACTTTAGATAAATGGAACATTAATCAATTCTCCTTATGTGGGAGATTGGAGTATTTTGGTTGTGGGAAAAACAATATACTTTAAAACTGTATTTGGTCTGCAAGTCCGCTATCAAGTTCCTTCCAATGTTTATGTTGACTTGACGAAATCATTTGCTGATAAAATATCAGGTTATTATTATTTTTTTAAACTGTTGATTGGCGGAACAAAACTTTAAAATAGCTTTAAAAAGCGTGTTTATTTCTTTTCATCATCATATTTTTATCGAATACCCATCGGGAGGAATGGTAAAAATGAAGTAAGAACAATCGGATCGTGCTTATATAGGAAAGGAGAGACTTTTGATTGTTCGAGAAAAGCAACCAATTAAAAGCAAAAGAAAAAGAAGGTTAGTGAATGAGTTTTAGATTCTAAAGAAATTCTTTGTGTTGATATAGATTAGATTGAAAAGATTTGATAAAAGTAGCTTCAAGAGATTTGAGAAAAGGGAAAAAAGTATGTCTTGGAGCAAGGATACAGAATTTGGTATCACTGAATTGACTGGCACAGAAAGGGTTTTCTAAAATATGCTGTTCAATGGCAGATTCATTGGCAATAATTTGAGAGGTGCTGTTTGTCTTGCAGGCACGGAAAAGATTAGAGCGGTCTTGAAAAGAATGATGGTTTTTGATTAACCTGATAACGTGTTGCGTTTTTACAATGTGAAGAAGCGTGTCCATTTTCAAAACATAGTCATGCTTGTTTAGAATGACAACATCAGAGCCTTTGTCCGGTTTGATGATTAGAATATCGTTGTTAGATTGCAAAGATCTGACAGCGTGAAAGCACTCTTTTGTCATAAGAAAATTCCCAATGTCAATGGGACTGCCACAGTAAGCTTGATCTAGGTCGCTTAACCTCGTCCTTATAGCAGCAATCTGCTCTTCAGACTGTGGTTTGTGGTGAACCAATTGCGCATACAGCACTTCAAACTGATCAAGTACTTCCACTCTATTAACACTAAAAGGAATCGTCAAAAACATTTTTTATCAAGGCTAACATTTCTCAACCTAGTCTTCCAAATTCTGTGAACTTTTGGATAGAGAAATTACGTGCTTGTCACAGTTCCACTATTGAGCGGGCATTTATTTATGATAAAATCGAAAGAAACCAATTTATGATTGGTTTTCTCAGAAAGAAATGCCGCTCGATCTGAAAAAACGTTTGGCAATGTTTGTCTTTCTCCACTTCGTTTGGTTTTGCTGCTAATTTGCCATAATTGATGAACGTAAAAAAGGAGCCAACCAGAAGGAAAATAAACACAACCTGCGGCTCCTTTTTAAACATTGATTTGGCAACAAAGCTCGTCCAAACAAGAAAAACATCTTCAATTTATCTTACTACAAAATTTCTGGCACCGAAGAGTTTGTCTTATTGCTGGACTCAATTTTTGCTTGCCAATCTCAAGTGTTAAAAGAAAGGAAGTACTTGCTGAGTTTGAAGTACGGTATATGCAAATGGTCCACTACAAACCACAGTCCAAAAAGAAGCTTGCTACTTTAAAATTAAGATTAAGATTATTTAGCTATTGTGGCATTAATTTATTCCTATAGTTTCCTAGTACAAAGTTGTCGTTGCACTGAAATCATTTCGAAGTTTGGTGCAGCTTGGAACCCAAGTATTGCTTGAATCCGTCAAATTTTGTCGAATTTGTAAATATACTCTTTTTACGATGCATGAATTTATTAATAAAATCGGTCAACTTTCAATTTATTATAGCAAATAAAAGTTAAAAATTTAAAAACCAACTGTATTATTATGAAAAATCGATTTCGACCTATAAAGGTCATCATCAGTTTCTGTAAAAAATTAATTAATTAAAATAGATTACCATATATTTGACAAGACATTTTGAAAATTCTACTCATACTATACGGGTCCTGACTCAATGACATAAAGTGAAGCTTTCGATAAAAACTAAGAGCTAAACGACACAATAACTGACATAATGATTATGGATTACGTAATAATGAAGAAAACGTACAGTGTAACAACTTGTAGTGAAATTAAAACCGCAAACTCCCTCTAAGATTCAAAGTGTTGACTGAAAAGATTAGCAAAACTGTTGTAGTTTAACTGTGTATAGTAAAGGATAAACGGGTTTAAAATTCAATCGCAATTATAAGACAAAAAAATTCTATTAATATTAATTTTAGCATTCAAATTATTAATCCATTTATTTTCACACCAATCTAATAAAGTTTTATCTGGTTGTTCTACAAATATGACCATGTAGCATTCAGTGATGTCAGGTTTACCATTAAAAGCATCAAAATGAAATGTATAAAAATGTTTAAGGAGGGCAGCTCGGTCATTGTTATCCTTAACGTTAAATTTGTTCCAGAATGAGCGGTGGTTATTCCATCGGGTAGAAAATTTGTTTTTAGTTTGTCCTACGTATTGCATTTTACAAGATTTACATTCTGCGACGTAAATACCATAATTTTTGCAAGTAAGATGTTGTTTTAAATTAAATTTTTTGCTATTTGAGTGCGAAGTAATATAATCAACTGTTTTAACCATATTTTTATAGTTTTTAAAGTTTCCACATAAAGCACATTTTCCACATGGGTATGAACCTCGGTTATCCGTATTAGGAAGAATCTGTGATAATTTTTTGTAATTCGTTAATTTAGTAGCTAATGTGGGTGGGTTTTTATATACAATAGCTGCTTCCGGTTTTAGTTTCTTTTCTTGGTTAGAGAGTTGAAGTAGATTAGTAAACTGCGTTGCCCAAACAATTCTGTTTTTCTTGTGATGTTGCGATTTTGGTTCGAAGCGATCTTCCCAGTGTTTAGCAATTTCCAACATATATTCTGTCATTTTTTGGTTAAAATTTGAACGGAAACATTTATCTTTTAGATTAACTAAACTTTTTAAGTAATCGGATTTACGTTCATTAAGGCGACGAAGTCGGACAGCTTCTCCAAAAACAATTGACTTGTATACTGATGTAGGATGATGTGATGCGCCATTGAGAAAACATCGGTCTTTGGCTGTAGATTTTATGAAATTTTTTGTAATAAAACCACCTGTGGCATTTAGGGTTGTTACATGGAGTACATCTAAAAATTCTAGTTTATTATCCATATTTTCGGTGTTAATACTGTTAAAAACTAGTTGCAGATTAAAATCATTAAACTGGGCTTGGAGTAGCTCTTTAATTTTTGTTGTTGTAGAATAATTATATGAAAGCCAAATGATGTCATCAATGTATCTTTTAAAGACAACAGTTTTGTTCAGTACTTTAGCCAACGGTAATAGTATATAATGCATGCAAATATTCGCTATAGAAACTGAATGATTGTCTCCAGTAACAATTCCATTTTTTTGTACATAAAATTTATCTAAATATTGTAGAATAACGTTATTCAGGCAAGTCATAGTCAATTCTATTAAAATCTGTTGAGCTTCTAACTTAAAACTGGATTGTGTTTTCAAGGCATGGTTTAGCGCTATAGGAATAAGATCTCGGTTTACACTGGGATATAATGATTTTACATCTGCGGTATTGATAAAAAGAGTGGAGGTAAGGTTTGTTGGTTGAGTAGATTTCCAATTTTCTAATTCCATAAGGTAATGTTTTGAATCTCTGCAGTACTCATTTAATTGATTGAAATTGGCAATAATTTGTGCTAATAGGTTTAAAAATCATTTCCAGAAACGCTGTTATTCTAGACGTTGTAATATCACCTGCAGATTGAAGAAATCTTCTGGGAATGTCCATTATGTCCACTTCTAGTAACTGGTTATTATTAAGTTTGTGGGTTTTAAACAAGGGGTATCCGTAGGCAGAGTTGTAGCATGCAAAATATTTGGCAGTGGGTCCACTAACTTTTTTATAAAATCCATTGTAATTTTTTATTCTGCAAGTGTGAAATAAAACCTCATCTTTAATTTCTCCTAAGCTATGAAGTTCAATCATTTTATTATAGCATTGGACCATAACAACATCAAATTTGGCATTTTTGTTGTCAATATTCCAGTCGTTTAAAATTTCAAATTGTTCAAGTTCGGCTTCCATAATTTTTTGGTAGTCCTTGTAATCTACAATAATAATTTTGCCATCTTTGTCTGCTTTACATATTACAATTTTGTTAGTATGTACTAATTGAGATAAGTGTTTCAAGCTGGTACGCATCTCTAAATTTAAATTGTTTCTTTGATGGAAATGAAAATTTACTTTGTTTTTGAAATTTTGTAATTTAGATGTAATTGATTGGCAATAGGTTTTGGTTTCAGAATCTAGTAAATCTTGATCAGGCCTGTTAAATTTAGGGATACCAAGTTTTTTAGGTAGGTTTTGTATATTTTGAGACATTTCTACGTAGCTTTTATTTTTAAAAACATGTGCCCATTCTATTCTTCTGATATGTTCATTTAAGTTTTTCCATTCTGTATTCTTTGTAATTTCCGACCAACTTGGGGTAGGTGCAAAATTAAGTCCATTCATGAGTAGTAATTTATTATTATCGGTTAATTTTACAGATGATTTGTTCAGAATCATATTGTTTGCTAGTTCTAGTTTCAAATTGTCTTTTTTCACTTTCTTTCTTTTCTTATATCTTTGGAAATCTTTCTTGTTTTTAATTTTTTTATTACTGCCGGCTGGTTCAAGAAACGGTCTAAATTGTTTACATAGTAGATTTTGTTCTTCAAGTAGTTTGTCAAATTTACATTTAAAATTGTGTCTAGTTATAGGTCGAAATCGATTTTTCATAATAATACAGTTGGTTTTTAAATTTTTAACTTTTATTTGCTATAATAAATTGAAAGTTGACTGATTTTATTAATAAATTCATGCATCGCAATTTGATACCAAAAGATTAATATATGCATTAGCTTTCATATGTTTCTCAGCAGAAAGTAACTGAATTGTCTAATATTCTTACTTGGTGTAAATATTCTTAAGGAATTTGATGCTCTTTATCAAAACCAGTATTGATAATGGAGCTGAAGAAAAGGATGTGCTTTGGCTTAATAATGTATTTGCTAGTGTTTTTGTTTTTTTGATGATATAACATGTGCTGATGCCAAGTGAGTGGCTATGTTAGCAGAAGCATATCTTGCCACTGCAAATCCTCTTCCTGCAAAAAATTGCTCATTGCAGGTGATGATTCCTTTTCAATTCACCACTATCTGCCAGATGAGTACAAACAGTTGTTTGAAAACGTAAATTGTGGGGGCCTGTCGCAACCATCTGAATTTACACTGTGACAGCACTGACAGTGCAACATTTATGTGGTCATTCAACAAAAACCAAGTTTTTATCCATGAGCAACCCACAATCTGTTTTTCTCAAAGCATAAATTAACATTGTTGCAGCGACTGAAACTCTCAGTGACCTATTGTTTCAGCAATGTTCTGCCGGTCATTTGAATTTCAAAGAAGTGGTTAGATATGTTTAATTGTTTTACAAAGAAGGAACTTAAACGGATAAATGGATTTAAAGTTAAATTGCCAGGAATATCAGCCAAAAAACTGCTAAAATTAACTTCAAAAAGCTCCCAGTTTTAATACTTGTATAATAGTTTGTATGTTGTTATTTTGATTGTTTTGTTGCTTCTTGTTGTGTTTTAAGCTTAATACTTGTTTATTTTTCTTTCTTGGTAGGCAATTTTTTTGTTCTATTGCATGCCAAATTGTTAGTTAGTTTTATTGTTTTTGCATGTACAAGTTCATTTTTGTTTTCCTTACATAATTGTAGTCAATATATATTTAGTTTTCAGAATCTGGTACTGCTTAATGCCTTTATCAAAATAAAGATTTCAATTTTTTTGAACAAATAACCTTGAGAAATCTTTAAGATATAACTAAAATGTGTTTAATCTTCAAACGAAGGATTTCAAAGCTTCGTATGACTTTTGACACTATTTTTGCAAATAGCCCTTCTAATGTAAATAGCCAAAATGAATTGTTAACCTGGTGTTCTAATATCCCTAGTAAAGAAGTAATGATTCTCTATGAGGGTTCAAAGACAAAGGTTAAAGTTGAATCTCAATTCTCAAGAATTTTATGTAACTGTTGGTGTACATCAGGAATCTATTTTGCCACCTTTGTTGTTTGCAATTGTGGTGGATGTTGTGACAGAGAATGCAAGAAAAAGGCTTAATGTAAGAGGTTTTCCATGCAGATGACTTGGTACTGATAGTGAAACAATGGAGGGTCTGAAAAAGAGGTTTCTAAAATGGAGAAGTGGATTGAAGAGCAAGGGACTGAAAGTGAATCTTGAAAAGACAAAGGTAATGGTGTTTTGGTCAGAGGGTGAAGTCATATGAAGTAGAATAGACCAATGTGGAGTATGTTGCAAAAGGGAGACTGTCAACTCAGTGCTATGAACAAAATGTGACCAATGGATTCATGGAAAGTGTTCTAAGTTGAAGAAGTAACTCTAAGTGCAGCAAAACTTTTTTGTTTGTAGTAAATGTAATAAAGTGACAAATGGTACCGAAGAAGAATAACAGGAGGTAATATGTGATGAATTGGAAACTGTGAAGGGATTTTGCTATCTTGGTGATAAGTTGAATGTCAGTGGAGGATGTGAAGCTGCAGTGACTGCAAGAACAAAATTGGAATGGAGGAAATTCGGAGAGTGTGGTGAGATACTTTGATGTGTTTTCAGATTAAAATTCTTCTTGCAGATGAAAGGAAAGGTATATAAAGCTACATAAGACCAGTTATGTTATATGGAAGTGAAACGTTGTGTTTAAGAGAAAATAAAGTACGTACTTTGAGAAGAGAAGAAAGATCTATGGTAAGGGCAATGTGCAGTGTAAAGTTGGTGGACAAGAGGAATACAGAGGAGCTGATGGACATATTGGGATTGAAGGAAGCAGTAGATAAGCTGGCAAGAGCATATGACGTGAGATGGTATAGTCATGTTTTAAGACAACCCGAGGAAGATGTTTTGATGAAAGCAATGTTACATAAAGTAATGTTACATAAAGAAAATGTAAACAGTGCTGACTGAGGATGAAATGAAGGGAACAAGTCAAAGAAAGAATGAGAAGGATTAGTTTAAGGAAAGAAGATATAGCAGGTAGAGCAAAGGTGTAGGAAGAGTTGCAGAAGTAGTGGGATGCATCTGGCCACCTTTAGTCACTGGGGATTAAACCTGATTAAAACCAGATTGATGATGATGATGATGAAATTTAATAAACAGAAATGATGGTAATTCTTTCTCTTTGGTCAATAAAATATTATTAGATTGCAATTGAAAAATTTAGTTTGCATTCATGTCACGTTTATAAAGAAAGCAGTTACAATTTTCTTAATTAGTTATTTTGGTTTAAATCTTTAATATTGCAATTATATGATTGACTGCTGTGTTTTTTAAATTAGAATGTTTTTGAGTTCGTTTTTTGCTGTTTTGAGTGCAGTATGCATTGGAAGTTGTTTGGTTTTCTTAACGATCACCATGTTCTTGTTCTTTATTACTCAATTTTGTTGCGATTGTGATCAATGAAGTAACTCTCTTGCTGTTTAATGTTAAATGTATTTCTACAATTCGTGATGATGAGCTTTTAGCAGTTGTTATGTGCACATTTTAATCACTGAAGATGTTGGTTGATTTCTAAACAATGAAATATCAGTTTAAATAAAAAAACCTTGCTGATTTTTAATTTGGAATTGTCACTGGTAGAGCACTTGAAATTTTTTGCAGTGTTTACCAATGTTGCTTTTTTGGCCTCATTTAATATGCAATGGTCATTGCATATTTGCTGCTTGTAGTATCACTTCTTTTTCAATGCAAATCATTTCTGGTTAATTTGCCTATACGCACAAAAAGAAAAGAGTGAAAAACCTGCTTAAGATTATAAGCCTTAACAACAGGATGACTGTTATTTTATAAAATTTTCATAGCACAAGCATGTTTGTTGATTTGTTTGTTTAGTTTATCCAAAAAACTGCAAATAGTTAAACAACAAAAAAATTTTAAATTTATATTGCTGCTTTTGTTAATTTTTTTTTTGACAATTTGATTGCACATTTACAACTTAGTTTTCACAACAATATCTGAAGTTTATGAGATATTTTAATCATCTTTTCTAGTGCTTACAACTGTTTAAGTACAAGCTACAAGTAAAATAAAAAATATCTTTTTGCAGCAGTTTCTCTTGAGACTAATTTAATCATGTAGTTACAGCACAAGGTTTCATCATTGCTTCCCTGATAGAATTAGGTTGATTTTGTTAAATTGCTAATCTCCCTCATATGATGCCTCAACAAGAGCTTTGCTTTGCTATTGGAATATCCTTTGGAATTAAGCTTGTGCTGTTTTATACTCAATTTATTTTGTTCAAAGAAGCATGGATTTTTCTCTACATCTTTGATGTTCAGATGACATTTAAGTTTGCGAGGTTTTATCACTTTGAAACTTAAAACTACATTGCACAATACACATTGAGGCTTAGTCATACCATTTTTATCAATTGAAGTAAAGCCTAACTTAAGATAATCCCATTGTATTTTTGCTGTTTAGTCATTTTACTGTTGACAAAAAGAATTTAAAATTTTATGATATTAAGGCTAAACTCATTAAATAAGCAAATAAGTAACTTAAAACTTAAAGCTATAACTTACATGACAGTTACAATTTGGTTTGATTGATTTTCATTAGAAAATCAACTAAATTCAATGATACTTTAAAGCACAGTGCTCTAAGCTACTATGACTGCCAACCAGTATTTCAGGTTAAAATTTTTGTTAGCTTTCTTGCAGATCATGATGTCAATTAAGTGAAATGTGAATTTACACATAATAAACATAAAATGTTGAAAACAACTTTCGCCTATAACTCAACAACTAAAAGGTTGTTGTGGACTCCCTATAATTTCCTCATGCTGCTCAGTTTGAGAACCATTATAGTAGGCAATAGTATGTATTTTTGGTAATAATTTAATGTTGACAAAATGTAACTTGGAAACTTTTGTTCTGGGCTCTTTAATTGTCTTTGTAAAGAGTGTTATTATTAACTGATTGTATTGTTTTATTTTAGTACCAGGCCGTGTTAATCCTCCAATGAAAGAATATTCATCTGGTGGGGTGATCAAACTGAAGTGGGAGGAGATTGAGGCAGGCTCTGTCTCAATATCATATTATGTTGAGTGGGAGCCAGCTGATCTAAGTGGAAGAAACAACAAATCTGAAATTGTAGATGGTGGTGTTGAGATTGATAACTTGAAGGGCAACACATGGCACATTTTCAAAATTCGAGCTGTTAATGAAGCCGGCATGGGTGAATACTCAGAAGAATTGAGGATTATGTCAAGTGGGTAGCTTCACAAAAACCATGAGATTGTATAACTGACTGGTTGTCAGCCAGTGTATAATAATTAGGATGTGTGTTTGCATATTTAAGGGTAAACTTTTGTGCTCTGCTTTTTGATAATTTTTGAATAACAAATTTATTGTCATATGGAAGGGCATCCACTCCAGGTCAATCATAGGCAAAACTAAAACTTAGAGTTTATCCTTTTTCTAGTTCAGACTATTGTACTGCCCTAATCAGATGCAATTTTCAACAATTCCAATAAACAGTACTGGTTATTGGAATAAAAACCTAAGGCAAGAAAAGGCGTTTTTTTGTAACACTCCATCTTGCAGCTATAATTTGTCCACAGGGCAGCAATAATGATTGGTTTGGCAAGGATTTTTAGTAGTTAGTGAAGAGCTGGCACAAACAAACATCAATATCTTAGTCTCTCCAAAGTTTCTATAAATAGTAAGTTATGCGGTTAACTGGTTTCCATTAATATGTAATTATGCTACCATCTTTGTGTCTATTATCAATGATACAATTAATCAAAACTTGTATCTTTTTAATAAAAATACTTTTTTTAGTCCTTGAAAAAAAAGCATGCTTTTAAAATTTACAAAAATTATTAAAAAGAAAAAAATTAAGTGGCAATAACAATAAAATGTTTAATCTGAATTATTATTTTTGAGATTTTTGTTGAAAGTTTTGATGAAATTAGCAGCGAAATAATCTAGAATTTGCAAAGCTACTATATTTTTTCTATTGAGCTCTTAAATATGCTTTTTTGACCTGATTTATACATTTGATTCTACTTAGCATTTTACAATAAAAACAAATACTGGTAAGTGAAATTTATTTCAAATCAGAATACACTTATACATTGTTGGCAGCTGTAATACCAAATGAAGTATCGAACTCAAACATTATTTTAACTATTCAATGTAATCAGCTGAGCATTGTTGCAAAGATAACTAAAGTAATAAAATGGTTTGTAATTGTAAAATGATTCAGTTGCACTTCAAAGCATGTGTTATGATAAATTATATGTAATTTTATTTTGCTATACTAATGTTTGTTTTGTTTTCAAAATATTTTCTTTATAACAGCAGCATACAGTCATACATTATTGGCAGTGTGGTTGAATGGTTAGAGCATCGGGATTGTGATTGACATCATCTTGGTTCAAAACCTACTTGCACCATTCTGTAGTGTCCTTGGGAAAGACACTTTACAGCACTTTTCCCTGCTTGGTGGTCTTGGCAAGTAGTTTTAAATGAAAGTTATATCTCTATTAATTTATAAGTGGACAGCAATATCTTGGCATCTCTGGAAGCAGGCTGGGGTAATTGCTTACCCTATGTATTAACACCTCCATTGCTTTCCTGTGAGTCAGGAGGATAAATATAGAGATAAAATAAAATACGGTAAATTTTACGTGATTAAGTCTTGACATCTCAAGCCTGTAAATATGAATCAAAACAGCTCATAAATATTAACAATTTAATAAACATACAGTAACAATTATATACATGAACAGTTGTCAATTGTTATTTTTTAACTGCTACATCTTTGTTATTTATCAAGCCTGGGAAGGACCCAATATTTTTTAATCAGGTTACATCTGAGCAGCAAACTTTAAACATAGATAAAATTTGAGTGTGGGGCTTGGAGCAAATGCTTTTATATTTAAAGGACAAAATTTCTTCAATGTTTGATAATTAATATGGAAAATTTTCACTTGATTTATGAGATGTGGCTATTAAATGATGAGACAGATGACAAAGTAATTTTATCAAGCCAAAAAACTAATTTTCATTTCATTTAGTTTTTCAATGTATTTCCCCTGAGCATTCATTAATGCATTGTTGCATTCTAATTTTCCACTGATCAAAGCAGTGTAAAAGATCTTTTGTAGTAGTTTCCTTGTTTTTTCTTTTACTTATGGTGTGGAATCTTCTTTTTTTTTCTTTCACTGAAGCTTTGATTTTTGAAAAGAGGAAAATGTCACATGGAATTAGATCAAAGAAGTATGGGGCATGATTAAAAGTTGGAATTTATTTTTCTGCCATAAACTTCTTTACTGAGAGGGCAGTGTTTGCTGGAAGACAAACCCATTTTTCCATAATTTTGGTCTTTTTCTTTGGACCTTTTTCTTAATTTTTTCATAATCCATTTGAAGTAATACCAATTTATCGTTGATTGATTCTTCTAAAACCCAATCCTTCATAACTGCACCTTTAATATCAAAGAAAAAAATTAACATTGCTTTACATTTTGACTTGCTTTCTCTTGCTTTCTTTATTCTTGGTGAGTTTGTGGTTTTCCAGTGAAGGGACTGCCTCTTTGTCTCAGGGTTGTACCGAAAAATCCATGTCTCATCTCAGGTAATCACACTGTTTAAAAATTTTGGGTTTTCAATTTGCTTTAAAATTTCAGCATAATTCTCTAGGCATTTTTCTTTTTGATCATTAGTCAGAAGCTTTGGAATGATCTTAGCACAAACTTTTGTCATATGCAGGTTGTCATGCAAGATTTGCCAAACTGTCTCTTTATCAATGGACACTATTTCTATTATCAGTCTAGTGCTGAGCCAACACTTCTCTAGCAATCTTTTTAATCTTTTCAATAGTTTCAGTTGTTTTTAATGTGCTTGGACATTTGAAATGTTTATTAGCTTCAATATCAGTCTGGCCTTCATAAAATTTTTAGTGCCATCCAAAGACAAGTGCTTTTGACATGCATTCTTTCCCAAAAAATTTTCTTAAAGTTTGAAAAGATTCATTAGCTGTTTTGTTCAATTTTACCAAAAACTTCAAGGCTCAATTTTTATGCTTAACGTTTTTCTAACCCTGAAACAAAAATTTTTGCTGCAATTAATGTCGCACATTTTGCAACTCACCTTTTTTTATAATACACAAAAGAAAGTACACTTGCTTTAATTGGTACTTTCCAAAAAATACATGGATGTTTACTTTGAAACTTGCAAGGTAATGTCATGAATGTTCTATCTGTTAACCCTGTAATTTTGAGTGACTACAAAAGTCATTTTATTAACTTTCAAAACCAGTCTTCTTATTTTATACCCACACCTCGTATGATATGTTTTAGTCTTCAACTTGTAAACTTTGTTATTACAGGAGTGTTAAGTGAATTATAAAGCAATTACCCATATAAGCTAAAACTGTATTTTCTAAATTTTTACTTTTTTGTAATCAGTCAGTCAATCTATCAAATGGTAACCTAAACTTTTTTCTAAATATTTAAAATTATTAATGAATTGTAATTCTTTAAGAATTTTTAAGAGCAATTTATCTGCTTTTTAAATTAAAGCCATATTTAGTGTTAAATTTGAATTTTTTTTTGATTTGTATTGTTCTTAGCACAGAAGATTGTCTTGATAGAAACAGCATGGCATCAGTTTTCATCTGTTGCATAACTTACTGTTAATAGAAACTTTGAGTCTATCAGGGGCATCAAAAGACCCATTTAAAAAACCATGCAGTACATGGTCAGGGTGCAAAGTGCCCCAGTTAGCCAAAGAGAGTGTCACTCCTAGTTGGGAAAGCTCAGCTGGCTGGATGCTTGAAAGCACAGGGTGTCCATAAATTATTGTTACAATTTTCATAGTTTATCAAAATTTTTAAAGTAAAATTTATTTGATTTGTTTTATAATGAAGGAAAAGGCTTTCAAGTTTTTTCTTTCTTAACAGGTAGTTGTGAAAATAATTTGGTTTAAAATTACAATTTATTTATTGATTAAGCAGAATGTTTTTGAATTTAATAGCGAAAGTAGTGTTCATGACAATGAGCACTCCACAGGAAAAAGTCCACTGTGTTTCCTGGTTTATAGAGACATCCAAGCAGACATCCAAGCACAGTGAGACTTTAGATGCAAGTATGGAAAAAAGCCACCTGCGTGACAGTTACTGCAAGCACTTAAGCCAGAAGATTAAGTCACAATGAAAAGAATTTGCAGTGACAATGCTTGACAGGTTGGATTCATACCCAGCATTTTAAAAATATGTGTGCTTCAGTGACAAGTCAACATTCCACATTTCTGAATTGCTAAACAGACACAGTTTGAAAATATGGGGCTTGGAGAATCTGCATGATACCTGTGAGCTTGAATGGGACTCCCCTATAATAAATATGTGGTGTAAAATCATGCATGATGAAATTATTGGTTGGTTTTTTTTCACTGAGAAATCAATCAGAGCTCAAATTTATCTCGATGTTTTGACAGAATATGTGTTATCACAGCTTGAACAGTATCAACCACAAGTTGTTTTGCAGCAGGACGGTACACCACCTCATTGGGGCCTTGAAGTTTGTAAATTTTTGAATGAAACATTTTTAGATAGGTGGATGGGACATGATGGTCCCTTTCCATGGTTGCCACATTCCTCTGATATTACACCATTGGATTTTTTCCTGTAGTGCTATGTAAAAGGTATTGTTTACTGAACCAAAGTCAGAGACATTATGATTTGCAAAATTAAATAATTGAAGCAATTGATACAGTTATTGTAGATATGTTGGCAAGAACATGGCAAGAAGTTGAATATTGGTTGAATATCAGTTGTGTGACTGTTGGTGCACATGTAGAGGTGTGCTAAAGCATCTAATAAAACAAACTGATTGAAAATATCTTAAATAATAAGATTATGGTGAATTTTTGAAATTGTAACAATAATTTATGGACACCCTGTATATTGTATATACTAAAAGTGTAGTCATGTCATCACTTAAAGTCCTTTTCAAGCTTTTACAGTCTCCAGAAGAATGCAGCAATACTAGATTGTATTCATAGGAAAACTTTCTTGTGATTGTAGAAGCTAGATTGTTAATTACAACTAAAGTATGAAAAGTAAATGCTTTTAAAATGCTTCAAATCATGACTTAAAACACAATCAAGATGTAAACAGGACTTTAAAAAAATTTTAACTTGGATTATAAGTTCATGGCAAATGTCCCAGAGCTTACCTGGTTTTAAGTGTTGGAGGACAGCAGTGAATTTCCTTGTGGCAAATTTGTCAATATGTTTATTGGATCTGTTGTTATTTTTTTTTAAAGGTCAGACAGTTTTTAGAGACAAGTTGAGATGACTTTCAGCCAACAGCCTCATATCTCTCATTTCTGACTAGCTTAGATACAATAGTGTCACCAGAAACAGGACAGTGAAGAAGGAAGTGTCATGACCTACCAGTAAAGTTGTTCAATATACGAGGTCTGTTCAAAAAGTATCCGACTTTTTTGTATAAAGCACACAACACAATAAATTTTGCAAGTTTTATTCAATCTCCTTCAAAATATTCCCCTTGGTGGTTCACACACTTATCCCAGCGCTTCTGCCACTTCTCAAAACACTTCATAAACTCCTCCCCCGGAATGCTCTGAAGCTCCTCTGTCGCTTTTTTCATAATGTCTTCTCTTGACTGAAATCGCCTCCCTTTCAGAGTTGTTTTTAGCTTAGGGAACAGCCAGAAATCACACGGTGCTAAGTCGGGAGAGTAAGGAGCCTGTCTAATAAGTGGCATGCTGTTTTTGGCTAGAAAAGCTTGGACCACATGTGCAGAATGAGCGGGAGCATTGTCGTGGTGAAGCTGAAAATTGTTTGCTGCCCACATGTTTGGCCGCTTTCTTCGCACAGCATCACGAAGGCGACGTAGAATCTCCAGGTAGTACTCTTTGTTGATTGTTTGACCTTCTGGTGCGTATTCATGATGCACGATGCCACAGGAATCAAAAAAACAGGTCAGCATAACTTTCACATTGCTGCGGACTTGCCGAGCTTTTTTTGGGCGTGGTGATTCCAGATGCTTCCATTGTGATGATTGAAACTTGGTTTCTGGGTCATAACCATAAACCCAGGTCTCATCACCAGTGATGATTGTCTTGATAAATTCTGGGTCATGATTTGCAACATCCAGCATGTCCTCCGAAATTTCCTTCCGGAGTTCCTTCTGTTGCCATGTCAGCAGCTTGGGGACAAATTTAGCCGACACTCTCCGCAGGTTCAAATCCTCAGTTAGGATTGAATGAACTGAGCCTGTGCTTATTCCCATTTCTGCAGCAATCTCTCGTACTGTTAAACGACGATCCTCCAACACTTTTTCACGAACCTGATCCATCGCCTCCTCGTTTTGGCTTGTGGATGGCCTTCCTGAGCGAGGATCACTTTCCACTGATGCACGGCCATCTTTAAAGCGTTTAAACCATTGCTTTATCTGAGTCGGGCTTAAGGCCTCATTTTCAAAAGCTTGTTGAATCTTTCGAATTGTTTCAACTTGAGTATCACCAAGTTTTTGACAAAACTTGATGCAATACCTCTGTTCGATGCGTTCTGTCATTGAAATGAAATTTTCTGAAAATCAAAAAACCGATGAACACGTATTACACGCCTGCACTAAATGCTTTACACAGAGAGATACGAATGACGAATCGGCCTGAAACGCTTCACGATTATGCGTGAATGTGTGTGTGTGCAGCCACGCTTTGCACGGGCAGTTTGCTCATACCTTATTGGCGAGAGGGAAAAAGGTCGGATACTTTTTGAACAGACCTCGTACTTCTTGCTTTTTGACTTGAGTCTTGGAAATTCAATGCTTTGAGTTACTTCAGACCATCAATCACTTTGTTTCCTCTAATTCTGGCAAGTAAAGGCACAGAAGCAAACTTGAGTCATGCATCTTGAAGAACAGCAGGAATATTGTAGAAATTTCTTTTGGAAGGCTTTGGGACATGAACTGAGGATTTTGTAGTCTGCATCCCAATAAGGTATACTGTTGTTTTGGTATAATCTTAGTGGATGCTTTTCTGAGGACTTTGCAGAAATACTGGTAAGTTGCATCCACATTAGGTGAATTTGTTCATCAGAGCAATGTAGTGACTCTACTAGAGTGTGTGTGCAGAATGGAGGACTAGGTTTTTGAAGCACACACTTAATGATGCCTCTTGTTAATTTACAACATTATTGTCTGTTCAACTTCTTTTTTTGCACTTGCATTGACAAATGAACTTTTTAAATTTTGTTTTATTTTGTTCCACTTGATCTTGAAAAAGATCAATCACTTAATGGGTGTGTTTGGCACTGGCAGAACAAGCCTTGGTGACATAATGACCAAAGGTCAATATTATGACCCAGAAAACTTTTCTAGAATACATCTGTCATCTAACTGACCATAAGGACAGGGGTTGGCAACCTTTTCCTAGTTGCAGGCCAAAACCAAACTTAACAGTTCATACTGAATTTCCACCAACAATTTCTACCAACAATTTCTTAAATTGTGATTTTTATGTATTTCAACTCCTTACCTGACACATTTTTCCAAGTTTTTTCCCAAGAATGTCTATTTATTTTACTGTTGTTTTAAAATCTATGTACTGTAATTGCATTTAAAACAGCTCAAGAAGTTGCCAATTCAAAATTTTTAGAAATATTTTTTAACATCTTGGCTTTATTATAAAAAAAATTAAAAAAAAGATTAAAAATAATAATAAAAAAATTTTTATAGTCTTGCTGATGACATTTACAACTGCTGTGCAGATATTTTGGGGTATTGAAGTTCTGCAGCTCCTATGGCGAGCTGCCACTATATATATAAAAAATTAGCAAGAAAAGGAAAAATGTGGGCCACTGACTTTTAACACAGCAGCATTCAATCAGCTGATTTATTGTTTACAT